>JAUIZM010000087.1:0-337367 GCA_030848705.1 Heracleum sosnowskyi
TTCATGTGATGATTATATTAAGCTCTAAAATATATAAACAGACTGCAGCTAGTACAAGGTCAAAATATACTGGTGTCATATGGAGAATATAATATTAATGGTTTTCCAATGATCACCAGAATTATAATTATTTGTTTACTATTTATTTGTCTGTGCTACACGTGGCATGCATGACGGGCCTTTATCCATCTATATCAGATCCAGGTAGTTAATGCTAACATGTATACAGAAATACAACACTGCAGAACTTTCACCTGCTATTCATCAAGCATGCATGCCCCTCAGTTAGCTTATGATTAGTGGCAACATATACACCTATATGCATGTTTTGTATATATGTAAACTTTGATATCAGACACCTTGTGAGTTTCCTATGAAACAGTGGGCATAGATACTTTTACTTTTTAAACTAAAAACTGACTCAGGAAAGCTAGTATAGTAGAGAATAATCAAGGACACAAGAACATGCATTCCCTTACACTCACAGAGAATGAGAAATCACCTAAGATTCATGGTTTAGGTTTCATCAGTGCAAGGAAATTTGTGTTTTCTTCTTCCATGCTAATTTGATATTTTTAAATTTATTGCAGATGTAGATTCATGGCACGAGTGGCTTCTCTTTGCAGACTTGTTCCATTTTCTCATAAAATCCGGGTGCCTTGATTTTTTTGATTTTGTGGACAAGTTAGTTGCACGCCTTGCAGATCATCAGCATATTCTTAAAACAAATCATGTCACTTGGTTGTTTACCCAAATTATTCGGGCTGAGCATGTTCTGCATGTTTTGAATACAAACCCTAGAAAGGTTGTGTGCTAATTAGAAAGTATGCTATTTTTTTTTACTTTTTGAGGCTTTATAATCTTCTTTTCTTGTCTTCTATATCATTATCACTTTCTATTTATTCTTTATGTAATACGATATCATGTTACTGTACCATTGCCTCTTCAAATGTATTTAAAATACAGATCATTATTATCTCCATTAAATATTTTTAAGAAAAGGTTATCAATTGAGTTGTCAGAATGTATGTGGTTACATGAGATTTTATTTATTTTGGTAGGTAGAGATAAGCCGAAAGATGTTAGCATTGCATTCAGAAGAGACAAGCTCTGACCCTAGCAGTCCCCAGAGTACCCTTCTTGAACATGTAAGCAGTTGTCTAACTCTTCGTATCTGGTCACTGAATACAGCAATGAGAGGAACTTTAAATGATGAGCATTTTCGGAAAGGACAGCAAGTAGATGAATGGTTGAGGCAAGCAAGCAAAGGTAGAAATGCCTAATTCTCTATAATATGTCTGGTCACTGTTTTGTAAATCTTGGCCTGAAGTTTATTTTGTCTCCCCAGCCTGATATGAATTGTCACCAGTTCAAACATAGGTTTAGGATGTTAGCATCCCATCTGTTGACCAAAAACACAAACACCCCCATCATCAGGGCCCTTTTGCATCTATTGGCAGATATATATGTTACTCACTAATCAACAGATGCAATAAAGTTAAATTGATGACACCTGTTAAAACTATGCCGTTCTACAGTTTGATGCTGAATCTTTAGTTTCTATATACACAATGTTTTCGAAATCTAGTAGAAGTCTAATATCGGCCTGTGCATTTTCATCCTCTGATGTAGTTATCCTGTCATCCTTTCCTTTGAAATTGACTAGCACGTGACTTTGCTATAATTTCAGGGGAATCTAAGATGGATTACACGAATATGGATGCTAGATCAACTGGCATGTTTTGGGCTATGTCTTATATGACGGGGCAATCTGCATGCGATACAGTGATCAGTTGGTTGACATCAGGTGGTACAGAATTGCTATCAGCCTCCAATCTACAGTCCAGCGATAGAATCATGGTGATCCGAGAAGTTAATCCCGTGCCGATATCACTGTTATCAGGGCTTTCAATACATATGTGTCTGAAATTGGCTTCTCAACTGGAAGAAACTATGTTTAGTGGACAGGTACTTGGTTTCTTTTCTTCTAGTTTTGACCTGCTGATGGATTTTAATATCAAACTCTGGAGGCTCAGTCCACTTCTCCTTAGTTTTTGTCAGTACAATTTAACTCTTTAGTCAGCAATACCATTTATTCCTATCTATTTTTCAAGGCCATAACTTATTAAAGATTCATATGTTCCGCTAATATATTGTTAGTATTGCATTAGTCTCTTTAAAGACTGATATGACCTTTTGCTAACATTTACAGGTGATTAAGATGTTATTATTTGTCTTGAGTTCTGTTGCTAAGATTTGGTGATGAACTATGAAATCATTTACAAATACCTTGATAATTCACCTTCCTATTGATGTTTTATTGTTTGTTCTGAACTACATAAAATTTAAACTAGGTTTTATCCAAATTATGTCCATGAGAAATCTGGAGAAATGAAAGATTTGCCACCATCTGCGACTGCCTGAGTATATGTTTTTGCAATAGTTTATTATGTGATACCTAAACTGTATGGTATCAGGCCGTTGTTGTGAGTCTTAGACTCTTAGCGTGAAGATTTCCTGCTTGTGTATGGTTACCTGTTGGCATTTATAGTTGTTTCTGCTTGGCATCTAATTTAAAACGGACGGTAGTCTGTCTTCCTATGTTTTGATGTGGATCTCATCACAGGGCGTTAAAGCCGTGCACACTGTTTAGCAACTTAACTTTTTTGATTTTGTATGGTGCTTAATTGCATATACATTGTATAGTATTTCTTTCCGATTCCAGTTTTTACAGTTTCATTACTGTAAGCCTCATCTTAATATTTTATAATGTGCTCTATTTACACAGGCTGTTGCGAGTATAGCATTGGTTGAAACGTATGCTCGATTGCTCCTCATTGCACCTCATTCACTTTTCCGTACACATTTAAGTGTAAGCTCCTTATCCTTATCTTCATATATGTATAGATGACCACCTTTAGGATGTTCATAATTTCGTTATAATTTTGAAATATCGAGGGAAAAGCTACAAGCCCGCAACTGCTATAATGGATGTTTTAAGGTTTCCATATCAAGGCATCTTTTCTTTTTTTAGTTGTATTATATGTAAATTGTTTTGCTTGAAGTACCTGCTCATCATGGGATGAGCTAGTTTGTTGCTTTTGGTATTTTGAAAATATTATGAAGAATATACTGTCATTATTTAACCTGATTACATTATTCTACTAATAGTTTCCACATTGCGCTGATTTTTAATTAGTCTACTCATAGCCTCTACAGTTTATGTACTTGAAAATTGGAATGATTCATGTTGCTCACATCCTTCTTACATGTATTTTTGATGCTTGCTTGCTAGTTAAGTAGATTTTCCTTTTTCTATTATGTTCGATCTTATTTTCCTTTTTATGTTTTCTGTTTATTTTGTTCTTAGGAGCTTTACCTTAGCTGGATTGGGTGTTAGAGTTTGTTGAGATTGGTCTCTGTTATGTTATTTCATGCTGGAAAATACTGTTTGTAGACTTTGCAGTTTTGGTACTCTATAGATCACATGTTTTCTTTCATTCGTCCCCGATACTTTTTATCTTTTTTGTTAGGTTTCTTCCATCTCATTAAATTAGAATTTCTCTGCTTCCAGTTATAATTTTTTTTTTTGAACTTGCTTTCCCATTATTGCTCAAAGCTCAAACTGGTTGCAGTGTGTTTTACTTGGAATTATGTTTGGAACCCTCTTTGTGCCATATTTTTTTCCTAATTTTCTGTATTCCTTATTCTTTTGACATCCATGATGTTATCGGTATTACCTATATCTTTGTAATGTTTTGAACTTCCCAGTATCTAACACAAAGGGATCCATCCACGTTAAGCAAGCCGGGTGCATCTCTTTTGCTGCTTGAACTATTAAATTACAGATTTCTTTTACTTTACAGGTAATTGTTAATTTATACTGTTAACAAAGTTTTGTTTATATATGATTTGAATTATCTGCAAGCAAGTGAGATAAGCTGGAAGTGTTCTCCTAAAACTCCTACTTTTTGTGTCCACATATAATGTTTCAGCTTCTGTAAATTGTCAGACAATTAGCTAATCTGTTTGGTTCCTTCCACCTTTTCTAGGTATATAGGGAAGAACAAAACCTTAATGTATGATGTTACAAAAATAATTGCTACCTTGAAACGGAAACGTGGAGAACATCGCACTTTTAGATTGGCTGAAAATCTGTGCATAAATCTTCTTCTGTCACTAAAGGAGTTTTTTTCTGCCAAGAAGGAAGGGAAGGTGTGGATCATTCCGTAGAGAGTAACCTATCTTTCTTCCGGTTGCTTATTATCTCATTTTTAAAAATATTTTTCAGGGTTCTACTGAATTCACTGAAACTTTGAATCGCATAACCATCATATCACTTGCTATCGCCATCAAAACACGTGGAGTTGCTGATGCTGACCACCTTCCATATCTTATGCCAACGATTGAACAGATATTAGCGACTAGTCAGCATACATGGTCTGAAAAGACTCTACGTCATTTCCCTTCTCTTTTGCGTAATACCTTAATTGGGCGCATGGATAAGCGGAGCTTAGCAATACAAGCCTGGCAGCAGGTTACTGTATAGACCCCCCACAGTTCCATTTTCCATCAGTATCTTGCATTTTTAATAGTTTTCTTCTATAACAAAAAAAAATATAAATTTTTATGCTACCTTTAATTTTTGTTTACAGTCTGTTCTTTGTGCCCTTGTTTCATGGTCCTGCTTGCTCTTACACATTCTTGTTTTTTGGTTATAAATTTGAATACTGCTCTCTTTCTTCTACCCATCTTTCATGGTCCTGATTGCTTTTAGAAAATCTTGTTTCTCAATTATAAATTTGAATACTACAGTAATTGAGACTGAGATTTGTTATAAACATCAGTGGAGCGTTGGATATTCTAAAATTTAAAATTTTAATCTACTTACTGATCAATTCTATGCATGTTAAGTTTAGACTTAAATGAGCATCTATTACATTTCGTAGTCTGTTTTCCTTTTTACATATTTCTGGTTGAAGTCAAAAGAGAATCTTTAAGAAAAACTGTCAAGTCATGAGCATACGAAACAAGTGCATTCTTACTTTCATTTCAAATACATTTTGAAACATAAGAGAACTGATTACCTATACAAACCATAATCCAAATTGGTCATTTCTTGATGTTTCGCTAAGATTTAAGAATTGTGTCATTTGAGATTTAAAATTTTAATCTACTTACTGATCAATTCTATGCATGTTAAGTTTAGACTTAAATGAGCATCTATTACATTTCGTAGTCTGTTTTCCTTTTTACATATTTCTGGTTGAAGTCAAAAGAGAATCTTTAAGAAAAACTGTCAAGTCATGAGCATATGAAACAAGTGCATTCTTACTTTCATTTCAAATACATTTTGAAACATAAGAGAACTGATTACCTATACAAACCATAATCCAAATTGGTCATTTCTTGATGTTTCGCTAAGATTTAAGAATTGTGTCATTTGAGACAAAACTAGATTGTATGACTTTTTTGTTTTGACAGGCTGAAACGACTGTGATCAATCAATGCACCCAACTTCTTTCACCAGCTGCTGATCCTACTTATGTAAAGACGTATATTGGTCATAGTTTCCCTCAACACCGGCAATATCTTTGTGGCGGAGCATGGGTACTGATGCAAGACCACCCTGAGAATGTCAACAGTGCAAATCTTGTAAAGTCTAACAACTTTATTGTCCTCTTTCACCTGTATTTTCTTCTTGTCTTTATATCTTTGTCTAACTTGATAGATTGCTAACAGGCACATGTCCTGAGAGAATTTTCCCCTGAAGAAGTTACGGCCAATATATACACAATGGTTGATGTGATTTTGCATCACCTTCAAATGGAGATCCAGCGTCAGCAGCCCTTGCAGGTTTTGCACTGCTTAATTTAATTCTCTCATTCTCAAAGTTCCTTGCGATCTCTTTTGGTATTTTATAACTTGATGCTTCATACAGATTCTCATCTTGTGTAGGAACTTATGATGAAATCTTGTGCAAACCTGGCAGATTTTATCTTCACCCATGAGCTGCTGCCTCTAGATATATTGCTTCTGGCATTAATTGACCGCGATGATGATCCCCTTGCTTTGCGTATTGTGGTATGGTACATGAATTACCTGCTCATAGCTTCTGCGTTGTGGGTTTAATTTTGTTTTTGAAATTGATCTGATTGGAAAATAATATGTATACATTCCGCCTAAAGGGGATATTGTTGATTTGTTTCTATGTTATCATTGTTTTACTTCAATAGCCTTGTTGATTGTAGTTCTGAATTTGATTCTTTTTTAAAATAATTAAACTGAACACTTTACATAAGATCTTATTATGTACTTGTTATTGAGGATTTTTGTTTTCTATCATGTTTCAACAATTTGGAAATTGATAATTATATTATCTGGTAGTTGAAGTTGACTTTAGTTCTGGGGGAAATTTGGTTTGCTTAATGGAAGACATACTAACTAGTCAGTCGACGGTAAGTCATCCACCGGGTCAAAATTGGGTAATTAAGGAAGTATCTATAATATTTTTAGGAATCAAGTGAAACTTTTAGTGTATGTACACCACTTATATGAAATGACAATCTTCCAGTTGTTATATATAGAGGCGCGCACACGCGCACACACATACACACACACACACACACAAGTATAGGGTTATTTTATAATTTCCCTAAAAGTATGTAATCTTGGTTTTATACATGTTTTTCGTTTCAGGCACTAGTTCATTATGGACCTTGGAGTGTGTCATTGTCAACACTTTCGAACACTGACTATTTACTTCAGTTAAAACTTAAAAACAAACTCCTATATAAGTGCTTTTGGACAAATAGACCCCACAAATTAACCCACTTTTAAATGATTAATCTATAATGTTATTATGAATATGATCTAACATTAAATACTACTTAGAATTACCCACTCAGAGGCTAATACCAGTCTGAGGATTAAGTTGCCCAATACGTAGTTCAGGTTTAGTGTAAGATAAATAGCATTCAGTGTGTTTAGATATGATGTACTTGAGTGTGCATGATGCATTATAGTCAATATACTAATTCAGAATCTCCTATTAATGCGGTTTGGGTTAATTGCCATCTGAGCAGGTCAGTCTACTCGAGAGTCAGGAGCTTCAAGATAAAATAAAGGTTTACGTTAATAATCATGGACGGCCTGAACATTGGCAATTCTCTGGAACTTTTAAGCGTGTTGAACTGCAGAAGGCACTTGGAAACCATTTGTCTTGGAAAGAAAGGTGAAATATTTGAAATTGACATACTATTAGATCCAATATAGTGAGTTAAAGAGTTTGTACTTTATACACAGTTCTACATTAAAAATTACTTGTAGTAACTGCAACAATGAAACGGGGAACGATCCTCTATTCCTCTATTCCTTTAACTATTGTTACATTGTTTCTCTGTGTGGAACTCTGAAGCGTGTTGAATTGCAGAAGGCTCTTGGAATCTTTTGTCTTGGAAAGAAAAGCGAAATCTTTGAAATTGACGTACTTTTAGATCCAATTCAGTGATTTTAAGAGTTTGTACTTAAAATATAGTTTTAGAATGAAAATTACTTGTAGCAACTGCGAAAATAGAAAGGTTATGCGATCCTCTATTCCTTTAAATTTTGCTACATTGTTTCTCTTCTAATACAATAACAAAGTGGTGATAGTCTTTTTATTAGCAACTAGTAGATTTATTTGTAAAGAGAATTACATTATTAATAATTTGAGGGAAGAATTTCACTTATTATAAATTAGAATCTGTTACGTTACCAGCTCTCCTAACACCTCAAGGTGTTAAGAGACGGTCTTAAGTGGATCTTATATTATCTTAACACTCCCCCTCACTTGAAGGGTCCTAACAGTATCAAAAGGCAAAACTGGGCCCTTGATAAAGGTGTTTCACTTGAATTATTAACGAGTTCTTCTTACATGATTACATAGAATGGAAAATATGACACTGTATACATGTAGCTCTGTGTGTGTGTGTGTTTATGTGTGTGTGTGGGTGGGCGGGTGTGTGTGTGGGTGTACTTCATATCCATCTATACAGCCAAAAGAACACATGCTACAAAGTTACAAATGAGACATGTCAGGCCTCTAGATTGTACATAATCTGGTCAGCTAATTAACTTAATATCACTTGCGCTTAATTTTCGGACTCTTATTCAAAAATGAACATCTTATTTAACTGCGGAGGAATCTATCACTTAATATTGTCTAAGAATGGAATTCTTAATATTTTTTCTGGTGCATCCTATGTTTGTAGCTAATGGGCTTCTGAATATTTCCTAGTGTTATGACTTATGCACAAGTGCATCCTTGCTTATACTGTGTGCATGCATTTATATATATTATATACGTGTGCGTGTGTGTGTACATGGGTTTTCCCCAGTTTGGTGCCTTCAGTGTTACCTTTTAATTCTCCAAGGACAAAAAACTGAGTTTTAACTACTTAGATAAGGATAGGGCATGGATTCTCACATTCTGTTCTTTTATGTAATGTAGGTTTCCTCCATTCTTCGATGATTTTGCTGCACGATTGCTTCCTGTCATCCCCTTAATTATCTATAGACTTATTGAGAATGAGGCTATAGATGCAGCTGATAGAGTTCTTCAATTGTATTCCACATTTGTTCATTGCTATCCCCTACACTTTACATTTGTTCGTGACGTTCTTTCATATTTCTATGGTCATCTCCCAGGAAAGCTCATCCTCAGAATTCTGAGTGTGCTAGATTTTAATAAGGTTTATCATGCATTCCTTTCCCTTTCCTTTCTTTACTCTTCTAGTATGCTCCGTGCCAGATTATGATATCTTCTTTTCTGCAGATCCCTTTTTCCGAGTCTTTCCTTCAGCATGCCAATGCCTCAAATGCTGCGACGCCTCCTCCATTGGAGTACTTTGCTACTCTTCTACTGGGTATCGTGAATAATGTTATTCCTCCTCTTGATAATATAAAATATGGTCCAGGGGAAGATGTCCATGTTCCACATAAAATACCAACATCATCTGAGACTGGCCCAACATATGCATTTGAAGGTCAGAAAGCATTTTATCAAATTCCAGATCCCGGAACATATACCCAGCTCATTCTTGAAGCGGCAGTAATAGAGATACTATCACTTCCTGTATCTCCATCCCAGATTGTGTCGTCACTTGTTCAAATTGTTCTTCACACACAACCAATTCTAATTCAATCCAATCACTACCTGCATGGAGCATCTAGTGAAGTATGTTCTGTGTCACAAGCTTCACCCAAAGGAGGGAGAACAGATTCCTTGAGCACGAGTAGATCAACATTTTCTGTTTCAGGAATAAACCCCTGCAATCTTGCATCTCAGAGTGGTTATACATGCCAGCAGTTGTCTTGCTTGCTAATTCAAGCATGTGGTCTTCTATTGGCTCAGCTTCCACAAGAGTTTCATGCACAGCTTTATATTGAGGCAACACGTGTAATAAATGATAGTTGGTGGCTTGGTGATGGCAAAAGGACCCTGGGAGAACTAGATTCAGCTGTTGGCCATGCTTTGCTAGATCCAACCTGGGCTTCTCAAGACAATACCTGTACAGCTGTTGGTATGCACTACACTGATGATACATTGATAAGTTGCAGTATACCAGTTTCTAATTCTTTTTTAAAAAATTTATAAATTAATTTGGTCTTAATGTTGTGTGCCTACAGACTTCTTCCGGGCCCAATGTAATTGTTCTTTTCTTTTTAATCTAAATACTTAAAACCTACCTTTTAGATCCACGAATTCGACATGACCTACATCTTTTTTCATCTTGCCTTCCATTGGCAAGTGGAAGAAATGTTTTAGATCAGATTAGATAATTACTGTGAACCAATCATAAAATGTCAGAGTTTATTATGATTTTTCTTCTTCTAAAATCATACTGTGTTTCTCTTTTCGAACTTATCTATAATTTTCTTTTCGCCAGGCACTATTGTATCCTTGCTCCACTCTTTCTTTAGTAACCTTCCACAGGAATGGCTTGAGGGAACAAATCTTATCATAAAACATCTCAGGCCTGTAAAATCTGTTGTGGTGTTAAGATTAGTGTTCCGTATCATGGGCCCGCTGCTTCCTAGAGTGGCCAATTCCCGCAGTCTATTCAAAAAGGTATGTGAAATCCAGTCATTGTGTATTCTTTTAAGTTCACGAATTCCAAGTTCACTCGCTAGGTTGAAAACTCTAGTCCATGTCCAATTATAAAATCCCCAGCGGTATTTTACAGTTGAAAAGCGTAAATTGCAGGATTCACATAATATCGATTTGTATATAATATGTCTAGTTATTTGGAAATAATTTTAATTTGTAATCTTCTATAAAGTTTAATAACATTAGATTATTAGATCATCAGGAATATCTTAGGTTATGGTGGTAAATGATGTAGGATTTATTTATTTCGTTTATTAATAATATTCTTATTATTAGGATTATAGTTGTCGGTTAAGTTTACAAGGAGGAGTAATCTTTTATTATCTTAAGAATTTGATTATTAAATATTGAGATTTTTCTCTTTCATGGGTTGCCATTAAAGCAAATGCCTCTTTTCGCGGTAAACGGATTCTATGCGGTTAATCCACTAACTCATATATTTGTAATTTTCTTCCATCTCATTCCTTTTTCTCAGTTATAGTCCTGCGTCAATGTTGCAATGTATTAAATGTAGTGAGGCCTCACATAAGAAAAATATGCTCGTGTGTGAACCATCCTTTCACTTAAGTAAAGGCAGCAACCCTTCCTTCCTCAACTTTTTACATAAATGCCAACTTTGGCCCATGCGAGAAACTCATCAAGTTATCACTTATCAGCCCCTCGATTCATTCCCTTGATATTCTCTCACATGCTATCATCTTATATGTGTTTCTGCATCTTGTTTTATTATGACATGTTGTGTTTACACCTGTAAAATCGTCTACTAATCCTACAGATCATACACCAAAGTAAATTTACACCCTTCACAGACATTCTTGGTGAACTTGAAGACCTTCATGACACCAAAACTATAGTTAGTTTTATGGGTGTATAACTAATTAGTATGTCAAAGCAATGGCTTATTAGAGTATTTATGAGCTGTTTGAGTAATTAATCAATTAATAATCGGTAGAGATTGTGCAAGAAATTAGATTTTAGCGGATTTATCATTGACTATTATATTCTGAAAATTGTTGAAATAACAAGTTACAGCAAATAAGCGCCTTCCCTATCCCCTTTTCAAATCCCCACAACAGACACTCAAAAACTAAGATGAAACAAGGGGATTCACAGTTTACATGATCCTTCATTGACTGTGCCCATATTGGTCTTGTCTTAATTGCTTACTGTTTCCTCTGATGTTATACTTTCATATGCCCGCCAGACGCTCTTGATGCTTTTAAGTGTGTTGGTGGATGTGTTTGGGAAGAACTCACAGCCATCTACTCCAGTGAAAGCTGCAGATATAGTAGATATCATTGACTTTCTGTAAGATCCATCTGTCCTGTCCTTAAAGAATTCACTGTTAATGATTCCTTTGCTTTAGATATTATATTTTTGTTCAAAATGTAATCTCATTCTATGGTTATTACACACCTGTTTCCATTAGACATCATGTCATCCACTATGAAGGGCAAGGAGGTCCTGTTGAATCGACCAGCAAACCTAGAGCAGAAATTTTGGTTTTGTTCGGAAAAGTGGTGGAAAGTTTGCGTCCAGATGTTCAGCATCTTCTTTCTCACTTAAAACCTGATGTGAATACTTCCATCTATGCTGCTACCCATCCAAAGCTAGTCCAGAACGCCATGTAGTTTTGTCTCTCATCATCTTCTTTATATATTTATTTATTCTTTATTGCACCAGAACCTCAACGTTTTTTTAGTTTAGGCAAGATAATTTTAATAATCAACTTTTAGAGTAGAAATTCGTTACAGATTGAGTGCCCTCGTGAACTACTGTGGTATCAATAAAGTTCGGAGAGTTTCATTGACAGTTTAAAAAAGAAAGAACAGTAAGGAAGTTGTAAGCACTAAACAGCACATGTAAAACTACAGCCCCTGGATTTTTAAATGTTCTGGGGAAGTTGAATTTGTTCCTTCTTTGCTCTGTGTGGTAATCAATCATCTCTATATTTGTTTAGGGCTATAAATTTGACTTCATGTTCCATCCTTCCAGGGGATCGAATTTCTTATTTACTGTATGAAAGTTATTATTTATTTATTTTGGTACTAGCCATCCGTAGAATCACAAGGAGGATCTCCCTCCCTTTCGAGGTCCTATCTTCTAGAGTTCACCGTGTTTTCCAGGCTGAGGTCCTATCTTCTAGAGTTCACTGTGTTTTCCAGGCTGGAGAACGGCTTGGATGAAATGAATTTATCCCTTT
Organism: Heracleum sosnowskyi; assembly: GCA_030848705.1. Classification (NCBI taxonomy): domain Eukaryota; kingdom Viridiplantae; phylum Streptophyta; class Magnoliopsida; order Apiales; family Apiaceae; genus Heracleum; species Heracleum sosnowskyi. The sequence goes on from JAUIZM010000087.1 coordinate 12,354, forward strand.
TCTAGTCGAGAAGTAGGGCCGCGCGCACACGGGTTGGATCGGCCGAGTTATAGCCATTTTAGTGACCCAACCCAATTAATTCGGATTAGAAAATATTAACCCATTAACCCTAATAAAATTATACAACCCAACCCTATTAATGATACGATGAGTTGGGTCGGGTTGGGTTACACAAGAAAAAATAAACTTGTCTTAGTAAATAAATTTCATAAAGCTCAAAAGCAGGAAAAAAGTCTTAATTCAAAATATTACAATCATCCAAAATATTACGGTCATCCATAATTAAAACTCCAAAATCTTGACTGAAACATGCGAGAAAATAATTTAAGTAGTAATCCTTTCTCGCTTTAAATAAAAACATTAAAGTATTTAAAAAACATTAAAGTGGTGAACAATCAATCATCGATAACATTGATGATCTTGTTCTTAGTCTTCCTATTTGGTATTGCACAGTCCTTAGTCACTACAAAAAAATCGGCTAATTTCGACCATAGAAAAACGGTCGAAATTAGCTAATTTCCACTGCAAACGGTCGAATTTAACTAATTTCGACCAAAAATAAAAAGGTCGTTTTTAGCTTGGTCGAAATTGCTCAAAACGGTCGAAATTAGCTAATTTCGACCGTCTATTTTCGACCATATAAATTCGACCCACTAAATTCGACCAAATATTTCAAAATTTTGAAATTTTGAAATTTTGGTAAAAATTTCAAAATTTCGAATTTTGGCGCCCAAAGTGAATTTAATTCGACCAAATATGGTCGAATTTAGCATACTAAATTCGACCGAATACAGTCAAAATTATTTGTTAAATTCGACCAAATTCGGTCGAATTTAACGAACACCAGTTTTAAAAAAAAAAAGCAGCAGAATCTGCTGCCTAAGAAATGCAAAAAATTTCTGCAATTTTTCACTAGTTTCTACATATCAAGAAGGATGATTACATTAAATAATAATGGATATAATAGTTATTTTTTCTACTAATCCTAAATAATATACATAAATAATATTGGACTAAAATTACAATAATTTTTCATTCTTTTTGATACACATAATTAAAAATCAAACACTATAAAAATTACTTACCCCATTAATATCCAAATGTGAAAAAATTAAAAAAAAAATTAACTTAGTGTGTGTACGTATAATTATAAGGACTTGTGTTATTTCGCTTTTAAGTTACCGGAAATGAACTCGTCGGAGGTCGTAGAGGTCGGAAGTGGTGAAGATGAACTCGTCGGAATTAATTGGGATGAACTTGCCAAATGTTAAAAATGTAATTAAAGGATGTGCTAATATAAAGGATGTATATATATTGTTTGAAATGTATGAAACATGTGTTAGTATTTATGTATATAAATTCATGATATGTATGTTTGTTAGAGAAGAAGAATGGAGTAGGAGTATATGTATGTTTGTTAGAGAAGAAGAATGGAGTAGGAGTATAGAAGAATGTTTATGAGAGAATATGAATGGATGAAAAATATAAAAGAGAAGAAGATGATTGTAATTGAATTAATGGTTAGGATGAAATATTTTAGGAAAGAAATGAATGGTCTAGATTGAGTATAAAAGAGCAATCCATGTGCTTGTTTTTCAGCCATTACAAGCGTGACACGTGGCATGAATAAATTGGCTTATTCTGAAACAGAACACGGGTAAATTCGACTGATATCAGTTGAATTTAGCTAAATTCGACCAAAACCTAAGTCGGTCGAATTTAGCTAAATTCGACCGAAACTTGAGTTGGTCGAATTTAGCTAAATTCGACCGATATCAGTCGAACTAAAGCTTAAATTCAACCAACTAGGGTTTGTGGTCGAATTTAGTGTAGGTGATATATATATTTGTTAAAATGTTTAAGATATTAATATTTAAATTAATTAATTTTTTGCACACACTATATTATTTTGATAATCTTCACATCCGTACGGTTGGATTAATCAAAATAATTTTTAAATAAAATAAAAACTCTAACCCTAGCCCAACCCCTAAATCTAAACCCTAAACCCCCCATATTCTACTCAACTATGACGATGTACAGAGCTATGAAGATTTTTTTTTTCTACCGACTATTATTTATTCAAATTTATTTTATTGAATGTAGTATGTCGTCAAAATACTTTCATATTTTTTTTGTATTTTTTAACAACAATTAGATATTTTATTTAATTTTTCTAAAAATATCAAAAAATGAAAGTTCAACATTTTCTAATCATATAAAATTTTTTTGTAAAATTTTTGTACTAACTAAATTTTTACATGTAGTGAATGGTATCCTTGTATTTTTATTTATTTTTCATGATGTGTACAAACATTTATAAAATTAATAACATATTTAAAAAATTCTGAAAAAAATAAATTCAACTGAATTCGGTCACATTTATTAAATTCGACTAAATTCGGTTGAAAATATATTTGAATAGTTTGAGGAATTTTGGGTGGGAAATTTCCCACTTTTTACCGAAATTCAAAAAATATAGGCGGCAAAATTACCGCCAAGCTTAATTTTAAATTCGACCGAATTTGGTCGAATTTAGTTTTCAAAATTTGAAATTTTGGCGGGACTTTTCCCTCCTTTTTTGGGGGGATTTTATTTTCGACCAGACAAAAAAATCGGTCGAATTTAGGATTAAATTCGACCGATAAGAAAAATCAGTCGAATTTAGTAGTAAATTCGACCGACCAAATTCGACCATTTTTATTTTCTACCAGAAACGGTCGAATTTAGCCGCAGTCCATAAATTCGACCACAAACGGTTGAATTTAGTCGCGGTCGAATTTAGGAGGTCGAAATTGCCCATAATTTCTTGTAGTGAGTATTCCCCATATTACCTACAAAATGCAGTAATAAAGGCTAAATAAGTTGGACAAATAAATAATAAAATATGGCTTAAAAAAAATATAAACTACAAAACCAAGTCACTGAATGTCTAGAACGGCAGATTGAAATAAGATTATTAAGATTTTTTACCTTTTTCATATACGAGAAACTCATAAAAATACGTTTTATCCAAGTACGTATCAGATTTTATGCCACCATGCCTCCCTTTCAACCAACTTTGAGTACATTTTGATACAGTGTGTTAATATTTATCGAAAGAAAGTGAAGGTCGGACCATTTCAGATACCTTAGTATGGTGTTATTTGTGTACTGTCACGAAAAACAGCTATCATGGTTTGTCATTAGAAAAAGACTACTAAGAGTCGGAGTCTCGATATAATTTCGAAGTTCACAAAGAAATTATAAAAAGTAAATAAATACTGTAATACCTTTTTTTATATAAAATAAATGAAATAGAATGATTGTGAGCAGGGTGTTCGTATTTAATTTATAGACTTGAGAGTAAGAACCATTTCGAACAGGTGCCAATTGATTAATTTTGTAAATCGATGTACATTAAATTTTATCAAATTCCAGTATTTACGAAAAAGTGCAAATCGAGTTACGTCATTTACTCTTTTTTTCCCTGAACTATATACATCAAATTTCAGTAAAGATAAGAAAGACAAATTGATTAATTTACTCTTTTTTTGAACCAAGATACATTCGAAATTTTACCCGACTACAGAGTGAAGACCAAAAATTTTACCTCTCAGTCACTACTTCAGTATACTACATAAAAAGGAGGGTAAATACGAATCAAAGACGACAAAATGCCATTAATTTTTGTCCTGAGTGCTGTTTTCTAGTGACTCGTGTAAAATGTAAAGCTTAGCATGTACTCTTTTACACATCAAATCTCGATAAAACTATGTCATTATTAAATACGACTACAAAGGGAAAGATTTAAGCTACGTCCAGAAATGCATAATGTAGTGAGACTCTTAGGTCAAAATATTACAGAACCAGGCCAATGCACAACAAGGCCTATAAGAATCTAGGTCGAAACTAAGCGTTTCTTTTAGTAAAGATTGCTAATATTTTGTAATAAAATGTAAGGACTTCGCATGCGCCTGCTAATACATATAGTAAGTTACTCTTTTATGTTTAACACTTTAACATTAGCAGGGCTAGTTGTTACTGTCCCTGTTACTACAAACCAGAACAGTGCCATAACCAGAATTTTTCAGAATGCACACTGCTGGACCCTGGAGTGGCACTTCCCTATGTTGTTTGTCTTGCTGAGATTGTTGTAAGGTGCTGAACTCATCGTCCTAATTGCAAAACAATTTCAAGAATACATGTAATTAATCGACACAATCAAAACTAATCATATGTCAGCAACTGTCTATGGTGCGGAAGCTTAGAGTATATGAATGAAAGGTCAGAGTGAGACTGGGGGTTTACCTTTCTTTGCGCTTCTCCAGAAAACAAGCCAAGGATGCCTTGCGCTTGCGGCACAGTTGCATAAGCGTAACATATTTAGAATGTGAGTATTCATGTTCTTTTGGTGCTCAATATACTTTTAGATGATGCATACACAATCATCCAGAAATTTCTTTCAATCTGCTAGAAGTTTTGAAGACAATACAGGTAAATAAACGAACAAAAACATTATATGCGCAATAAGTATCTATATTCAATATTCTATATAAGTACTTTCTTCCTCGGCAAAATCCATTATATCCTCATGCACAAAAGTATCTATATGACTACTTATCTATGAGAAACCAACAAATATAACTTTTACATTTTAATTCATTCAATAATATACAAAAAATATTAAACAATACCATCATCGGAAAGAAGGAAGTCGTCACTATGTTCAAAACTCGAAGAAGTTGAATATTCTGCACAAAGAAAAAATTAAACAAATTGTTCAATACTAACAGTCTATATATATTGGTTATTACTAAATTAGAATTACAAAATCACTAACCAAAATCAGACGAATCAGTAACATCCAATGTTTCATCACTCCCAATTTCATTCATAAATAAATTACGATTAACTTCTTCAACATAAAGACAACACCTTTCATCCAATTTCTTACGGGGAGCATCAAGAATACGTCCACTGACATTCCAGAACCACTACATAAAATGCGAACTTAATAATGTCATAAAATATTAATTCTCAATACAATACGAAAATTCAAACTGCATATAGAATTACCTAACTCAAAACTGCTTGATCTTGAATTGACTGGAGTACATGGCAGAGTTGTCTCGCAATTTGGCCTTAACTTTTTTTTTTTAGGTCTACTGTCCACAATTGATTCATTTTCCTTATCTTGGTTTTTTCTGAAAAAGGGATGTTCACTGATACAAATCCGGCCTTCATTCACATTCTGGTTTGTCTCATTCATGATACTCCAATTCTTCTTTTTGGTCACTCTCACAACATTGTTATTCAAACCAAAAATCTAGACAAAATAAAAAAAACTACATTTACTTTGTTTTATTATAATGAAATAAGAATGATAATTTAACAATCAAATATCCATACCTCAGTAATCAAATCATTTTCAACATCGTCTTCAATATGTAAAAGTGGATGATTACTTATAGGAGTCCGAAACTAAATTTTTTTTCCATTCGAAGGCTTGTAGGTATTAGATATATCACGCAGTACAGGATGCTCACGGATACGAACGCGGTTCTCCATATCCCAATTACTATATTATCCTAACTTCAAAATACACATTCAAATCCAAACAATAAATGGATACTAACAACTAATGTTGGTTTAAAGAAGCACAAAAAAGATGTTTAAACATTGTATTACAATTCATATCAAATCGTAAAAAAAAAATTACACACACAACAATCCACATACATGGAGTTAAACAAACAACGATATATAAATATATGAATTAAAAGAAGAAAATACCTTATTTTCAATTTTAAGAGGGGCAACTTAGAGAGAGAAAAAGGAGAGATGAGCTTTTCAAATAAAGCGGGACATGAATTTTGAAACAGGGATGATTTTGAATTTGGTACTATTGGAGATGATTTTGAATTTGAAAATTACACAAAATGAAGGGAAAACAGTGCAAAGCATCTAATAAATTTTAACTATTTCTATGGTCCGATTCCAAGGTCTATCAGAAATTTGACTTCTCTTACTCCGCTTGATCTTTAATCTAATAAATTTCAAGGTTCTCTTCCACATTCGATTGGAAATTTGACTTCAATTTCTGAACTTGATTTATCCAGATACTATTTTTAAAGGCGTGATCTATCTTTAGGGGTTTTAGGGATTGAAAACTCCCACACTTTTGCCTCAACAATAGAAGAAAGTAATGCTTTGGATCGGCCATGCTCCCATTTGGCATACATATTTATTTTTCTTTCTAGAATTTTTGTAGTTGTTTCATTCTACTTTACTACTTTCAAGCTTCAACATCTCTTTTCAATTAAAGACATGATATTTTATACATGTAGGTACTGTATTTTTTGATTATTTTTCTTCCACAAGCTACAGATCTGGAGCCTAATGGATGCAAACTAGCCTTGGAACTACTCCCCGAAGCAACATATCTTCGAGTTAGGACAGAAAAATGGACTGCAACATTTTACATTTGTACCAATTTTATAAGAGTATTGACATTTCTATTGCAAACTAAGATGTTAGTGTGAATTATTTCCTGTAAAACACAATACTTGTTGTATTTAGTGTCTATTATACACTTTCAGCAGAGTTTTGAGGAATGGTGAACATCAGTTAAGTTAATTATTTCATTTATTTTATAATACGCAACGCCAAGACCGGTGGATTGGATACTGAATAGCTTGTATGAGGAAGGTGTTGAGTTTTATACTGAACTATTCGTTTGAAGTATATAACATTGTCCATTTTATTGAGAATTTTGATTGCATATTATTATATTGTCTGTTTATTATATATTATGGATAATCTAGTATCAAATGGGATAACAGAAGATTAGATTATCAGTGTCTATATATAATATAATAAAGGTTCACAGTCTAAGTGGTACTAGACAAACCACTAAAATGACTGCAGTATTATTTGGGAATAATTTATCTTGACTATTGAATAATACTTGTATACTTTATGTATATTGAACATGATCAAAATATTAGAATTGTTCTTGTATTCTGACAATAAAGAAGAACTAAGATTCTATGATATTATTATTGCTTAGGTTCTTAATCAGGATGTAGTGGTTGACATTTTGTATGCAATGCACATGCTTCGATTCATATGTGATGTAATTAATTATTAATTACAATATTATGTATTAAGCAATGACATTGCATGCAGAGTGAGATATTAATTAAAGAAGGAATCCATGTCCTGATAATATTCGAGTTGATGATGTCTCTTGAAAGCTTATAAAGATAATTATGTGAAGCTCTGCAGACAGATTAATTTCTGACATAATTATAAGGTTGAGTGGATGATCAAGGATAAATAAGATATTAATTAAATTAATTGTTAGTTATTAATTTAATTATTGGATATGCGATATCTTAAATGTGGGGAATTTAATAAGCAAATAATATAGGAGCCGAATTAAATAATAAAAGAATTGCGGTATTAGGAACGGTAGTGCAAATATTAATTCTTTTGTGGATTGAATTAATATTTAATAACATTGGGCTTTACTCGGAATGTACCCGACCTAATTGTCCATGATCCCTACTGAAGCCTATATATATTCTCATTCTCCTTAAAGCTAGATACACAACAGAAATTGAAATTGAGACCTAGAGCAACCGCACGAAGCTAGGGTTTTGGAATTTTGAGGCTTTGAGGAGAGGAAACTTTGGGAGATCGAAAGCCACACTTCGCTCAAAGTGAATCAAGTAATTCAGTAGAAGACGTGAATTGAATCGCTTGCGCCGTAGCGATTAATGTTAATCTTCTTTTCGAAATCTTTAATTTATAGGGAAATTCTAAATGGTACACCTCTACGTTTGACTTTTCCAAATGGTACGCCAAAAGTTATTGGCTTCTCAGTGGTACTCCCGAAGTATTGGTAAATTACCAGTTGTAACCCTCCCATTAACAACAGTTAAACAAACGTTAAGTCAACTAATTTGACTTTAAAATAAAAAGGAAAATTTTATTTGGTACACATGTACTTTTGACTTTTCCAAATGATACATAAAAAATTATTGGCTTCTCACTGATACCTCGAGTTAATAAAGTATATCTCATGTAGATGGTCTAGCGAGTTAATGAAGACGAGATTAAGAAAGGAATGTTACATTTGTCATAGATATTGTAACAATAAATTTTCAGTGTAACATTATCTCCCCTTCCAACTTTTTCTTGCCTTCTGTTTCTTATACTTTTTTTATAGTACTTTTCTTCAACGTACTTAATTGCTGGCGCGGACTGACTCAGTTTCAGAGTCTAATTCTTTTGCCTGATGAAACTTTTCCAACTTGTTCAACCTGCACATATATATTGAGTCACTGCAGATTGTTCTCATATATAAAGCTCACAAAAAAGTCTATACTCTATTCTACATTTTTTTTAATTCTAGTTATGGAAATGCAAAAACATATGAGCTTCCTAGTTTTTGTTTATGCATTGTAGGTGCTCTGTCGAGTTTAGAGTTTAGTCATGGGAGCGTGGTTGGAGGCTTGTGGAGTAGGAGTTGCACTGAGAGAGAGAAACAGGCTCTGTTGCTCCTTAAAAAAGGTCTATCTGACTTTTCGAATCACTTGTCTTCATGGGTTGGAGATGATTGTTGTTCATGGCAGGGCATCAGTTGCAACAACATAACCGGCCATGTCATACAACTTGATCTTGGAAATGGTTATTTTCAAGGTGGCCAAATACTTCCCTCCTTGCTCAATTTGGAAAATTTGAAGTACTTGGACTTGAGTTCCAATAGTTTTGACGGAATCCAAATACCAGAGTTTTTTGGGTCGTTTAAGGATCTAACATATCTCAACCTCTCTAGATCCTCTTTTAAAGGTAAAGTTCCCCATCATCTTGGAAACCTCTCAAATTTACGGTACCTTGACTTGGGATTTAATTATTTATTAAACATCGATAGCCTGGGGTGGTTATCTAAGCTTCCTTTGTTGGAACACTTGGATTTCACCTCTGTTAATCTTTCCAGGGCCACTGACTGGTTTCCGGCTATTAGCATGCTTCCCAATACAATTTTAGTACTCGAAATGCAAAGTTGTCAGCTACCTAGCAATATCCCGCGCCATCTGCCCTTCATGAATCTTACATCTCTTGTTTCACTTGATCTTGCTAACAACAAACTTAATTCTTCTTTTCCTATATGGGTTGTTAACAATACTGGCCTTGCATCTTAATCTCGAGGTTAACCATTTCAATGGCCCGATTCCTGATTCTATTGGAACTTTGACATCTCTTCTTGAAATTTGTCTCTCGGATAACAATTTAAGTGGTACAATTCCAGAGTCTATTGGAACGTTGACATTTCTCACTAATCTTGATCTCAGGTCTAATAAATTTGAAGGTTCAATACCTGAATCTATAGGGGCTTTGACATCTCTTGCCAATCTTGATCTTTCATACAATAGATTCCAAGGTTTGATTCCACAATCAATCGGTAATTTGACATCAATTTCTAAACTTGATCTTTCATACAATATACTACGTGACTTGATTCCACCTGAGTTGGGCAATCTCACTGAACTTACAGACCTCATTATAGACTCAAATGAATTAAGTGGTTTTCTACCCAAAGCATTTTGCCATCTGTCAAAGTTAGAAATATTATTCATCCATAATAATCAACCGAGTGGAAGCATTCCTAAATGCATCGGACAATTATCAAATCTGGAATCTTTTAGACTTTATTCTAACTCATGTGAGGGTTTTCTATCAGAGCATCACTTGGTCAATCTCACGTCGCTGACTTACCTGTATATTTCATCAAAGTCGAACTTAGTATTGAATATTAGTCCTAGATGGGTTCCTCCGTTTCACCTCCAAGGTATATACATGGAGTCCTTAAAAGTAGGTCCTAAATTTCCCCAGTGGCTCCTAACACAGAGATATATTATGAGTGTTAGGATGCCAAATACGGGAATATGCAATATCCCGATCAATTGGTTTGTGTTCTTGTTTAAGTCCATGAGTGTCGATCTTTCTAACAATAACATTAACGGAGAACACATGTCACTAATATCTGCAACTCCAAATGATTTAATAACATCAGTACTCTCAAATAGCCGCTTGTCAGGTGGATTCCTGCATTTTCATGCAATCTAACGTCCTTGAGGACTTTAGTTATCTCCAATAATAATTTTTCTGGAAAGCTCCCCCAGTGCTTAGGAAACTTGATAGACCTGCGGTACCTTGATGTGATGAATAACAGTTTTTCTGGTGAGATTCCAGTTTATTTGGGATCTTTAAGTCACCTCACTTATTTAAACTTGCACAACAACAAGTTTCAGAAGAGTTGATGGATCTCCGCGGTTTATTGTACTTGAATCTGGCGGGTAATCATCTAGCTGGAAGGATCCCTGACGGGATCAGGAAACTGGAAAAAACTGGAATTTCTTGATCTCTCTAGAAATAAATTTTATGGTCATATTCCACAAAGTCTATCAGATTTAAACTTTTTAAGCCGCACAACTACTTTGTTGGCGTATTTTTCAAAGTGGTGGTCTGCCAGAAGATGGAAATCAATCGAGTGGAAGCATTCCTAAATGCATTGGAGAACTATCAAATCTTATGGAATTGCATCTTCATTCTAATTCATGGGAGGGTTTTCTATCAGAGCATCATTTTGTTAAACTTGCTAGGCTATCAAGTTTTACTATATCTTCAAAGTCTTAACTTAGTGTTTGATATCAGTCCTGATTGGCTTCCTCCTTTTCAGCTCAAATATGTAGATGTAGACTCCGTCGTAGTGGGGCCCAAATTTCCTTTGCGGCTCCTAACACAGACACAAATTTCCGATATTTAGATGCAAAATACGAGCATATCAGATACCATCCCAGCTGATTGGTTTGCACGTCTCTTATCTTAGGCCTCCAATGTTGATTTATCCAACAATGACATTAATGTGGAACAGCTATCATTAATTCCAGCAGCTCCAAATGGTTTGTGTATATTAGCACTCTCAAATAACTGTTTATCAGGTAAGTTTCCTTTATCAGGTAAGTTTCCTTGCGTGCTTTAGTTATCCCAACAATAATTTTTCAGGGGAGCTCGACATTCTTCCCTCTTGGTCTAGAGTGCAATTACCTTGTCTTAAGTATATGATACTACGGTCCAACAATTTCTTTGGTGAAATTCCCACACCGCTTTGCTTGTACCCATCAATTCAAGTTTTAAATTTTGTGTGGAATCGGATCAGAGGAAACATTCCTCCTTGTTTCGGAAATTTTAGTGCCATGATTACAAGTGGCAACAATGACTTAATCCAGGCTTCAGTTCGGAGCGTGGTGAGATGATAGTAGATGACGCAAAAGGATATGAGCTAAAATACACCTCTACACTTGGTTCCTGTATTCCATTGATTTGTCAAACAATAACATTAGTGGAGAGATTCCAGAAGAGTTGTTGGATCTTCGAGGTTTATCAAATTTAAATTTAGCTGATAATTATCTAGCAGGAAGGATCCCTAACAGGATAGGGAAACTGGAAAAACTGGAATTTCTTGAATCTCTCTAGAAATAAACTTTATGGTCATATTCCACGAAGTCAGATTTAAATTTTTTAAGCCTCTTGAACCTCTTCTTCAATAATTTATCAGGAAGAATACCCACCGGAAACCAACTCCAAACCCTCGAGGATCCCTCTGATCAATTATTCCAGATAACTTAAAATTTAATATACTAAGCATATTTTCGACCCTTCCCTTACCTCTGTATTTTAGATAATCATTAAACTAAAACACCATTTTCACATTCAAGGCTATTTAGCTCGATGTCAATTTCTTAAAATGCGAGGACATGAATCAATCAATTCCCTGGATATATGTGAAAGAGCTGCGCAGTGAGTAATGTACACATTGGACGGCTCTATAACCTTCTCTGCTACTTGTAATAGATACCAAGGATGGTCAGTACTGTCTGAAGTGAATTTGTCATTTAACATGAGTTGTCTCAAGGAAACTACTCGGAAGGGTCTCATGTGGTTATTGCACTTGGTGTTGGTCCTGCTGTTCTCCCCAAACTTGGAGTCATTCGATTGGAAGGAACATCCTTTCCGAACGATCAACATACACATAGAAATTAAATTTACCCTTAATGAAGGAGTGTGGAATGCGGCGCTTTGTGAGCAAGCACTAGGGTTTTGTGAAATCGAAGCCAGAGAGTTGAAATTTGAGTTTTAGGCAAATATTTAATCTTTCAAATGTCAATTCATAATACATGCTAAGGTTATACTGCGGTGGACGCGACTGTGTTCATCAGTGTCTGTGGTTCAGAAGAGGATAATGGTCATAGCTGGTCATGGTACTTGGGTTTAAACTTTTAACCTTGTGATTTTTATGTGTGCGCTTTAGACCCAAATCTTGTAATTTAAACTTCATAAACATCTTGGTTTATGAAGTTTATTACTCCTTTGATTTCTTGTTTGCTGATGCGATGAATGGTTGTGAATGTATTATGCAACATCGAGCTATGAAATGTGTGCAAGTGTACTCTTGTATAGCACAGTACAAGTATAGTCTAATATTATCAAAGAAGCCAAGGTGTTTTGATCAGATTTTTTTCCGAATTCTTTTCGAATCGAATTGGACGGATTTTTTGGATTCAAATATTTTCACGCGGATCGAATCGAATGGTGTTAAGTATCCAGTTGCTTTAAAACCTTAAGGTGTTAGAGTAACGTCTTACTAGTTACCAGGATCATATTGTTTCTTCAACAATTGGGTCGATAAGAAGTTGAAAGAGATTGCACAACTTGGTGCCGAAGAACACTAACTCATGATACTTTGTTGATAATAACTAATCAGCTTTACAAAAATAGTAAACATCTCTATAATGCCTACAGCCCGGGCACCAAGTCTTTTGTCTTCTTTAACTCTGTGTTCCAAAAACTTTTTGTTGAAAGAAAAGAAAAGAATGATAAAGATTTGATTTCTTCAACTTGTTCCCGAAAGAATTTTTTAGAAAGAAAAGAAAAGATCCCTAAAGATTTGGAGAGAAAATCTTTATATATTTGTCTCAAAAATCTTCTTCCCATTTTTGGAAAGATTTAGAGAGAAAAGAAAATATTCTATTTTCTATTCTTTTCTTTTCTTTATCGATCATCCTATGCCGATCAAGTCACCGTCGACTAGAAGTCCACATACATGCATGCAAGTGCTGGCGACGACTTTACTTTTGCAGTTGTTGATGACTTTAGCTATGTATGTTACTATGCACCTATTTATATAGTAAATACATGGTATAACTTCATGATCAAGCTATATCATTATATGTCCATTCAGCTTTCAGTCTAATATCTAACTATGAAAATGCAAGAACATATTAGTTTACTAGTTTTTTTTTATGTATTAGGTGTTCTGTCAAGCTCAGAGTTTGGCGGTTGAAGCATAGTTAGAGGTCACTGGAACAGAAGTTGTGCCGAGAGTGACAAACAAGCTCTGCTGCTTTTTAAAGAAAGTTTCACTAATGACTCGGATCACTTGTCATCATGGGTTGGAGATGATTGTTGTGCATGGCATGGCATTGGTTGCAACAACAGAACTGGCCACGTCATGCAATTTGATCTTCGAAATGGTAACTTACGAGGTGGTCAGATACTACCTTCTTTCCTAGATTTGAAGTATTTGACGTACTTGGACTTGAGTAAAATTAGTTTTGATAGTATACAAATTCCAGAGATTCTTGGGTCCTTTAAAGATCTAACATACCTCAATCTCTCTCACTCTAATTTCAAAGGTTTAGTTCCGCATCATCTAGGAAACCTTTCACGCTTGAGGTACCTTGATTTGAATTATAATTTAGATTACAACTACCTACTAAGCATTGATAGCATAGGATGGTTATCTAGGTTGTCTTTGTTGGAACACTTGGATCTCTCCTTCGTTAGTCTTTCTAGCGTAGTTGATTGGTTTCCGGCTATTAATATGCTTCCTAAATCAGTTGCAGTACTTAAACTACACTACTGTCAGCTACCCAACAATATCCGTCAAAATGTCCCATTTGTGAATTTAACATCTCTCACTTGATCTTGGAGACAACCACCTTAGCTCTTCTTTCCCATTATGGGTTCTTAACAACAGTGGCCTTGCACATCTTAATCTCGGGCCTAACTATTTAAATAGCCCGATTCCTGAATCTGTTGGAAGGTTGAGATCTCTGGTTGAGCTTGATCTCTCAGGTAACTATTTGAATGGTTCAATTCCCGAGCCTATTGGAAATTTGACATCTCTTACTAGTCTTCAATTATCACAGAATAGTTTAGAAGGTATAATGCCCACATGGATAGGAAACCTGAAATCTCTCACTAGTCTTGATCTATCCCAAAATAAGTTTCAAGGTTCGATCGCTCCTATATTGCTTTTTTGCATTTCATCAAGTCTTGGAGGTATTCTTTTTTTCACTTTACGGAACTAGTCTCTTTGACAAGACAGCGCTTGCCATTGCTTTATTGCGAAAGAGGTTCCAAAACTGACAGGTGAACTCTTTTATACTGGCTACTTTCATCCTCTAACACATGCACACCCACTGAAACTCATGTTAATATGTGATACAACTGACAACTGAGCTCTTGTCTGGTTGATATTTCTTTTTCTTTTGTTTTCCTATAGATTTTAGCTTCCATAGCTCGGTGAGTTTCTTAATTTTTAAAATAACTTTGATATACACTGATGTTATTGGTCTGTACTCCAGACTTCGCTGGACTCAGGTTGGTCATCAAGGGTTGCAGCAGTAGCCCCGGAAGAAGAGGATATTGTCAAGTTCTGATATTTATGTGTCAATAAAGATACTACGTTCTGTGTTGTGTACATTAACACACAAGAATCATTTTTATAACTTGCTATAATATATAGTTTTAAAATTATAAAATGAGTAAATTGCAAAATGGTGGCTGTACTTTACCTGCATTAGCATTTTGATGGCCAGACTTTCAAATTTGCAATTTGGTGGTCAGATATTGCTTTTAATTTTCAAAAAGGTGGCTAAGAGTCACTTTTTTTAGAACTTTTTTTTCAAAAAAGTGGCCCTTAGCCATCTTTTTGAAAAATAAAAGTAATGTTTGACCACTATATTGCAAATTTGAAAATCTGACCACCAAAATGCAAAATGAGGTTAAGTTCAGCCACAAATTTGTAATTTACTCTTATAAAATTATTACCTCTACAAACTTGGCTCTATTCAATTATTCTACAAGTAATGTCTACACTGGACAACTCTATTACCTTGTTTGCTACTGGTATAATATGTTCCAGAAGTTGTATGAAACTATAAGGAACCATAGTAGATCATTACTATTTTATAAATGTGACTGCATTATTCATAACATTTGGGCTTGACATATGATCTACCAGAGGAAGAAACAAAAGTGACCAATGACGAACAGACAGGCAACTATTAGTTCACATATAGTAGGTGTCTAAAACGTTTTTGGACACTGTCTTCCTCCTGCTCCCCTCGTTTAAGTAACATTGTTCCTGAAGATCTGTCGGAGAACACCTCACTTTTATCTTTGTTGTAAATTAGTATAGCTCAATTTAGAATATTACCCAATTAAGGAGTGTTTGAGGCTTTGAGCAATAGCAAATTTGCTACTGGTGCTAGAAAAGGTTAATATTTTGTTTTCCATCTTTCTATTCTCATTTTCTAAAACTAAATTTCTTTACTAAAAGAAAAAATCAATATCGAGAAATAGCCAGTAATGGGAGTAGCATATGTTTAATTTATTTTTCTAAATTATTATCAAATTTATCTCATTAACCTTCCAAATAGTTTTTATTAACCACTAGAAGGATCGATTTTAAGAACCTTGTTAGAAGTAAAATTATTGAAAACAGGAAGCAATAAAAGAAGGAAGATATATATACGGATAACATCTATTTTGAAAATCCATGCCAACGGTTTAGAGTGCTCCACCATGGATATTTTGAGCAAAGCTAAAGATGGCAAGACATATAAGAAAAGGTACATTTTTCATAGATATTTGAATAATATTTTGCATATATTAAGCTGCCCTTCTAAGACAATGAAATATTACATACATTTATAAATAGAATAGAATTTTCTGCACCTTGTCTATGCAGTGTCCAATGGTGTAGAAATTAAGACAGATGTAGAAACATCAACTCTTCCTCATCTTTTTTCTTGCCTTGTGTCTCTAAAACTGTCTGACAATGATTGAAAACATAATGTGCGCCAAGTATTTTTCATCAACGTATTAGGTTGCTTAGCACTATGTGGAGCAAGTCTTTATCGATTTTGGAGACCGGAAGTTGAAAGAGATGAGAGTGCTGGACTACTGACTTGGAAGATAGTATTTTTAATCAAAGAATAAGTTGATAAGTTAAGTAAAATATTAGTGATTTTTAACATTCAACTTATAAGTTATAAGTTACTCCCTCCGTGTAAAAAAATGTAAAAAAATGAGAGGGACGAAGGAAGTATCAAATAAGCTGAGTACACAACACCCTCGTAAACTTTTATCAAACATAAGTTAGATAAGCCAAAGAGGCCCATAATTATATTACACGCAGAAAAAGTCATGCAGGAAAAGGCCTTGCAAATTGCAACCACTTAGTGGAAGACTTCCCTCAAAAGGAAAAACTTAGTGGAAGACTTCCTATTCAACTAATTACAGTATATAAGAGTGATAACTTGTGTCCTGGACAAGGAAGAGCAAATCATCTAACCTGCACCTGCTCATTGATATCTAAGACCAAACTGTATTCAAATTCATATATATATATATATAGCTTGCAAGGAAGACTATATATAATTATTATATAATTTAAGCTCTGAAAATGCACATACATTTGAGTTTCCTAGCTCTTGTATATGCATTGTTAGGTGTACTGTCAAGTTTAAAGTTTGTTTGTGGAAGCGTAGTCGGAGACTATCCTAATAGAAGCTGTATCGAGAGTGAGAAACGTTCTTTAGTTCTCCTCAAAGAAAGTCTCGTTGATGACTTCAATTACTTGTCCTCGTGGATTGGAGATGATTGTTGTGCATGGCATGGAATTGGTTGCAACAATGCAACTGGGCATGTCATTCAACTTGATCTTCAAAATGGTTTATTAAAAGGTGACATGTTATATCCTACTTTGCTTGATTTAAAATATTTGACCTACTTAGATTTGAGTAACAACAGTTTCAGCAAGATGAAAATTCCCCAATTTTTTGGGTCATTCAAGGATCTTACATATCTCAATCTTTCTTACTCAAGTTTTGAAGGTTTAGTTCCCCACCATCTTGGAAACCTTTCTAAATTGCGATACCTTGATTTAAGTAATAATTATTATTATAATGAAAATTATGGTGATTTCAAAAAATTGTTAAGCATTGATAGCATGAGATGGTTATCTGGGCTTTCAATGTTGAAACACTTGGGCCTCTCCTATGTTAATCTTTCTCGGGCCACTGATTGGTTTTCATCCATTAATATGCTTTCGAACTCAATTTCAGTACTTCGATTGTCCGGTTGTTCCTTATCCAACAATATCCCACGCCATCTTCCCTTAATAAACTTGACATCTCTCGTTTCACTTGATCTTGGATACAACCGATTAAACTCTTCTTTTCCTTCATGGGTTCTCAACAACACTGGCCTTGCACATCTTTATCTTGGTTTTAACCAATTCAATGGCTCAATTCCTGAGTCTATTGGAACTTTGACGTCTCTTCTAGAACTCGATCTCACTCCGAACAATTTTAATGGTTTGATTCCAGAGTCTATTGGAAGCTTGACATCCCTCACTGGACTTTATCTTGGTGGTAATAGATTTGAGGGTTTGATTCCTAATTGGATCGGAAATTTAACTGCTCTTTCTGAACTCGACCTATACGACGGTAAGTTTGAAGGTCCGATCCCCGAATCCATAGGGTATTTGACATCTCTTACTTTTCTTGATTTTTCGTCTAATAAATTAAATGGTTCAATTCCAAATGAGATTGGGAATCTCACGGAACTTACATACCTCTATCTTGGATCAAATAAACTGACGGGTCGTCTCCCAGAAGGATTTTGCCAAATGTCAAAGTTAGAAAGATTGAATGTGGATGGAAATCAACTGAGTGGAAGCATTCCTGAATGCGTTGGTGAACTGTCAAATCTAATAGTGTTTTATCTTGGTTCAAATTCATGGGAGGGTTTTATAACAGAGCATCACTTTGTTAACCTCACGAAGCTCACTCTCTTCTCTATTTCTTCAAAGTCCAACTTAGTGTTGAATGTTAGTTTTAATTGGACTCCTCCGTTTCAGCTCCAATCTATATACTTGGACTCTTTGAAAGTGGGGCCCAAATTTCCCAGTTGGCTCTTAACACAGAGACAAATCGATCGTATTAAGATGAAAAATACGAGCATATCAGATACCATTCCAGCGGATTGGTTTGCGAGTCTCTTATCTCAGGCCTATAGTGTTCATCTATCTAGCAATGACATTAATGTGGAACTATCATTAATTTCAGCAATTCCAAGTAATTTGAGAATATTAGCACTCTCAAATAACAGTTTTTTCGGTGAATTCCCATCATTTTTGTGCAATGCCACATCCTTGGAAACTTTAATTATCTCCACCAATAATTTTTCCGGAGAGCTCCCCCATTGCTTAGGAAACTTAACCAACTTGAGATATTTTGATGTGATGAATAACAATTTCTCTGGCGATATACCAGTTTCTTTGGGTTCTCTTGTAAATCTTGAGTACTTAAATTTGAACAACAATAAGTTTCAAGGGAAACTCCCTATATCCTTCCAAAATTTGAAAGAGCTGGTCACACTTGATGTGGGGAAAAACAATTTGATTGACAATCTTCCCCCTTGGTCTGGAGAACAATATCCTCAACTCAAGTATCTGATATTACGTTCCAACAATTTCTTTGGTGAAATTCCAACACAGCTTTGCCACTACTCATCAATTCAAATTTTAAACTTGGCACGAAATAAAATCAGAGGAAGCATTCCTCCTTGTTTCGGCAATTTTAGTGCCATGATTAATGGTAACAACAGTGATTTAGATCCAGGCTTCAATCCGTATTATGGAGAAATGATAATAGATGATATGAAAGGATATGAGCTGGAATACACCACTACCCTTGGGTTTTCATATTCCATTGATTTGTCAAACAACAATATTAGTGGAGAGATTCCAGAAGAGTTGATGGATCTCCGTGGTTTAGTAAATCTGGATTTAGCGGGTAATCATCTAACTGGACGGATCCCCGAGAGGATCGGGAAACTGGAAAAACTGGAATTTCTTGATCTCTCGAGAAATAATTTTTATGGTTCCATTCCACAAAGTCTATCAGATTTAAACTTTTTAATCCGCTTGAACCTCTCCTTGAACAATTTATCAGGAAGAATACCCACCGGGTACCAACTCCGGACCCTCGATGATCCCTCAGTCTATGCAGGCAACAATCAACTCTGTGGCCAACCTATCTTGAAGCCTTGTGATGGTGACACAGAATCACGTAATGTTCCTGACTACAATGAAGGTAATTCAGATTCAGGTGATGAGCGTGTGTGGTTTTATGCTGGGATAGGACCTGGTCTCCTATGTGGTTTTTTGGGATTCTGCGCTTCCTTGCATTTCATCAAGTCGTGGAGGTATTCTTATTTTCACTTTGTGGAACTGGTCTTTGACAAGATAGAAGTTGCGGTTGCTTTATTGCTAAGGAAGTTCCGAAACTGACAGGTGAACTCTTAAATGCTGACTACCGCTATCCTCTAACATATGCGCACACACTGAAACTCACATTAATATGTCGTCCTTGTCTGGTTGATATATCATTTTCTTTTGTTTTCCTAGATATTTTAGCATCCGAGGCTCAGTGAGTTCTTAATTTATAAAATAACTTTGATATATGATGATGTTATTGGTATATCCTTCAGACTTCAGGGGATTCAAGGTAGTCATCAAGTGTTGCAGCAGTTGCCCCGGAAGAGGAGTATGTTGTCAAGTTCTGATACTTCTGTGTTGTAAGAGGAATAGTATTTCCAGTTTTTTGTGTACGTCATTATGTGTCAATAAAGATACCTTCTTGACACTTTCACATTCCTACGTTCTGTTTTTATTTGTTTTAAGTTATAGGGTTGTACATCCTATGACTTTGTCACAGGCAACTTTGCAATTGTAATTTTGTACTTCTTTGCTGTTGAAGTTATAGAAAGTTTGTATAAAGTAAATGTTGCATATTCAAATATCACCCTGAAGGAGCAGCTGCCAGCAATTTTTTCAGAAGTAGAAGATGGTATTGAATTGATGATCCTACTAATTAATCGTGCATATAGTTTAATGTTTAGATTGTGTAACAGGTGATTTGATATTTGGTAAATTAATTTTATACATGCATGATTTTGTTTATAAAATTATATAATTTTATAAAATATATAATTTTGTTTATAAAATTATACAAAATAAATGATTGTCTCGCATAATTTTTATGTATATAAAATTTTAAATATGCAAGTCATATTAGAGAATTTTGGTCGACCAACTATTTTGACTTTCAACGATTTAAAAGTGTGATTGATCTAAAAATATATATATTAAAAGAAACTAAAATAATTGAATTTATGTTTAAAAAAATGACAACTCCAAAAATAGGATTTATGTTGTATATATAAAAAATAACATAATTAATATTCAATATAAAATGAAAAAAGATATGTTTTTTTGAATTATAAATATTACAAAATTGCAATAATTATTCGCAATAACCAATTAGACTATAACTCAAAGTATTGTAATATGAATTTTAAATAGTATACTAAATTGATCAAATAATCAACAGTATATATGATGACTGAGTTATAACATATACTCATATCAACCTATGATGAAACCAAAAAGTTTCATCTTAAATATTATGTTGTTGCACAGTCATTAAGGTCGTTGATATGGGCTAAAAATAACCCTAGAAATATAACTAATGATTCATTGGAAAGACCCAATATTTAAGGCCCAAATCCCAGATTATTTATTAATTTCGTAATTAATAAATAGGGGAAATATACAGCTCATGAAAAGAGTCCAAAATATGATAAAGAAGGATCCAGAATCCCAATTAATGAGTCATAGCCTTTATCAACAAGGAAAAGACTTATTCAGCAAGAAATACAATGTTTATCCATTATCAAAAAGGAGACTTATTAGCTAAGACTCCTAAACTTACTCTAAATACAAGGCTCCTGACGCCTATATAAAGGACCTGATCCTACAATCAGAACTACGTCTTTGGCTTGATTCTCAGTATTAATTGAGATACGTAGGCATCTTGTGAGGACCGATTTAGTCTCGAAACACAAGTGCAGCCATTAAAGCTCGAAAGCTCATAAATCATATCAATTAATATTGTAAAGCATAATGTAACATAAGATGTAAAAGAGATAACTACAACTCAACAAAGGACAAGACAGACAATAATATTAACAGAAGCACAGGAATCCAGAATCAAAGAAGAAAAGGTAAACACAAAAAATCAAAATACGTTATGTATTCTTGAAGTCCGTAAACAGGTCACGGAAAGAAGTTCATGAAAATGTTTAAGCCTCAGTGACAACAAAAGAAACAAGACTTTCAAGACAACAGAAGTATGTGAATGATTTAGAGTCAGTACCACAGGATTCCAGTGATGAAGCAACCAGGACGACAAAGGACTTATCAGCAACATTGAATTGCAGACATAAAAGAAGAATTGATCAAGTGTTATTCATCTGTGAACCAGACCAGTTGCACTAGGTGACAGCACTAAAAGATCAAGTTGTTTTATCGTCTCGGAAGAAAATGATACAGTCTGAAACTTTTCTGAAGACTAACAAAAGAAAAGGTTCGATGGTTTTTCTTTACTTCATTAGAAAACTATCGAATTGAAGTAATCATGACTTGACATGACTACTTTAATATTTGATAGTTTTTCTAATCAAGAAAACCATCGAATGATTTCTTAAGGATTAGTTTATTATTTGATACTTTTCTAGATGAGTAAAACTATCGAATGTGGAGAGGAAATGACTTGATGGTTTTATTTTTTAAAGAAAAGGAAAACAAAACCATCGAATACATTTCTAGGAATTCAATAGAAAAGGAATTTTTCACTTTGATAGTTTTCTTTAAAACTATCGAATGGAAAGTTTCTTTTAATCAGTTCGATAGTTTTCATTTGTAAAAGTAGGTGGAAAGTTTATTTGTTTGTCAGGTTGATGGAAATTGGACGGCCAAGATTAATTCTTTAATCTTGGTTCGATAGTTTTCAAAAACAAAGACTACAATTATACAGAGGAGGTAGTGTCTTCCTCAGTCTGGCTATTTTTCATAGTAGCAATTACGGAGAGAGAACTCTGAGCCGGAAAAGATCATAGAAATTTATAGTGCTCAGAATTCGATCAAAGTATTGATTATGAATAGCCTAGAACTCATTGAAGCTAATCTACGGATTAGAAATTGTAGCACCCCTCGAGGTTTATATTTATAAAACGATATATTCCCCGACTCTTGGTTTGGTTTGGTGTGTTTGATTTCGTTATAGAACTGAATGAATTATCCGCGAACGAAATTGAATTATTTGTGAGTATCGTATTCAACCCCCCCCCTTCTACGATACTTCGGGACCTAACAATTGGTATCAGAGCTTGTTAATCGATATACAGATTAGATCCGGTGTTTTAGGCCAATCACTCAAGTTCTCAGAATTTTCGGATTTTTTAATTTTCAAAATTTTCATTTCTTGAAATTTTTGAATTTTAAATAATTTGAATTTTATTCTTGAAATATTTTATTTTTCAAAAAGTTCGAAATTCTTGGAATTTAAAATATTTCATATCCTAAGCCAAAGGTTCTCAAAAGATTGTTAGAGAGGAGGTTAGGAATGGACAAACAAATATCTCAGTAACGTTTATTAATGTTGGAACCTCAGAACAGAATAGAAGAATTACTAGTAGCTGAATCAGAAGAAGCTCAGGTAGAAAACCTCGAGAGACTAGACTAAAGATCAGTGTTTCACTTGTCAAGGAAGTTTAGTCACATCAGATTCAGAAGGAGTACAAAAGCCACATCCATGGATCAGGCTTATTTATTACGAAGCAAAGATTCTTCAGGATTCAGTTTAAAGAGGTAGTTATAGACTGAGATGGTAACAAAAACAAGAGTGATAGTTTCAACTATGATAAGAACTATGTAACGAGAAACTATCAGGGTGTGCTACACAATGAAGAAGCCTAACAAACAAAGAAGAATAGGGACTCAGTTAATAGCTGAAACAGAAGTGGAATGCTTTGTTGAAGAAGCATCAGCACAAAACTTATGTTGCTTAAGGAAAGAGTTGGGATGGATCAGATGACGAGAAGATCATGGATATCTTGCTTTCATAGCAATCTCTGAAGATGATTCACCTCACATATCTCAGGTATCTTTTCCTTGAACCAATGCAGTATTTAATTCTCAATATTCAAAGCATGTACATAGAAGATCTTAGATATGTGTGTATGAATATTTGTAGAATAAGATTTGCAAGTGAGATAGAAGCTTTCTTAAGAAACAACTCTTAGTTTTAGGGGTTAAGTTTCTGGCACATAAGACCTTAGTAAAGCTAAGTTTCAGTATCCCTAGTAGAACAAGATTTGCTCATTTATTCTGAATTGTTTGTTAAGGGATAATCAGTTTGAAGGATGGAGGAATTACCTTTAGAGTCAATAGAATTTGTAGAACACCAAGCTGTATCTAAAACTGACTTAGGTAATAGAGAAAGTTAGATGCCATACAACAACAGAATGGATTAGATAGAATTAGTGATTTAATTGTTAATTCTTTTACTCCATGTGTGCTTAGAAAATTATTGAATATCTGTAAATCTACTTGCTACCT
The DNA here is from genome assembly GCA_030848705.1 of Heracleum sosnowskyi. Lineage (NCBI taxonomy): Eukaryota > Viridiplantae > Streptophyta > Magnoliopsida > Apiales > Apiaceae > Heracleum > Heracleum sosnowskyi. The sequence continues at coordinate 36,220 of JAUIZM010000087.1, forward strand.
GTTACACTTGTGTATATTGGTTAAAGTAGAAAGTACTGAATTTTCTAAAATGCAGAACATGCCTAATTTGCACATCTCTTATCTGCAATGTCAAAATGCTCAATGTATGCCATTTATTCTTATTAACATGTTTGCTTATTTAAAAATTATGAATGCATATCTTAGAACTTGCATTAATCATAGAAAAAGCATGTTTAAGAATTACATTAGAGCAACGACTGCAAGGTCAGTCAGAGATAAGAATAAGCATGTATAGGTTGAAGCTGTTGTTACCACTTTTAAAAGCAAAATCTCTAATCCATCTGGACCCAAGCAAATAAGTTGGGTACCAAGAACTGTCAATCCATTTGTGAGTGCAGGCAAATCAGGTTAATCGATTTATATGCTTTCTTGGTCTTTACTACTGAAGACATATGATCGAAGAAAGATCTTGCCATCAAATGTGATTGAGAAAGCTGTTCCGTTAATAATCTTTGGAGATGACAGCAAAGGTTTTCATCACGGGACATGGCTACGTTGGAAATGGAATGTCATCATGTTTACAATAATTGGTATCATTGATAACAACTAATAATTGGAGTCAAGGATAACAATTAGAAGCAACTCTCTTGCTGAAGATTCAAAGCACAAATCTTTTTATTCAATGAAGGAGCAGTGTTTTATCTCAAGCAGGAAGGTTGAGAAGCTCTCACCCTTGCATGACAATACAAGGAACTCTTTTCTAAAGATGGTATTGGTGAGAGGACTGCCTCATCTGGGATTCAAGCTAGATGAAATATATGAGGCATGTCGTTAAGGGAAGTCAAAGAAACATCACAGAAAAGCTATAATGTGATAAGCATTACTGAGCCGCTTCAGATGATACGTATGGAACTCTACGGACTAGTTAATGTCTTATCTACAAAAAAGTAAAGATATACTTCAGTGATGGTTGATGACTACTCTTAATACAAACTGGTGTTGTTTGTTCAATCTGAAGGACAGGACATCACAGATGAGATTAATCACATTTCCATGATCAGTAACAAATACAGGAAGACCCTGTATTGGCCAATAGAAGCAAACTCTGAATTTCTTTCAGGGGTTTGGAGGAAAATGTTTTACAAGTAAGCATCTTGGCAAGATTGGCAGCTAAGGCTCTTAAGGATATTTTCCTCGGCTAATCAGTGGAATCTAAAGCCTACGAGGTAAATTTGATTAATCAACAAGAGGTGATTGAAAGTCTGAATATGATGTTCAACAACTCCAAGCTCTCAGCTGTTATGTGTGAAATTAATGGTAATGATGATTCAAATCCAAGCAGTGGTAATGGTAGTTTAACTACACAGCTCAGTACTTCAACAGAACCACTCAGCGAGGATGAGGATTCTCAGGAAATCCCAGCAACAGCTTAGGGGGAGCAAAAGAAGGATCAATTAGTCAGATCAACACCACAATGAATATCTAGAGGACACTTCAAGAACGTATCTGTCAAGACAAAGGGTTTAGATTCAATATCATTCCTGATGTCTAGTTCTTAGTGATCCTAGTGGTGGAGTAAAGACTGGAGCTATAGAGTATGAATGATTATTTTCTTGGTTTTCTTTCTGAAGAAGAAACAAAGAAAGGTAAAGAAGCTCTGATGGATCCAGATTGGGTGATTGCAAAGCAAAATGAACTCAATCAATCTGAAAGGCAGAAAGTTTGGAAGCTGGTACCCAGGCCTAAGGGAAAATCTGTTATTGGAACAAGATGGGTATCCAGAATACTGGATGAAATTGGCATTGTTATGAGGGACAAGGCCAAACTGGATGCTAGGTTACTATTAGGAAGCAGTATCTAACAAGAAGCACCAGTGACGAGACTTGAGGATATCAGGATATATCTGGCACCTGCTGCATATTCAAACTTTAATATCTATATGGTGAATATGTTCAAGTGCACTCCTGGTTGGTGAGATAGTAGAAGAAGTCAATGTACAGCAGCTCCTGGCATTTGTTTTTGCAGATTAATTGGACGTTGTATAACTTCTCTTCACAAGATCACTACAGATTGGTATGAACCGGTATCAATACTCAAGCAATCGTCAAAGACATGGTATGACACTCTAACTGAACTTTTACAGAATATGAATTTATTAGAGTTGTCATAAGGCACAAACATAATGTCATATATGTGCAGTGATATCATGATTATATTATATGTTGGTCTACTAACGAAAACTTGTGCAAGAAATTTGCCAAGTCACTGCAGAGAATGTACAAGATGAGTATGTTGGGAAAGTTGCAATTCTTTTTGGATTTACTTTGAGCAAGCCAGAAGATTAATTCTTTTAGGAGCACAAGTAAGCCAAAAGAGTGATGGCAATAAAAGTAAGTCAAGAATCTTTTGAATGTGCACAATTGAGAAGATTCTAGACATGCCAAGACTCCCTGCCAACAGCAGCCACTAAAGCTTGATCAGGACAAATCAGGTAAAAGACAGAAATGACAAGCTAGAGAGGTATGCGTCTCATTAAGTTATTAACTGCAAATTGACAACACATATTTTATTCTCAAGTTGCCAATGTGCAAGGTTCCGAGTGGAAGAAAATCTAGTCTTATAGCTATTAACATGATTTTTAGATATCTTAAGGGAATACCAAATCTCAGAATATGGTAACCTAAAGATACTTGTTAACATGTTTAGCTATTTAGATATAAAATACGCAGGTTGTAAGAAAGACAGGAGAAGCATCTCTGGAAGCTGTCAACCCAAATGACAGGAGAAGCATCTCTAGAAGCTGTCAACTTCGTGGAGGAAGATTGATTTCTTTTTATGATAAAAGGGAATAAATTCTTCTCCAACAACTCTGTGGACCACTCCACGACAATGCACCTTGACAACAGGTATCATTTCTTTCGAAAGCATGTCTTCAAACAATCCAGTCCTCATCTTAATAATTTAGTGCTAATATCTAACTCATAGATATTTAGTATTAATTTATTATTATTTATTTAATGAAATTTGAATTATGGAAATTGAAGCAGTTCAATATCTTATTTGCTCCATAATTTAAAATACATAAAATAAATATGCAGCATAATTTATTGGATTTTAATTGGTTAATATCATTCAATGATATTTAGTCGATTTTATTCTGAGAAAATTGTGAATTTTCTGTTAACAATTGATTTTGGTAAATTGTAAAAGATTTATTCAAAATAAAACTTGACAGGAAATACAAGGTTTGAATTTTAGAACATGAACAGGTTTTAGAATTTGAACAGAAGCAAAAATATCGAATTTAGGAAATTCGATAGTTTTTCAAGTACATAGATAAATCTATCGAAATTAATTTTCGATAGTTTTTGAAAAGGAAAAGAAAAACTATCGAAAACAATTCTCGATAGTTTTTGAGTTTAATTTAAAATGTATCGAAGTGGATTTACTTTATTCAATATTTAAATCCTCGATAGATTTTGAAAAATTAAGAAAAATATCGAAGTGAACTTAATTACTTAATATTAAAGTTCTCGATAGTTTTTCCACAAAGGATCCCTCGATAGTTTTTCAAGCTTTAAAAGGTAACAAGTTCGATAGTTTTTCAGAAAAACTTTTTAAATTCTGATTTTCAAACTCTTCGTTATTTTTCAAAATTTATCGGAGTAAAGTTGACAGTTTTATCCCCAACTGAAAACCATCGAACATACTATTAAAAAACATCGAACACTGTAAAGACAATATTGCCCCTGTCAATTCAATAAGTATTTAACAACCCCTTACGTTTTTTTTCTTATTATCAGATCTAAGGGCTTTTGTTTATACTTACTAGAATACATATAACCAAGAACATCACTGCCTCAAGAACTTGTTTCTAAGAAAACTATTTTCACTATTGTTCTTTAGAAGTTAATTGTTTTCAATTGATTTCTTCAGATAATTCTGATTATTTGTGTTACCAAAAGTAGGGTTCTTGATAATAGTGATTCGAAGTTGTGTTTTTTTTAAGAAAAAAAGGGGTAATTTTGTTTTAAGGGTATTTTGTGTCAAGTTTGATTAATTAGTAATAATTAATTAAATTTAATTGGTTTTAGTTTTGGTTTATAAGTAACCAAGACTAATCATGTCTCGTTTCAAAACTTGCAAGCCATTACGAATTTACAGTTTCGTGCATGGGCAGAGTTTCTGAACACACGTTCATTAGTGGCATATGCCTTGAGTACTCCCGTAGTCCTTTGCATCGATCAATTGACTGCGTTGTACACAACCGCCACGGATACAAGTGAGAATAACGTAAGATCCTTCAGTTTTGTTGTGCCAGGGGGCAGAACAATAAGGGTGACGGAACATGACTTTAATAGAATACTACATTTTCCTACAGAAAACCATGTTCTGGATCCCACAACTGAGGAGATACATGCTTTCTTCACTCTCATAAGAAGTCAACAACCTAACTTCTTTGTGGGAGAGTTCCTTAAGCATTACCTGACATGGGACCACTGGATGAAAGAACATGCATAGATGATGTGCTTTGTTTCTATCCTAGGTTCCTACAGCTAATTCTCAATGATATCTTAACAGATGATGACCGTGAGACATTCGCCGACGAGGAGACCATGAAGTGCATGAAGATGAAGAGCAATGCAATAACCGCTCTGATAAGAAAGAATATCTTCCAGGGGTACCCACTGTTCAAACTTGAATATCTAAGAACGGTGCCCCTACCACTTCTACCCCCAGGGGAACAGGTAAATGAAGGTAACTTTCCTCAACCTGAACTGGCTCCTGAACCACAACAATGGATGTTGATCCAGAGCCCTCAGTGGCCATCCAGACCATGAGATTGCAACCCACAATCTCTAACCACGGTCGAAGAGCCTTTGGAAGAGCCAAATGAAACCACAAACGAACCTCCTTACCCTCCTATACCCAATATTCAGACATCCATGAGTGTAGAGGGAGATAGTGCCAAAGCAGCACCACATAAGGAGACACACCTTTCAACAACAGCTCTGCCTACATCTAAAAGGAGAAGAACAAAAACCGAGGCAACTGTTGATACTTCATTTCAATCATCCAAAGCGCCCTTTATTGATTTTTCTGATGCTGATTGGGCTAAGCTAACGAAAGCAATATCTGAACCAATAGCTCAATCAAGTAAGGAAGAATTGACGGAAGCAACTGGTGTTCCGACCATATTATGGTCAGGTTCACTGGTTGAAGGTTCTAAGAACCAACGGTCTTCACAGACGTCGAGAGATGGCTTTGACCTAAATGCACAATCTAAAAGGTCACTGTCTACCTCCCCAGATGGAACATATCTGGATCCTGCGGGTACAGGGTCTGACGTAGGTGCAGATCGGCAACTCGGTGACAATGAATCAATTTTAATTGAGGAGTTAACTGAGGTAAAGTCTTCACAGACTATTGGGGAAGATTGGGATCTCTGCTGTTAAAAAGAGCCTGTTTCTAACCCCCTAGAGATTCAAACTCTAGATTCTTCAAAGGATATATCATCTAAGGATGATCAGCAACTTGGTTTAACCAAGGACGGGGACTTGCGAAGCCCCATTGCACCACCGGTGACCTCCTTAAGGACGGCTACGGTGTTTTCTTCTGCAGGTACAACTAGCACAAAGGGATTGAGTGAAACAAAAACACTTACACCTGGCCTGAGTGGGAAAGGAAAAATGAGTTAAACACCGACAGAAACGTTGAGTGTACACCCAGAGCCAAACGTGAGGAGTGACACCCTAACCCTTTCAAATATTGAAGATTTGCTATTACCTGGAGGTACATGTTCAATCCACCCTCAAGAAGATTTTGGAATATGCTGAGGAACCAACAACCCGGACCTTCACAACAACAACCTGATCCTTCTACTACCATTTGGAATGAGGATAACTTCTTCGAGGATTCCTCAACTAAGGGGGAGAAAGTTGGAGAAGGGGATAAGGATAAATGGAAAAGTTGGAGAAGGGGACAAGGACGAAGGGGACAAGGACAAATGGGGAGTTTGGGAACCAATGAAGTCATTCCAGTTAGACAGTACTGGATTGAGGACATGTACTAGAAGAAGAAAGTGAAGAGGGATTTGAATTCATGCAAGAGCAACCGAATCAGGAGGAGCATGAGCCAAAGAAGCAAATTCTCTATCACTGGAAGAAAGACACCAAGCAGCTCAAAACTGCAGGTGATTCTCATCAAGATCCAAAGAACTACAAAGCTAAATGAACTGCTCCGTGAGCATGTTAAGGAAATCTTGATGAAGGTCAGTCCAGAGATTACTGAAAACCCTCCTATGGTTAGATTCATGACGAATGACTTGTTCAGAATCTGCTACATGACGGAGGACAAACTGAGAGATTACCCAAACGAATATCTAATATCAGTTGACAAGTATCTTAGATCCACTGGATTCTCATCAACGGAGAAGGACAAAAGCAGCCGACACTCTAAGAAAATATCTTATGGAGAATGTTCCCTACTATAGGAAGAGAGTGGAGAAAGGATTGGAAGTGCATACCAGACTACCAAACATGCCAAAGCTAAACAAGAAAGATGTTAACATTGCATGGCTGTGGGCTGGAGTGGGTCAAGAGGTTGGATTTATTGGAAGACACATCCTAGGAGCAATCCTTAAACCTGGAGAACCACTGCACTATCTATCAGTGATTGATTATCAAGCTGCTAACTCCGATCCAATGAGTGAAGAAGGTGAGATTGGAATGGACTGAAGAACTGAAGCAAAGAACAAGAGAACTGTCAGCTCAAACAAGAGGAGCAACTTCAAAGTGAAAAGTTTTATTGTTCTTTGATTTATGAAATCTGGAAATGTATATATATCTGATCCAGAATGCATTAATATTATTACGCTGTCTTACTTTAAGTAGTTTAATGTTTCCTTAGTTAGTTGAGTTATCCTCGAAGTATTTGCTTGTCGAACTCTATCCAATCAAATAGGGGGAGATTGTAAAGCATAATGTAACATAAGATGTAAAAGAGATAACTACAACTCAACAAAGGACAAGACAGACAATAATATTAACAGAAGCACAGGAATCCAGAATCAAAGAAGAAAAGGTAAACACAAAAAATCAAAATACGTTATGTATTCTTGAAGTCCGTAAACAGGTCACGGAAAGAAGTTCATGAAAATGTTCAAGCCTCAGTGACAGCAAAAGAAACAAGACTTTCAAGACAACAGAAGTATGTGAATGATTTAGAGTCAGTACCACAGGATTCCAGTGATGAAGCAACCAGGACGACAAAGGACTTATCAGCAACATTGAATTGCAGACATAAAAGAAGAATTGATCAAGTGTTATTCATCTGTGAACCAGACCAGTTGCACTAGGTGACGGCACTAAAAGATCAAGTTGTTTTATCGTCTCGGAAGAAAATGATACAGTCTGAAACTTTTCTGAAGACTAACAAAAGAAAAGGTTCGATGGTTTTTCTTTACTTCATTAGAAAACTATCGAATTGAAGTAATCATGACTTGACTACTTTAATATTTGATAGTTTTTCTAATCAAGAAAACCATCGAATGATTTCTTAAGGATTAGTTTATTATTTGATACTTTTCTAGATGAGTAAAACTATCGAATGTGGAGAGGAAATGACTTGATGATTTTATTTTTTAAAGAAAAGGAAAACAAAACCATCGAATACATTTCTAGGAATTCAATAGAAAAGGAATTTTTCACTTTGATAGTTTTCTTTAAAACTATCGAATGGAAAGTTTCTTTTAATCAGTTCGATAGTTTTCATTTGTAAAAGTAGGTGGAAAGTTTATTTGTTTGTCAGGTTGATGGAAATTGGACGGCCAAGATTAATTCTTTAATCTTGGTTCGATAGTTTTCAAAAACAAAGACTACAATTATACAGAGGAGGTAGTGTCTTCCTCAGTCTGGCTATTTTTCATAGTAGCAATTACGGAGAGAGAACTCTGAGCCGGAAAAGATCATAGAAATTTATAGTGCTCAGAATTCGATCAAAGTATTGATTATGAATAGCCTAGAACTCATTGAAGCTAATCTACGGATTAGAAATTGTAGCACCCCTCGAGGTTTATATTTATAAAACGATATATTCCCCGACTCTTGGTTTGGTGTGTTTGATTTCGTTATAGAACTGAATGAATTATCCGTGAACGAAATTGAATTATTTGTGAGTATCGTATTCAACCCCCCCCTTCTACGATACTTCGGGACCTAACAAATATACAAGCACGTTTTTTAATCCATAACATTTGGCGCCGTCTGTGGGAAGACAACATCAACCATGGCAAACACACGAAGAACAACTCGAGATACTCCAGTTTCTGAGGAGCTTCCTATCACCTTTGAGGCTGATACTCACGGAAATCAACCGCCGCCAACTACTGGCACTGAGGGGGCGAATATCCCCACCAATACTCAAGGACCGGAGATCCCAATTTCGGCTGAAGGGACGAATCCCCTGCAAATGGTCATTCATGGATCTAATCCACAAGAGACCGCTTACCAGCAACCAATCATGACCTCCCCACTGCTCATGAATGCACCAAGTGGTCTTCAACTCCACACTACTGATCTCCCCCGATACACTACTCAAACTTTGGGGATGCCAAGCTATGGCATGCCCCCTCGACCCATAGCGGGCGGTAGCGGTCTCAACCGCATTTACCATGAAGCGTATGTCCCCCCTTATATACAAGGTCTGGGACCTCAAAATCAACAAACTCGACGGACCCCTTTGATTCAAGATTACTCGGGTCCTTATACCGAGGATGAGGATTATACATCTGGGGAATAGAGGGATGTCGCCCCAAGGAGGAAGCGTTCTTCCCAAACAAATCGGGAACAACCCCAAACTACTAAGGAGAAAATTGCAGCCCATGAGGCAGAGACTGCAAGACTCAATAAACTCCTTGCTGAGGAGGAGGCCGCTCAATCTCAAGGCCGATCAACTGGAAGAGTCCCGATAATCAACCTGGACCCGACACCAAGAAGGACTAAAAGGGATGAAGCCCCAAGGGGTGATCCTAGTGTTTTGTTGCCCCTAGGAGATCCTGATGATCCTACACCACCATTTACTCAAGACATCATGAAAGCCACCATATCCAGGAAATTTAAGATGCCAACGATTAAGGCTTATGATGGAAGGGGGATCCCGCAAATCATGTAAGAACCTTCTCCAATGCACTGCTGTTGCAGCCAGCCAATGATGCGGTCAAGTGTAGGGCGTTTCCACAAACCTTGGCAGGCATGGCCCAACGCTGGTGTAGCTGTCTTCCTCCCAACTCTATTGGGTCTTTTAAGGAACTAAGCAAAGCATTCATCAATCAATTCGTTAGTGGAAGAGTGCATTAGAGAAACTCTGCATCACTCATGGGAATCCAACAAGGAAAGAATGAAGCCCTAAGGGATTATATCAACCGATTCACCCGGGAGGCTCTGAAAGTCCCGGACTTAGAAGACAAAGTGGCTATGATAGCCCTACAGCAAGGAACTACTGATGATCACTTCAAAAGATCGTTATCAAAACATCCACCCGAGAGCATGCTGAATCTCCAAGATAGAGCCGGAAAATACATCAAGGCTGAAGAAAGCATGAGAAAGTATGAACCCACTACTGGTGGTAGTGCAAATTCAAAAAAGAGAAAGGAAACACAAGAGTATGATGTCAAGGAAAAGTTTCCTAGAACATCAAAGGATTCTGACTCTCCACCCAAGAGGAACAATTTTGGGCCAAAGTTTACAGAGTATGCAAGATTGAACACTCCCAGGAGTCAAATTCTGATGAAGATAGCTAAGGAGGGAGATCTCAAATGGCCGAAGCCAATGAGGGCTGACATGTCCAAACGGAACCAAAACCAATTATGTAGGTTCCACAAGGAAGTCGGTCACGACACCGACGATTGTAGGCAATTGAAAGATGAGATCGAATTTCTGATACGAAGAGGAAAGCTCAGTAAGTTCACCAAGGATGGAAACCAAGGGAGTCAAAGGGGAACTATTAAAGGAAGGATTATGACAGAAGGGACAACGATCAAGATCGAAATCCCAAGCCCCGAGGGCCGATAATCAACATGATATTCGGAGGGCCAACTGCTGCTGGGTCCTCCCGAAACTCAAGAAAGGCTTATGCTCGAGAAGTAATGACCGTGGTTGGAGAAGCACCGAAGCGTGCCCGAACAGAAGTATCAATAGGTTTTGATGATTCAGACCTGGAGGGAGTGAAGTTTCCCCACGATGATCCTTTAGTCATCGTTCCTGTGATAGGAAATTCTGAAACCAAGAGAGTTTTGGTCGACAATGGAGCTTCAGTGGATATCTTGTTCCATGATGCTTTTATCAAGATGGGCTATACTGACTCTTAGTTGACACCCTCGAATATGCCCATATATGGATTCAATGAAGTGGAGTCAAAGGTGGAAGGCACTATCCAACTCCCAATGACAATGGGGCAATGGTCGAATACGTCTACTCAGATGTTGAACTTCGTAGTTATAAAGGCAACTTCGACCTACAATGCAATACTAGGAAGGACTGGTCTTCATGCGTTCAAGGCCGTTGCCTCATCCTATCATCTGAAAATCAAGTTCCCAACGAGGAATGGAATTGGTGAAGAACGAGGAGACCAAAAGATGGCTAGAAGTTGTTACGTAGCCGCGTTAAGGCCTGATGGAGTCGGGGGCAGGTTCTTCCAATCGAGGTTATGGATTCAAAAGACGATGAAGAAATAAGGGACTGAGATGTCAAGAACATGGCATGCCCCAAATTTGAAAGTTTATTATGTTTAAGTGTTTCCTAAAAGGATCCACTAATAGGACAAGTAGCAATAAGGTCGACGAAACCACTCTGAGCTCTTAAGCTCTTAGTAGGAAGTAGAGTACTATATAAGGGTCGAACCCTCTTTTTAAAAGAAAATATTTCAAGTTCTTTTTCACTATTTTATTACTTATCTTTGTTTGGGCATTTCCTTATTGTTTTAATAAAGAGCAAGTTGTACCAATAGCACTTGATCAAAGTGCCAGCCCATTCAAGAGGCCAAGTACTAGGAATTGCCTTACAAAAGATAAGTTAAATAAATATAAGTGAACAAGAATGACAAAACAGAATATGCATAAATAAGTTGCATAAACCCCGAAGAAGAAGTATCGAAAAAATAAGACTACAAGATCGAAAAAATAACATGCATGGATAGAAGATCCCGAAGGATCAAAGAGTTATGTTACAAACGTCAAATAAAGTCCTAAAGTCCATGAAAGGACCCTGAATAAAAGCAAGATATAGAGAGCCACACATGGCCAATAAAATCTACTCTAAGTCATCAGACGGGTTCGTGTCAAAGACAAGGGCATCTCTACGAGGGGCATCTAAGTCCTTTATAGGCTCGGACTCCTCCATTGGTAAGAAGAAGTATCAGAAGTATGCCAAAAAGGCAAGCTGACTCGAAATAGGTGATCCTATATAACATGAAATGAAGACTCGAATCTTAGTTTTCAAAATTTTGAATCTTAGTCTTGAAGACCTCAACTTAATTGAATGATTGAGTTTGTCATATCTAGATCCCCACTTTAGATTAAAAAGTCATGAAGACCTCTCGATGTGAAAATTAAGATGTTGAACCTCAAAATCAGGTCCTCTACCTATAAGCCATGTTTGGCATTGCTAAAACCTCAAATGAGGTCGAATGACTTCAATCTCAATCCAGGTTGTTACTATTCGACCCGAAAACAAAAATTCAAGCCACGTTTGGCGTTGTTGAAACCTCAAATGAGGTCTAAGGTGTTAGAACTCAAGTTAGTTTTTGTATCTGTAAGCCACGTTTGGCGTTGTTGGAACCAACCAAGGTCGAAGAAACTCTAGACTGAAGTCAAAAGGCTGAGGTCGAAAACACATGGAAAATTGAAGTCGATTCGTTCGACCTAAGACCAATTTAAGGTCGAAACCGAGGTCGAAGAAACCCTAGACTGAGGTCGATCGAAAGACTGAGGTCGAAAGTATATGTGAAACTGAGGTCGAATTGATCGACCTAGGACCAAATTGAGGTCGAAATTACCTCGAAATGAGGTCTAAAATACCTCAAAATGAGGTCTAAAATACCTCAAAAATGAGGTCGAAGAATCCCTAGACAAAGGTCAAAAATCGAGGTCGAAAGAGACTGGGTTTGAGATCGAACGACCGAGGTCGAAAAAGCACAGGATATTGAGGTCGAAACCTTCGACCTGGGACCTGTCGAGGTCGAAATTGAGGTCGAAAAAGACTGGGTACGAGGTTGAAAATGAGGTCGAAAAAGACTGGGTTCGAGGTCGAAAATGAGGTCGAAAAAGACTGGGCTCGAGGCCGAAGATAAGGTCGACCTATGACCAAATTGAGGTCTAAAATACCTCAAAATGAGGTCTAAAATACCTCAAAATGAGATCGAAACTACCCTTAAAAAAAATTTGGGTAAAATAAATATTATTATTCAATAATAATATTTGAAAAAAAAAATACATTTCAGTCGACCTCAAATGAGGTCGAGAGTGAGGGGCCTCAAATGAGGTCGATTTGGTCGACCTGGCTCCAAAATGAGACTAAACTGCCAAAGTGCAGTTTAGTACCCCAAGTTCTGAGTGGTTCACAAATTCTTCCCTGAAGTTTAGAAATGGACAGATTCTCCACTGAAGTTTCAAATATGACAAATTCACCCCTGAGCTTTGGAAAATTACGAATTAGACCCTAAAAAATTATGAAAAGGTGTCTATAATTATGAAAATTCCTAAAATATTAGGAATAATTATTAAAAATACCTTTGGGTACATGAAAATTCCTAAAATATTAGGAATAATTATTAAAAATACCTGTGGGTACATGAAAATTCCTAAAATATTAGGAATAATTATTAAAAATACCCGTTAGTACATGAAATTCCTAAAATATCAGGAATAATTCATATAAATGTCAAAATTAGCCTCGAATAAGGCAACAATCGTCGTAAATGTGTAGGTCGCTCCACACTTTGCAATAAGGCGATAATTGTGAAACACTGGTGTAAATAAAGTCCTAGGTAAAGGATAAAAAGACCCCGAATCTCGAAAAATGTCAATATAATTTCTACGAAAGCTTGAAAAGTTTTCCTAGAAATTTGGGGGCAAATGATATGGGCTAAAAATAACCCTAGAAATATAATTAATGATTCATTGGAAAGGCCCAATATTTAAGGCCCAAAACCCAGATTATTTATTAATTTCGTAATTTATAAATAGGGGAAATATACAGCTCATGAAAAAAGTCCAAAATATGGTAAGGAAGGATCCAGAATCCCAATTAATGAGTCATAGCCTTTATCAACAAGGAAAAGACTTATTCAGCAAGAAATACAATGTTTATCCATTATCAAAAAGGAGACTTATTAGCTAAGACTCCTAAACTTACTCTAAATACAAGGCTCCAGACGCCTATATAAATGACCTGATCCTACAATCAGAACTACGTCTTTGGCTTGATTCTCAGTACTAATTGAGATACGTAGGCATCTTGTGAGGACCGATTTAGTCTCGAAACACAAGTGCAGCCATTAAAGCTCGAAAGCTCATAAATCCTAGCAATTAATATACAAGCACGTTTTTTAATCCATAACAGTCGTCTAATCATAATTTACATTGATAAAAATATTTGTAAAAATTCAAGTTGAGTTAAAAAATAATTCATATTATAAGATAAAAACTGTTTCAATTTACCAAAATTTTAAAATAGAATTTTGATATTGTGTAATAAATTTTAGACTAAAACTAAACATTTGAGTTTAAAAATGTAAAAATATGTATGTAATATATAAAAAAAATGAGTTATACACCGCAAGGACGACTTTCATATAATATTAATAATTTCATAATATGCTTTTGCCTTACGTATATATTGATTCTTTATAGATGTACTCTAACTAAGTTAAAATCACATTGTCTATGTTATATATTGACAATTTTCAAAAATGTTTATTTATTTTATACTCAAATGTTTAATTTGATAAAGTTCTGTCATCAAAAACCATATTATTATATACTCAAAGGTTCAATTTGATAAAGTTCCTATCACATCATCGAAAATCATATTAATATTTTAGCAATTAAATGTAATCATGCGATTATTATCGTATGAATATTTATCTAAATTTTATGAAATTTAATCAAGTTATAGAATATCTGGTTAATGTAATTTGTATATCATATTACAAAAATATTATTAAAATATGAGATGAAATCGAAATATTATCCTTTTTCGAATTTTACATTACAAAATTATCTCAATATATAAACAATTTCGTGCGAGAAATTATTGCAACGCCTGTGCCTCGCATGGGCTTTTACGCTAGTTATATTATTAATAGCCCAACAAGGGTCAATAATTCATGAGACATTTTATTGAATATAAATTCGTGAGACAATTTAATGCACTTGAAATGTCTAAATTGTCCTTGTGTTAATATTTTTAAAAAAACAGTTGTTAGGCTCAAGACATGTCTGAATACCACTATTAACAAGCCTACACTATGTGACTATGTCACATTACATGACCTAGTGAGTTCTATCACTGGGATATAGTATAGGTCTCTAAATGTACTTGTCTTGTTCTCATGAACATTAGCTTGATCATGTATGCTCAAAGTTATAATGAGCTTAGTAAAGTTTCTTGCATCTAGATTGTATATAGGCCATTGAATAATTGTCCTGGTAGAAGTTCAGAAGTGTTCATGCAGCAGGATAGAGATAAATAAGGCTATGAAGAAATAAGTTGCAGAAATTTGTCCAAGGCATTATATAGCAAAGTCAGAAGAAAGCTATGTCGTGAAGTCACCAATATCCATGTCGTGAAGTACTATATCGCATAGTCCATTTTGTACTATGTTGAGAAGTCCTCAAGACACATGTCGTGAAGTGTTGAAGTCAGCAAAGTCAAAGAAGCCTAGATCGTGATGTCTTCAAATGACCTATGTCGCATAGTCTTCAAATGACCTATGTCGCATAGTCTTCAAATGACCTATGTCGCATAGTCTTCAAATGACCTATGTCGCATAGTCTTCAAATGACCTATGTTGCATAGTCTTCAAATGACCTATGTCGCAAAGTCTTCAAAGGCTATATCGCGAAGTCCTCACAAGTGAGATCGCGAAGTCAGGAATGAAGTGGAGTTCACGATATCAACACTTAGCCGTTTACAACAAGACAAATCAAGGTACAGAATCAAGAATCAAAAGAGACAAATACTGAAGCATTTGTTCTGGCAAGGTGGTCCAAAGAACAGATGGCAAATCTACAGCTAAACTTGGAGAGAAAGATAAGAGACAAGCAGCTACAGAAACGGGAAAGACTCCGAAAAGCAGGTGGTCCTTCCTGACACAGTTAACGTCTTATGGCAGGACAAGTTGGACTTTCAGCAAGGGGTAACTGTGTAAAAATAGGTGTGTGCACTAGTTTGTATAGGGCTTATATATATCATGCACATCATATTGTTAGCTGTAAGAGAGATACACATAGTTATTTGCTAAGCTCTTTTCTCTGTAAGCAAGCAAGTTCAAACTGTTCTTGTTTAGAAGCCAGAAATTCTATTGTGAATTTCTTGGAAAGCTGTAGTATTTAATTTGCTTATACAAAGTAGATTAAAGTGATTGTATGTGTTATTTACTTTCTGCATATTACATATCATAATCATATACAGTCTATTACTCAGTTTTCAAGAATCGAAAAATATATCAAACTATCCATTCACCCCCCCTCTGTCTAGTTTCTAGTAGTATTCATTTCTAACAAGTGGTATCAGAGCATAGGCTGTTAACGTACAAACAGGAAAAGATCAAGAATGAGTTCACAGAAACTAAGCAGTATCAAGATACCCCCCTTTAACAAGGAGCACTACAGTTTATGGAAAAAGAAGATGTTGCTTTTCATCAAAGCTTCTAACCCCATGTATTTAGATATTCTAAAGCATGGTCCCTTCATTCCAATGATCGAGATTGGTGAAACAACCAATGGCACTGAGATTGTACCAGCTAAACATGTGCCCAAAGATTCCTCAAAATACACTGATCCTGAAAAAGAAAAAGTAGCACTGGATGGACATCTTCAACTTATCATTTGTGAATCTATGGACTTCAACATGTATGGCACTGTTGCTCATTGTACTAGTGCCAAGAAGATGTGGGATCTTATAGAAGTGCTCTGTGAAGGAACTACTGAAGTAAGAAAGAACAAGAAGCAGATTCTTGTTTCACAATATGAAGCCTTCATGGCTTAGCCAAAAGAGGGAATCACAGAAGTGTTTGAGAGATTCAACAAGCTGATAAACGAGCTCAAACTCTATGACAAACACTATGAAACAGAAGAGCTCAATATGAAGTTTCTACTAACTCTTCCAGATCACTTGGAACCAAGAATCTCTTCCCTAAAAGAAAGAGATCTAACAAAGATTGGTTTTGATGTGTTATATGGTGTTTTGAAGACCTATGAGTTGGAGCTGTTTCAAAAGAGATCTATTCAAGCAAAGCAAGGATTAGTGGCTAATACCTCCTGTGCACTTATTGCTGACAACCTAAGTCAGAGAATGGACTCTCTTAAAATCAGTCAGGTCAAGATTGAGGAACTGGAAGTTGAAGACACTGGTGATGAGGTCCAGGTCGTCTATGATTTGCCTGAGGATGATGAGTTTTACAGCATGGAGGAACTGGACAAAATGGAAAACAAATCTTTTGCTTATATGGCTAGGAGGTATCCTAACATAAGGTTTAAAAGAAAGCAGCCATTCAGGTCCAAGTTCAATACTGGAAACACTGGCGGATCTAGTGGCTCAAACACCTTCAATAAAGGAAAAGGGATTGCTGGTGCTGCTAAGGGTGGATACAAGACAGGAAGTGTGGATAGGACCAAAATAAGATGCTATAACTGCAATGAACTTGGGCATTTTGCCACTGAGTGCAAAAAGCCTAAACAAGTCAAGAAGGACAAAGCATACTTAGAGCTTGAAGCTAAGTATGAGGTTCTACTCAAGAAACAACAGGGCAAAGCTTTTATTGCTGAGGGAAAATGCTGGGATGACTCTGATGAAGAAGAAGAACAAGAGTACTCAAACTATGCCTTGATGGCATTTTCTGATGATGGTGATTCAAGTCAGGTACCCATTCTTACTTCTCTTGATATGACTCCCCTTCAATATAAGCAAACTGTTGAAGATATGAGCACTGAGATGTTTAATATTCATACTAGCATGTTAGTAGCTAATGAAGAAATTGATAGACTAACTGCTAAGAATATTGAGCTTACAGAAAAGAATGAGAAACTTGAGTTAATGGCTGTGAACCTGGATGGTTTGAAAAAGGAGGTTGAGTATCTTAAAAACAAAGTGAGTTGTGCTGAGCAGATAGAGAAAGCCCTTAGGGAACAAATTGCTGAAACTGAACTGAAACTAAGAAGCTTCAAAAACTCCTCTGAACTTATTCAAACCTATCACAAGGAACACACTGAAGACTGCAAGGTTGGAGTTGGTTTTGACTATGATAATGACAAGGGAAGGAAGAAGGTCAAGGGCAAAGGAAAGGAAACTTTTACAAACAAAAATGCCCCAACCATACTGTCAAGTGTTGAACAGCCCATCTTCAGAAAGAGTGCTGTTGAGTTTGATGAGGAACTACTGATCATCAAGCAACAACTACTTGAAGAAGATGAGGCTGCTAAGAACACTTCTTCCTTTCCTGAACTTGTCAATCAGAAAGAGACCAAAGACAATCTTGTCAAGAGTCCTAAAGCAAAGAAAGAAGTTGTTAAGAAAAGGAAACAAAACAGAAATGGTAAAGTGGGTGTTAACAAGGGAAACAACTATGCTTATGTGCCAAATGCTCCCAGGAAACAATGTCAAAAATGCCTATCTGTTAATCATTTGACTCATAAGTGTAGTAAGCCTGATATTGTTGAAGTTGACAACCTGAGTAACCATTCTGCTAGCATAAATTCTAGTCATGATTCTTTCTGTGGTAAGCCAAACTGCATGACATGCTATGTGACTGTGATTGCTAACTGTTTATCTCTTAAACATAAACTTGACTCTGCACAATCTGGTGAATCACACACACATATGCATTCTCATAGGACAGGGTCCCCAATCAGGGTTGAGAGGGTGAAAACTTCATGTGAGCCTAAGAGTGTAAACTCCAAAGCCACAGAAAAAGTGAAGTCTCCTACTATGAGAAATGCAATTTATGACAGAAGAATTATTAATCAAAATGTTTCTAAATCAACTGGACCCTACCAAGTGTGGGTACCAAAAACAACTTAGTCATTTTGTGAATGCAGGGCAACAGGAATAAAAGAGTCATATGGATCTTGGACAGTGGATGCTCAAGTCACATGACTGGTGATATAGCCCTGCTATCACATTTTGAGGAAAAGGCTGGCCCATCAGTAACCTTTGGAAATGACAACATTGGTTATACAATGGGTTATGGCAGTGTTAAATCTGGAAATGTCATTATTGAAGATGTAGCATTTGTTGAAGGACTGAAGCATAATCTCTTGAGTATTGGACAATTCACCAACAGAGGTTTCAAAGTGGAATTTGATGAAGACCTTTGTTCAATCTCCAAAAGGGAAAGTGGTGAAGTTGTTCTAACTGGTGTGAAGAAAGGAAGCTTGTTTGTAGATAATCTCAAGGCTGCAGATAAGGGAGAAATCTGCTGTTTCTACACTAAAGCCACAAATGAGGAATTCTGGCTATGGCAAAAGAAGCTGTCTCACTTGAATGTTCAGGCAATGAACTCTCTAACCAAGAGAGAACTTATCAGGGATTTGCCTGCCTTGGAGTTTGTGCAAGATGGAGCATGTGAAGCTTGTCAGAAAGGAAAAATTAAAAGATCCAGTCACAAGAACAAGTTGCTCAATACAAACTCAAAACCTCTGCAGCTAATTCACATGGACTTATTTGGCCCTGTAAATGTAATGTCCCTCTCCAAAAAGAAATATGCTCTAGTGATGGTAGATGACTATTCAAGATATACATGGGTGGAATTCTTATTCTCCAAGGATGAAGCACCTCAAGTCATAATAGAGCATATCAAGAGAGTTGACAAAGAAGCACAAAGCACTGGTTCCTCTGTAGTTGCTTTGAGAAGTGATAATGGGACTGAGTTCAGAAATTCAACATTGTATGAGTTTTGCAAAGATAAAGGAATTTCTCAACAATTCTCAGCTCCTAGAACACCTCAACAAAATGGAGTAGTTGAGAGAAAGAATAGAACTCTCATTGAAGCTGCAAGGACAATGTTGCTGGATGCAAAGCTACCCACTAGCTTTTGGGCTGATGCTGTTAACACAGCATGCTATGTGCAAAATAGAACATTAATCAATAAGAAGTCTGGCAAAACTCCTTACTCATGAATGACTGGAAAAAGAGCATCCTTCAAGCACCTGCATGTGTTTGGAAGCAAGTGCTTTGTGATGAAAGATACCTCTGAGCATGTTGGAAAATTTGATGCAAAAGCATTTGAAGGTATCTTCATTGGATACTCTCTGGAAAGGACAGCATACAGAGTATTTGTACCCGAGCAACACAAAGTCATGGAAAGCATGGATGTTACCTTTGATGACAAGAAAACTCCTGGACTGAAAACAAGTGATCAAGACAGTGTGCCATTGAGATTTGAGAATCAAGGTTATCTTGAGGATTCTGAAAGTGAAGATGAACCCCCTGTTCAAACTGTTCTAGAGAATGAAATCCTTGAAGTTGACAATCTTCTTCAAACACCTGTGCAAGGGTTCACAAACACAGGGGGAGAAGAAGAGAATGCACCTATCAACCAAAATGTGCTTAGAACAGATCAAGGAAATGAACAGGGGCACACAAGGAAATGGGACAGAGCCCACACTAGGGATCAAATCATTGGAGATCCTAGTGAGGGAGTTAGAACAAGAAGGGCAACATTAAATACATGTCTGTATAGCTGCTTTCTGTCACAAGAGGAACCTAAATTAATTGAAGAAGCTTTGAAGAATTCTGATTGGATTGTTGCCATGCAAGAAGAGTTGAATCAATTTGAGAAAAACAAAGTATGGGAACTAGTACCTCCTCCAAAAGGAAAGAATGTTATTGACACCAAATGGGTGTTCAGAAACAAAATGGATGAAGAAGGAGTGGTAATAAGAAACAAAGCAAGACTGGTTGCCAAAGGATACTGTCAGCAGGAAGGCATTGACTATGATGAGACATTTGCACCTGTAGCTAGACTGGAAGCCATCAGAATCTTCCTGGCTTTTGCAGCTCACTCAGATTTTAAGGTGTATCAAATGGATGTGAAAAGTGCATTTCTCAATGGTGATCTTGCTGAAGAAGTTTATGTGTCTCAACCACCTGGCTTTGAAAGTGAAGACTTCCCAAACTTTGTGTATAGACTGCTCAAGGCACTCTATGGACTCAAACAGGCACCAAGAGCCTGGTATGAAACTCTATCTCAATTCCTTCTTGAGCATCAATTTACCAGGGGTACAATTGACAAAACCCTATTCTTCAAGAAGCATGGAAATGATATCATTCTTGTTCAAATCTATGTGGATGATATCATCTTTGGCTCTTCAAATAATAAACTCTGTGAAAGGTTCTCTAAGTTGATGCAAAGCAAATATGAGATGAGTATGATGGGAGAGTTAACCTACTTTCTAGGCCTGCAAGTACATCAAAGGGAGGATGGCATCTTTATAAACCAATCTAAGTATGTCAAGGATCTTTTAAAGAAATATGATTTAGAAGAGTCATCCCCAGCTAAAACTCCTATGTCTACTGCAATCAAGCTGGATGAAGACAAGAAAGGCAAGAGAGTTGATATCAAGGTCTATAGAGGAATGGTTGGATCCTTACTCTATCTCACAGCTAGCAGGCCAGACATCATGTTTGCCACATGCCTTTGTGCAAGGTTCCAGTCTGATCCCAAGGAATTTCACATGATGGCTATCAAAAGAATCTTCAAGTATCTGAAGGGGACTCCTAATCTTGGGCTATGGTATCCAAAGGGCACTGGGTTCAACCTGGTTGGTTACACAGATTCTGATTATGCTGGATGCAGAATTGACAGGAAGAGCACCTCTGGAAGCTGTCAATTCCTAGGTCAAAGGTTAGTGTCCTGGTTTAGTAAGAAACAACAGTCCACAACAACATCCACAGCTGAGGCTGAATACATTGCTGCTGGAAGTTGCTGTGCTCAATTTGCTTTGGATTAGAAATCAACTCATGGATTATGGGCTAGTGTTAGAACACATTCCACTAATGTGTGATAATACTAGTGCAATATCCATAGTTGCCAATCCGGTTAATCACTCTACTACAAAGCACATTGAGATCAGGTACCATTTCATTAGGGAACATGCTGCAAATGGTACCATAGAAGTCTCTTATGTTCCCACTGAGAAACAATTAGCTGACATATTTACTAAACCTCTGAATGAAGCAGTCTTCAACAGACTTGTGAGTGAAATTGGAATGCTCAATCCTTCATTTAGTTGCTCTAAGTAAGTATGCCAGTAAATTGTTGCAGCAGTAAATTTTCACTGTATTTAAATGCTCTATTTGTTTGGAGTGAAAATTAGCTGAGATATGATTTATAAATATTTCAGTATTTTACTGCATATTTTTCACAATCACATTTGTTGGTAAAGTTGTGAGCCTTTGAGACATCTCGATATAGATGATTTTCAGAGTTCACGACACAGTTCAAATCAAACAGACTTATATCGCAAACTGTTGAGATTGTGAGACTTCGCGACATAGTTCATTTCATGAGTTTGCGACATAGTTCATTTTATGACTTCGCGACTTAGAATAACTATATCGACAAGTCTCCACATTTGACAGAATTTTGATTTAAATTAATTTTTTTTCAAAATTTGATAAAAGTCTGACAATTTGCTTAAAATTCCTCATAGAGAGCTTTAGACAGGGTATCTCCCTATATCGCAAAGTCTCCCCAATCCCTTCATCCTGAGGACTTTGCGACATAGTTCATTTATGAGACTATGCGATATACTTTGCAAGACTTTGCGGTACAGGCCATTTTTTTTTCTTCGCGATATACAAATAGACTGTACAAATTCATAACTCCATATCGCAGTGTCTCTATCATATAAATACCCTTTTCTAACCGTTCACAACTTTTCATCTTGTCTATTGCTCTCAAACTCTCAATCCTAAGCACAAATTCTCTACTCTCTCCTTCACTCTCTCTCTCGAAATGGCACCCAAATCTCAAACAGTATCATCTTCTATCCCTTTAACCATTCCCAAAGAAACCAATCTTCTCACCATTCCCTCTGAGGCTGAGGCTAACCCAAGGTACAAGTGTTTTGTCCGGTTCTTGAACACTTCCTACCTACGCCAAGCCCTAACCCTGAACCCTACCTTGTATGTCGATGTGTTGGAAGGATTCTGGAGAACGGCGTTGGTATCAACAATGGCTAGGGAAGATGGAACCTCATTCCAGGAGGTTAGTTGTTCAATTGGAGGCAAACACTTTCAGTTTGGTGAAAGGGAAATCAATGAAGCTTTGGGGTTCAAGGTTGAGGGTCATGACCAAGAAGCTACAGATGCTCAAATCGTAGATTTCATGACCTTCATTCGGTATGCTGAAGAGATAGATACTGGAAAGCTAAATAAGAAGTTTGTGAGAAGGGAGTGGTCATTTCTGTTTGACGCACTCCAGAAGGTGTTTCTCTGCAGGAAGACAGGATGGGACCATATCAGTCACATTGCTGTGAAGCTAGCCTACTCCTTGGCCAACAACCAGGAGATCAATGTGGGAGCCATAATTCTCAAAGAATTGGCTCAGAGGCTAGGCAGGACTGTTCGTGGTAGAGGTAATGACATCTTTTACCCTCGTTTCCTTCAAGTAATTTTAAATTTTCTTGATGCAAATGTCCATGAATTAGAGGGTATAGTTAAAACTAAAATGGCTTATTCCAAGTCCATGTCCAAAGTTCTATTTGGCTCATTGGACACAAGGAATCAAGTGGATGTGATTCTAAGTGTGACCAAGCATATGCAGGACACATTTGAGTCTTATCCACTTGATAAGCCAATATACCATGCACTTTCCTGGACAGGTGAGGCTGAGACTGGAGGAGCTACACAGTCTAAACCCAGCCTTCCCATCCCCTCCAGCAACCCCACTGTAAACAGTACCATAGACCTTAGGCAGCCAAGTGCATCAATCTCTCAAAAGATTGGTGTTACTAAAAAGAAGTCAAAGAAGAGAGCCCTAGCAGTGATAAATGAATCTGTAGAGATAGCTAGTGAGAATCCTGAGTCACCTCTCACCAGACAAAGTAAGAAATCCAAATCCAAACCTACCACTGGATCCTCCCAACAGGATTCAGATGTGGAAAAAGGGGTACACCTGTTACTGTCCATGGCCTCTCAACAGGTCATTGGCATTGAAAAGAGCAGTCTCCCCACTGCACCCTGTACAGAGTCTGCACAGGGTCAAGAACTCACTCTTGACCCTAGGAGTGATAAGGCTGATCCTACACAGAGTGGAGAGCACATCACTGTTGAAACTCCTCCTATTTCTCAGGGGGAGTTGCCACAATCTAATCTAAACCCCACTTCTCTCTCAGATTCTTCCATAAAAATTTCTTCTGAACAAGAGAGTCATTCCAATGACACTCTTGCCTTTGATCAATCACAATTCTCTCCTGTGATTGAGCCAATTTCAAGTGACATGGTGCATGACACTATGCTCACCACCCAGGACCCACATTCAGTTGGTCAGGGAATGCATGCTAGGGCATATCCTAATGACACCAACAAAAACATGGAGGATTCACCAGTTTTCACTGGAGACTCTATGCCAAATTCTCCCATCCTTAGGGATGTGGAACTGTCTTCACAGACAAATAGGGCTGATGTTGTAACACATCCCATTTCAATGGAGACAACATCAGACCCTACAACCATTCCAAGGCTGGAGGAGACTCAAAATCCTACATCTCATGAAGTGCCTAGCACTAGCTCTCACTTGGCTCAGGCCACTATGTCAGAATGGCTGAAGCCTGTGCACCATGACAGGCCTTCAGGATCATCATCTGTGCCTTCCAAAATGACAGAAGAAGCCATACAAGATCTCCATGTGGCACAGATTGATGAGTTCTCAAAGATAGCTCAACATCTCCTCACCTCAAATCTCCCAAATGCTGATTATGAAGCCATTTTACTCTGCCACAAGGAGGATGTTGAAGCTCAGTAGGAGAAGATAGTGGATGCAGCTGAACCAGAGGGAAATGTGGATGCCTGGTTGGATGCTAAGAGGACCCTCAAGCTCAAGGATGCCCTAGCTTTTCTAAGAGAAGAATACCTAACTTCTCTGGGCTCCAATGCAAAGGATCTCTCTCCTGCTGCCATCTATGATGCTGTTAATGATGTCTACAGGAATCAATTAAAGGCTCTGCACTATCTTGGGAAAGGGCTTCAATCAGAGATTTCTTCTATCCAGGAGGCGACAGACAGATCCCTCACTCAGCTCAGAAACTCATATCTCTCTGATTTTCCCAAGGTGGAAGGCATCCTTAAAGAAATCCAGAAGACAAACTCTACTGTAAGCATGATGGACCTCTCTCTGGCCATGGTCACAGACAACATCAGGAAGCTGGCTACAACCCTGGAAAATCAAGTCAAGGCCAATATCAACTCAAATGCAATGCTGAATGTAATTTGGAAGAATCAGTATGGTGATAAATTGGTGGATGAGGTCCCTCTGACAAACATCTCCAAATTTGACTTTGCCAAGCTCAAGGAGCAATCTCTCAATTCTTTCAAGTCTCAACAGCTATTCTCAAAGGTGGATGGTCTTGAAAGAGAAGTGGCCTCTCTGAAGGATGAAAACAAGGAGCTTGCCAACTCTCTAAAACAGCTCAATGACAAACTGGATGACCAAGGCAACAACACCTCCAATATCCTGCTGGTGCAACAACAGATGCTGACTTCAATGATGAAACAAATGAACCTGCCTATCCCTGGGGAAGCTCAAGTCATCTTGTCTGATCCCAAGCCTAAGGGGGAGAAACAAAAGGAGGTCATTCTGAAACAAAGAGGGGGAGTACCTGCCAAGCAGTCAAAGCATAAGGGCAAGGGCTTACTCATTGAAGAAACTATAAAGCCAATCATTCTTCCCCCTATAGAGGTCATAAGTGCAGAAGGTCAGAAGAGCACAATCTCAACCACCTACTATCCATCAACAATGCCTAAAGATATCTCAAATCCTCAACCTACTCAACCTACTTCCAATGCTAAACCTGTCAAAGCTGATATAATCACAGAGGCCAAGCTACAGGAAGTTGCCAACTCAAACATCTATCATGATGAGGCCTTCCTGGAGTTTCTGAAAGCCATCTACAGCAGTGCTCAAGGAGATGCAAGGATGTACAGACAGAAGATCAAGGAAAGCATCAAGTATTTCACAGTGGCAGTAAGGAAAATCAAGGATGTCCATCTAAGAGAGATAATCATGGTGTGCAAGGACAACTGCTTGTGTCACCTAGCTTTTCAAACTCTAGAGAAACTGAGATTTACTGAGCTGTCAATCATTCTGGAGTTGATTGAAAAGCATGGGATGAACAATGAAAGTCTTTATAATGACTTGAAGATGGACCAGAATAAAAGATTGCCTGAGGTTATATCCAAGCCAAGGACAATAATTTACCAAAGCCTATCTCAAGACAGTAGTATTGACCAACTAGTAATTCCCTCAGACCTTTTAATGAAGAACAATGCAAAGATCAACCAGGTGCTGCAAATGCTGAGAGCTAAGAGAGGAGCTAGGACAGCTGAGGAACTAGAGATGATTCGAACTCTACAATCTTTTCTGATTCATGGAGTCATTCCTGAATCTGTCAAAGAAAAGAGCAAAAAGAAGGATGGGGAGGATGATGATGAGGAGAAAACCTATGAAAGGAGATCTCAGACAAGGAGAAATAAGGATGGATCTAGTGAGAGCATCAGGAGCAAATATCCAAAGAAATCAAAAGATGCTGGTGATGACAAGAGGGACTCAAAAGGGACAAAGGAAACAACCAGGAAAACAAGAAGTGGAATTCAGCAAGTCAAGGACATTGCCAGCAGTACTTTAACCACAACACAAGACTCTAAGTCTAGGGTGGGTACTGTTAGCAATGATCCTCCAAAATCATTATCCATGACTTCTGAACCTGAATTGCCACAGAAGAAAGATGAAGCCACTAAAGTAATTTCAAGAAAACACTTCCACAAAGTTACAGCTAGTGGAGTGTTACAGTGGCTGAAGGGGAAAGGAATGAAGCTACTTCCAAGTGATGTGGCACTGAAGACTAATTCTCCTTGTTCCAGAAAGGTATCTCTTGTGAAGCATTTGAAGATCAAGAGTGTACCCAAAAGGATAAGGATAACAAAGAAGACTGGAAAACTCACAAATGTTATTGGCATCAATGTGCTTCCACTAGATGAGGACTATGATGAAGATGCCCTAGCATTTTTGAGGGCTCAAAGGATCTTTGAAGTCAAAGTGAAGTTGGATCATCTAGAGATCAAGTACACTGATGGAAGAGAAAGGATAATGAAGCAAGGAAGCTGGCAATATTTCTATAAGTATGAGCTTGAAAGGATAAATGCCTTACTGAATTTTGAAGAAAAAGAAGAAAGAACATGGAAGATAGATATTGCCAGGTACTTAAAGATGCATGTTGATTATGAAGAAAACATGAGGAAAGAAAATGAAGAGAAAAACATACAGAGAGAGAAAGAAATGGCTGAGATGGAGAAGAGGGCTAAGGAGCTAAGGCAGAAAGGGATGTGCAGGGTCAAACAAAATCCTTACATTGTGGAGTACAAAAACTCACATGGAGGTCAAAGCAAAATAAGGATGGAGTTTCTTGATTCCTATGTAGAGAGTGCACTCAAGGTTGCAATTGATGACTTGAAAGGCTCACCTCTCATTGAAGAACTGATTGCTAGAGAAGAACTTCAAGAAGCCATCATAGATATGAAGAGAAAAGAAGAGATAAGGAAAAAAAAGATATATGATGATTTGCTAGAGAAGCAATTGGAAGCTGAAGCTGCTGAGCAACAAAAGTAATCTGTAAGCTTTTAATTTTTCTATGTAATCAAATTTCTGATCTCAATGTTCATAAATTGTTCTCTCTGTTACTAAATTTCCTTTTATGTAAGTTAGGCTTGTTATCAGACATGAAATTGTGCCTAAGGATCTTACTCACAATTTGGGGGAGATTGTTAGGCTCAAGACATGTCTGAATACCACTATTAACAAGCCTACACTATGTGACTATGTCACATTACATGACCTAGTGAGTTCTATCACTGGGATATAGTATAGGTCTCTAAATGTACTTGTCTTGTTCTCATGAACATTAGCTTGATCATGTATGCTCAAAGTTATAATGAGCTTAGTAAAGTTTCTTGCATCTAGATTGTATATAGGCCATTGAATAATTGTCCTGGTAGAAGTTCAGAAGTGTTCATGCAGCACGATAGAGATAAATAAGGCTATGAAGAAATAAGTTGCAGAAATTTGTCTAAGGCATTATATAGCAAAGTCAGAAGAAAGCTATGTCGTGAAGTCACCAATATCCATGTCGTGAAGTACTATATCGCATAGTCCATTTTGTACTATGTCGAGAAGTCCTCAAGACACTTGTCGTGAAGTGTTGAAGTCAGCAAAGTCAAAGAAGCCTAGATCGTGATGTCTTCAAATGACCTATGTCGCATAGTCTTCAAATGACCTATGTCGCATAGTCTTCAAATGACCTATGTCGCATAGTCTTCAAATGACCTATGTCGCATAGTCTTCAAATGACCTATGTCGCATAGTCTTCAAATGACCTATGTCGCATAGTCTTCAAATGACCTATGTCGCAAAGTCTTCAAAGGCTATATCACGAAGTCCTCACAAGTGAGATCGCGAAGTCAGGAATGAAGTGGAGTTCACGATATCAACACTTAGCCGTTTACAACAAGACAAATCAAGGTACAGAATCAAGAATCAAAAGAGACAAATACTGAAGCATTTGTTCTGGCAAGGTGGTCCAAAGAACAGATGGCAAATCTACAGCTAAACTTGGAGAGAAAGATAAGAGACAAGCAGCTACAGAAACGGGAAAGACTCCGAAAAGCAGGTGGTCCTTCCTGACACAGTTAACGTCTTATGGCAGGACAAGTTGGACTTTCAGCAAGGGGTAACTGTGTAAAAATAGGTGTGTGCACTAGTTTGTATAGGGCTTATATATATCATGCACATCATATTGTTAGCTGTAAGAGAGATACACATAGTTATTTGCTAAGCTCTTTTCTCTGTAAGCAAGCAAGTTCAAACTGTTCTTGTTTAGAAGCCAGAAATTCTATTGTGAATTTCTTGGAAAGCTGTAGTATTTAATTTGCTTATACAAAGTAGATTAAAGTGATTGTATGTGTTATTTACTTTCTGCATATTACATATCATAATCATATACAGTCTGTTACTCAGTTTTCAAGAATCGAAAAATATATCAAACTATCCATTCACCCCCCCCTCTGTCTAGTTTCTAGTAGTATTCATTTCTAACAATAGTTATTGAAGAGAATTAAACTCGAGTCTATACAATAATTCACACATCTTTCTACCACCATACCACTCAGTCTTATGTGTTATCAATCACACACATACATATGTGTGTGTCGCGTGATTATAGGAATCACTACACCATATTTGGCATATTGCAAGCCCAAAACATAAAAATGTTGCATAAAGTGTTGCTAAAAACAAGAAACAGCTAATTTATTGTAATACTTTAACAAAGTGTTGTATAAAATAAAAAAGTGTTGCAAAGTTGAGGACAATTTCGAACTATTGCAATACTTTTGTTTTGTGTTACAATATATAATATTTTTTGTTACGCTTTTGGTCAAATTGACCGAAATTTGCTGGGCGGCAAAAATAAAATGTGCGGGGGCTTAAACAAAAACAAAAAACATACTCTCGGAACAAAACCTCTCTCGCCCCAGCCTCTCGCCTCTCTCGTTCTCTCTCTCTCCGTCCCGTTCTCGCCGGCCGCCGAAGAACAAAACCAATCTCCCTTACCCAAAACACGTCTCCTGCTAAACAAAAACCCATCTCCCTCACCCAAATCTCTAAACTCCAAACCTGAAAACCCCCAAACCAAAAACCCCCAAATTCGAAAACTTCAAAAACTGCAATTCGAGGTTTGTACTTCTAGTTCAACCTTCAAATATATGTGTATGCATGCTAATTGAGTTCAATTTTATGTATGCAAGTTAATTTCGAGCAAATTTCGATCTTGTTTTTTAAAAAAAAATTCGAGTTAATTTCGGTTTGTGTGCTTATGATATGTATAGTTTTTTTTTGTAATTTATGTGTTTGTTTTATGTTGCATTGTTAAGCTGTTCAAAAGAGCTAGAGAGAGAGAGAGGGAGAGGGAGACTGGTAAACTGCTGGAGAGAGTGAGAGAGAGAGGGGGGAGAGAGAGTGTGTGAGAGTGATTTGTATACTGCTGTAGAGAGAGAGAGAGAGAGAGAGAGAGAGAGAGAGAGAGAGAGAGAGAGAGAGAGAGAAAGAGAGTATCCTTGGTTAACTGTTGTAGGGGGAGAGAGGGAGAGAGAGAGAGGGAGAGTGTGTGTGTGTGTGTCCTTGGTAAACTGCTGTAGGGAGAGAGAGAGAGAGGATAAATACTTGTAATGAATTTATGTTGTTCTATCGTTAGTTCGTTTTAGTACCTTAAATTTTTGTACAAATCTAAACCAAGTTGCTCTACAATTTGGTCACTGCAGACTTCTGGTCTGGGTGAGGGTGTTTCTTTTCCTTGGCATTATGTGTGTATGGATTATGGACCAAAAAATAGCATTCATCTTATTATGTGTATATGCTCTATTTGTTTGATTTACATTATATTTGTCATTATATGTTGTTAAAATGATGTATATTTATGTCGTAAATGGTTGTATGTTAATGTAGTAAATGGATGTTGAAGATGAAAAGTGGGTAAAATTACCTAAGTATACCGATATATATCGAAAGGGAGTGAAAGATTTTGTTTGCAATGCATTCCACAAATATGCTATAGGAAATGAGTTAGCGTGCCCTTGCAGAACTTGTAGCAATCGTTTCTGGTGTGAATCAAAGGCAGTGAATGAACATCTTGTATGCAACGGTCCTTGTCCAGAAATGGTGCAATGGATATATGAAGTCTCGACCCTTAGGATAGAAAATGATGTTGATGAGATGGAGATTGATGACATAGGTATGGGTTTAGGAAATGAGTTTGAAGATATGATACGTAATGCATACGGGAATAGTAATGAGTCAGGTGAACATGGAGTTAGAAAGGGATTAAATGATGATGCGAGGAAGTTTTATAGGCTTGTTAAGGAGGGCGGGGAAGCTTTATATCCTGATTGCAAAAAATTTACTCGTTTAAGTTTCATACTTAGACTATATCAACTAAAGTGCATGCATGGATTTAGTGAGTCTGCCTTTAGTGACTTACTTGCGTTAATAAAGGAGGTGTTTCCGAATGTAAATTTGCCATCATCTTTCAATGTGGCAAAGGGAATGATTAAAGACCTAGGTCTCAATTACCAAAAGATACATGCATGTCCAAATGACTACATGCTATTTTGGGCTGAGAACGAGGGGTTGGATATGTGAAAAAAGTGTGAAACATCGAGATGGAAAGTAATCGAAGACAAGAACAAGTCTGATCAGTCCCTTAATTTGTCGGAGACACAAAAAATCCCAGCAAAGGTGATGAGATATTTTCCTTTAAAGCCAAGGCTGCAAAGAATGTTCTTGAGCTCTGAATTCTCCAACTCAATGACATGGCATGCTTTAACGAGAAAAAATGACGGGAAGTTAAGGCATCCAGCTGATGGTCAGGGTTGGAAGTCGATGGAGGATAAGTATCCTGAATTCACGGCAGAAATCCGAAATGTTAGGTTGGGTTTAGCTGCAGATGGATTCAACCCTTACCGTTCAATGAATATTTCTCACAGCACGTGGCCAGTTGTGCTCGTAAATTACAATCTTCCACCCTGGTTAATCATGAAATCGGAGAATCTTATTCTTTCAACCTTAATTCCTGGTCCAATATATCCTGGTAATGAAATTGATGTATATATGTAGCCGTTGGTTGCAGAGTTAAAAGAGTTGTGGGGGGTTGGGGTAGAGACTTATGATGCAAGGACTGATAGCACGTTTAAGCTACATGCAAGCCTACTTTGGACGATAAGTGATTTCCCTGGATATGCAATTCTGTCGGGATGGAGCACGAAAGGTAAATTGGCATGTCCTTCATGCCACTACGAGACCTCATCAACTTATTTGAAGCATAGTAAGAAGGTTGTGTATTTGAACCACATAAAGTTTCTTCCTTCTGATCACAAGTGGAGGTATGATACGTGTAAATTTAATGGACAAGTGGAAATGAATGGATGTCCGAAAATGTTAACAGGAGACCAGATAGAGGAACTTTTGTTTGGTTTTGAGAATGATTTCGGGAAGCAGCAGACCAAACATAAGGGTTCCTCGATAGATTGCCCCTGGAAGAAGAAGTCCATTTTCTTCGAGTTACCATATTGGAGTAGTAATATGGTAAGGCATAACCTTGATGTTATGTATATTGAGAAGAACATTTGTGACAAAATCTTGGGGACTCTGTTAAATATTGGAGGCAAAATTAAAGACCATCTTAATGCTCATCGAGATTTGGAAGAAATGGGGATTAGAAAGGATCTCCATCCTATCAAATCTGATGATGACAAACATGTTGAAATCAGAGCTGCTAGTTTCGACATGATAAAAAAAGAGAAAGAAATCTTTTGTTCGGTTATGATGAAGGCTAAGTTACCATACGGAACTGCCTCCAATATCAGCCGTTGCGTTCAAATAAAGGAAAGGAAGATATCAGGTTATAAGAGTCATGATGCGCATATTATTCTACAATATCTGCTACAATTTGCAGTGGTGAAAACACTGAGACCAGAAGTAGCAATACCTTTGATGAGGTTGGGTGCATTCTTGAGGGGCATATGTGGCAAAGTCATCGAATTAGATGATGTTGAGAAGTTGTAAGCAGAAATAGTAGAGATACTCTGTGAGCTTGAAATGATCTTTCCACCTGCGTTTTTTGACATAATGGTCCACTTACCAATTCACTTAAGTAAGGAAATTGAATTTGGTGGACCTGTACACTTGCGGTGGATGTTTGGTATCGAAAGGTACTTGTGCAAACTAAAATCCTATGTTCGAAATAGGAGTAAACCGGAAGGGTGCATAGCAGAAGGATACTTGGTAGAAGAATGTTTGACATTCTGTTCCAGATTTTTTAATGAGCCGAGGAACACAAGTAGTGATCCTAGGGACTGTAACACAGATGCAGGGTATCCCATCGGATGTCGTAAAAATAGAGATGGGAAACCTATACATCTGGAAGAAAAAATGTGGACCAAAGCTCATACGTACGTTTTATTCAATTGCGAGAACATGGAAATCGAGAAGCTAAAAGAGTAAGCAGTTATCTATACACAAAACTTTGAAATAAATCTTATCATTATTAGGCGATGTACGTGAACACCGTACCTTGGTTGATGCAGATGCAAAGGCAAAGAAATTTAAAAGGGAAAGAACGCATATGACTGAATTTCACAAGTGGTTGAAAGAGGTAGTTATAGACAAAGATGACATTTCACTCGAATTTTCCTCTTTGGCAAAGGGGCCTCATCACGCAGCAAAGAGGTTCTCTGGTTATGTGGTGAATGGGTACAGATTTCACACAAAGAGTAGAGACGTTGGGTCTACGACACAAAACAGTGGTGTCTTTCTCACTGCTTTGACCACCAGTTTTTCGAGCTCAAAAGACCAAAATCCGATAGTTGGAGATGTCGGTTACTATGGTGCAATTGAGGATATTATTGAAGTCGACTACTGGGGATCATTGAATGTTGTTTTATTCAAGTGTTGTTGGTATCAAACAGATAAGGATTGTTATGGGCTACAAAGAGTGAATTTCAAACGATTATGTCAAAAAGAGGATCTGTTTGTCCTCGCTACACAAGTACAACAGGTCTTTTATATTGAGGATCCAACTGAAAAAAATTTGCATTTTGTTGTCAAGAAATTTCCGAAGGATCAATATTCCGAAGTGGAAGACATTAAAAATTTCACATGATGAAGTGGTTGATAAGGGTCAAGTCTCGTGAATACAGAATTTTCGGCATACTTGAAATGGCCTACTGTCCTGATTTTAGTTGTATTTTATGTAATGAGTACTTGAAAATGCAGTGAAATAGGGTCTGCTGTCTGTAATTTGTTTATTGAAAATGAATTGCAGTAGTTGCTTTTTAAGCTGCTCTTACAAGGTTAATTATACTTGCTTGTATAAACTGCTTATTTGAAAGATTTTGTTGTTTATTGAAAATGAAGTGCTGTCTGTATTTTTTCTTATATTAGTTGCTTTTTAAGTTAATTATATACTTGCTTGTATAAACGGCTTATTTATCAGATTTTGTTGCTTGTTGTATGAGCTGCATATTTATCATATTTATCATATGTCGTCGTTTCTATTGCTAACTATGGTGTTATTTATTTGTTTCTAGGATGGCGGATGTCGAATACATACTTAGGTTCTTTCACAAGGGCCAATTCTCAAAAGTGCAATTTATAGGCGGGATATGTACTGAGATTCCTTAGTACGTAGATGCTGATAGATTCTCGTACACGGTTATCATGGAGTATGTTAAGGATGAGCTGAAATACGAAGAAATTGGCGGTGTTTATGTCAAAGAACCGAGTTGCTGGAAGCTTATTACCGATGATCGTGATTTGCAAGAATTTCGAAAAACAGTTTCTGAGAAAGGTTGGATGTTTACGTTGATCATATAATTGACAAGAATTATCCTCTAAAGCCACAGATGCAGTCACATGTACAAATTCGACCCAGGTCAGGATATTTTGAAGGTAAAAAATTAGGTGGTAATATTGAGTTGGTTAATTAAGTTGGTTAATTGAGTTGGTTAATATATGATCTGTACGTGGTAATAAGAGGCGTGTGTATATTGCTGTTACTGCAATTTATGTCAATTGAATGAATTAAATGTTTGTGTAATGAATTAAACAAATTATAAGCTAGAGTAGAAGATTAAATGAATTATCAAATTTCTTGTGATTTACGATGTTTTTTTATCAATGAATTCCCGCACTTATTTATATTTGACGCATTATTAATGTACCAACAGCTTTAATAGGAAAACGTAAGTTTGTGACATTAGAGGGGCTGAAGAAACAGAGGGGAACTCGTCGATCCGCTCATGGAAACTCAGACAAACCAGGAGCTGAGTCAGAACAGACTAAGGTTAATACTACTGATATTTAGTTAATTTTGAAAATGTTCTTTTATATACTTTAATGACTGTATGCTTGTCCTTTACAAATCTCAGATAACAGAGTACGAAAAAAAGAAATTGATGCAGGTTGCAGAAAATGAAAGAAAGATAAAAGAGTTGGGATTAAAGCCACTCGTTCAGGCGCTTACCGGGAAAAAACCCGAAGACAACGTTCAACCTGAAGATGAACTTGAATTTGATGGAGAGTATGTTCATGGGCACGATAGTCTGTCTGAGGCTGAAGAAGAGGATAAGGAGTTGCCGGAGAAAAAAGATGCCAAAATGAAAAAATTAATGAAAGCTAAGGAAACAAAGGTCAAGAAAAAGGCAGCCACTCATGTCTCAAGGCCGGTAACACGTTCAAGGGCCACAAATCCTTTGTCTATGCAGGTCCAAGTATTTAAAATTTATTTCCCCATATAATGCTTTACGGTTCAATAATTTATACTAATTTATGATTGCATGACAGATTAAGAGCACAAACTCTATTCTACAAGAAAAAGCACCCTTCGTTGAAGATGAAAATTTACCACCTCCTCCTCCCTTGCCTGAAGATTCAACCATCTTGCCATTGAAAGTGGCTCCTGCAAAAAAAAAATAGCAATAAGGGAATTGGTTCAATGGAGGCTTAAATTTTGATGAAAGAACAACGTCGACATGCCATTGACAAGGGTAAAAAACCAGTTGAAGATGTTAGTCATCCAGCATCTAATTTACAAACTAATGACGGGACATCGTAACCAACAGGTAATTTTACGATTTCTTGCTTTGGATTGGATATTAATGAAAATTCAGTAATTTTAATATTTTGTACAAATTTCAGAGGAAAAGAAGATCAGAAAAGGTAGAGGACCTACGCGAATGAGTAGAGTGTACACAAGAAGGCCTGATGAAAAGGTGGTCATTAAGTTGAACAGTGAGTTACAAGCCGTGGCTGACAATGATAGGGACTTGGCTGAATATAAAAATTTCTTGGGGACATTGGGTAGGCAGTCTGTCCCACTTGATCTCCTCTCTTGGCATAAGTTTCCCGAACAACAAAAGGAGGAGCTGTGGAGTTTTGTGAAGGTAAACTCCATTTATTACGAAATATGTTACCCATGTAGAATTTATATTTCATGCTAAGTTATAAGGTAAGCAATATTAATTAAGAAAATTAGGAGTATTAATAGGTAATTTTTTTGTATGTCGTTGATCAGCTTTTAACACTAATAATATTAACAAATTTTGTTAGACAAAATATGAAATCCCAGAGGAAGGAAGAACATACACATTGCGTACAATTGGTGCTCTGTGGAGGCTGTACAAGAGCCGGATCAAGAAGGATAATTATCTCAAATACGACAATGATGAGGACAGGCTAAAGCACTGCCCTAATACTATATCAGTCGAGGAATTTAAGGTCCTTATAAAATACTGGGGAGATGAAAAAGTTAAGGTATATATAATGACATGTTTATCCCTTAGCGTATACTCATTTCACATATTTTTATAAAATTTATTGCCAAGGTTTTTTATTTTTTCTGTAATTTTTTGATTTCTTGCTCAGGAGCGAGCTCAGAGAAATGCAGAAAATCGCGCGCTAATTGTAGAGACGCACACTGCTGGTCGTAAAAGTTTTGCCCAGATTGGCGAGGCGATAATATGTCCAATTTTTAAAAATGCCTTCATTTTCTAATTTGTTACCTGTCACTTCTATATTTTCATACATTATGTAATTTCAAATTTGTGAGTTGTGACTATTTGATTTTTTGACAGAAAGTGGAAAAAAAAATTGAGCCTGAGAAACTAGCTCCGTCTGATGATATTTATGCCAAAACCCGTAAGCGGAAACCAGGACGCGAGTACAAGGTAGTCTCTTAAATTGATATACTCTTTTTAAGCTTTCTAATAATCTGCAATTTTTCTCTTTAAAGTTAGTCTGTCAGTTTTAATGATGGTTTGTATTTTTTTTGAACATTTATTTGTAGACGCCAGTCATTGCTGAAGATGGCACTGGGGAGCAAGTTAAAAAACCAAACCATGGACCCAATTGGCTTCTCGGACGATCTGGAAAGTGCAGAAGGACAAAAAAGGCTCAAGCTCAGCCAAAGATTCTTAGTTCCAGTGGTGTTGCAACTACAGATATTACTGACTTGAAAAAGACTTTAAGGGAGGAAATTACCGTTGAAATGCAAGAGATGGTACAGAGAAAGGTCTGTCGCATTATGACAAAGGTAATACAAAAGATGGGAGAAATCAACCCAGATTTTCAAGACCTTGACGTCCAAGAATTGTGTGCTGTTGGTGCTGGTGACTATACTGACGAGGACATCGAGAAGGAGGTCGATGATGGTGAGGATAATGCAGAAGATGACGAGCAAGTGGATGAAGAAAGTGACGATTCGAACTTGTATATTCTATGTTTGCGTACTTTTGGTAGACATTGATAATTGTCTTTAACTAGGTTTCTAAGTTGTCGTATTGTGCTATAAACTTAAGTAATGCACGTAGCATGATTTGGTGTTTGGGATAATATGTCTGTTTTGTTGGATTTGTCGACTGGTTGGATTTGTTGGTTGGTATGAAACTGTGATTGGTTGATTTGGTATGCCTTTGTGCATTTGGTTTAGTTATTTTCCAAACAGGTCCATGCAATCTGGATTTATAAAAGTGTTGCAAATATGTGTTGCTAATATAAACTAAAACATTACAATATGTGTAATAATGTAGCATCTAAATGTTGCTAATAAAAACTAAAACATTACAATAGGTGTAATAATGTTGCATCTAAATGTTGCTAAAAAAACCTAAAACATTACAATAGGTATAATAATGTTGCATCTAAAATGTTGCTAAAAAATAAAAAGAATTGCAATATCCAACAAAGTGTTACATTGTAATGTTGCAATAAATCGATTATGTAACATATTCAGTACATAAACGTTGCATAAAAGTGTTGCATTAATATATTGCAACACTACATAAAGTGTTACTAAAACGAACAAAGTGTTGCAATATAGCTATATTGTAATACTCAGCAAGTGTTACAAAAAAAACACAAAAGTGTTACTACATGGGTCCGTAGGCAACGCCAGTAAATGCAACACCAATTTTTTTCAAAAATGTTACAAAAAGATCTAATGTAACACATATAGGGCCTAACGATACACTTTTTTAGGCTTGCAATAGGCCAAATATGGTGTAGTGAATATTTGATATATATTATTATCTATCTATTTTATTATAGCTCAACAAAGGGCAATAACTCAGATATTTCATTTAATCTAAATTGGTGATACATTTTATTCAACTTAAAATATCTATTTTTTCCCTTGTGTTTACTCGTTTTTTTTAATAATAAAACTTGTAGTTGAAAGGTATTGAACTTGGGTCTATACACTAATTTGCACATCTTCCTA
This sequence comes from Heracleum sosnowskyi, assembly GCA_030848705.1. Classification (NCBI taxonomy): domain Eukaryota; kingdom Viridiplantae; phylum Streptophyta; class Magnoliopsida; order Apiales; family Apiaceae; genus Heracleum; species Heracleum sosnowskyi. The sequence continues at coordinate 73,997 of JAUIZM010000087.1, forward strand.
CCACCACACCATTCCGTCATATGTGTTCTCCGTCAAACACATTATGTGTGTGTGTGTGTAAAGGAATCTTTTGATATCTACTACTAGAGAAAAGTTCTATGGAGGCCACTATTTTATTGGAGACTTAGAGACTATCTATGTTCTGCAATCAAAATATTATAAAATATATAGATCATATTTTGTAATAAAAAATTGCAAAATGTACTGTTTTGCAAAGAATGTTCTATTAAAATCATTATTTCATTGAAATATCTTGAAAAATCATGTATTTTTTGCAAACTAAACATGTATGTTCTGCAAATTCAATATGTTTTGCAGAACAATATGTTTTGCAATGTTCTGCTTGCAAAACATATATAATTATAAAAAAATTCAATGAAATAGTTATTTTCATATAACATAATTGAAAAAATATTATATTTTGTAAAATTCTGATTACAGAAATCTCCAAGGTCTCCAATGAAATGCGGTCTCCATTAAACTCAACTCTTTATTACTATATCTATCTATTTTATAATGTAATAGCACAAAAAAATCTTTTAATTGGTGAGACAATTTAATCCTGAGACATTTTGTTCGTGATTTGAAATGACTAACTCCCCCTTTTGTTTATTATTTATTTAAAAAAAGTTATTCTAGAAATTGAACTTGGGTTTATCTATTAACTTAAACATCTTTATATCATTAGACTGCAGAATCACATATTTTTTTAGGGTCCTGGTCAGGGACCAGTTTTTTTAAAAATCTATTTCTCTGCCATTGGATCAACCTTCTAACGGTCAGGATTGAAAAAAAAATTATCCACCTTTCCACGCTTTTTTTCGCGGAGACACTGTCTATCCGCGTTTTTTACTTTTTTACCCTTATTTTCTCCCGCTAAACTACAAACAAAACTTTGAGCATATATTTCTTTATTTTTTACATGCTTTTGTGTCAATTGAATCTTAATTGCAAAACCATTTTTCAAAGCATAAGCCCTAAACAATTTTTTCGCGACTTGTAAACTATCAAAAGATTGATGCAAGAAAGGGATAATATTATTATCAGCTTCATCAACATCTAACACATTTTTATCACTTTTTTCATGCACTTCATCATCTTCACTAACTAAAAAATTTTCACCATCATCTTCAACAATATTAACATACTTTTCATCTATAATTCTACTACTACCTATTTTACAAGCATCATCATCATTTACTACATTATAAACATCACCACTGTCATTTTTTTTGAAGTTTTTATTCCAACAAATCTAACAAACATCTTATCCATTATGATAAATACTAAGTGTGAAAACCCTGGTCAAATCCCGAGCCTTTTTCAAAAATCGGGTCAAGTCCAGATTCCGAGTCCAAATAAGCCTAAGCCGAAGCCTATTGACCCAAATGCAACCAACTTGAGTAGTCCACAAGCCCCCAAAAGATCATGATTTGTTGGTGCACTTAGTAGTAGTACTTTGTCTTATAATTGAACTAAAGTCTCATATCTTATCGATGTGGGATTGGGGTGTTACAAACTCCCCCACTTAAACACCTGACGTCCTCGTCGGGCCTGAGCGGATATCCCATAGGTCTAAGATCGTTCATCCCTAGCCATTGTGGGATAATATCGGCTGGTTTCGTGTCCCCACCTCCGGACCTTTGTTTGTGGGATAATACCACTAGCCTTCGTGTCCCCACCTCCGATAACTTGACGAATCAAGCTTTCGGGAGTCGGCTCTGATTCTCGAGCCTTTTTCAAAAATCGGGTCAAGTCCCGATTCCGAGTCCGAATAAGCCGAAGCCTACTGGCCCAAATGTAGCCAACTTGGGTAGTCCACAAGCCCACCACAGGCCCCTAAAAGATCATGATTTGTTGGTGCACTTAGTAGTAGTAATTTGCCTTATAAACTGAGCTAAAGTCTCATATCTTATCGATATGGGACTGGGGTATTACACTAAGATAGAAAGAGATGCTTACCCAAATGGTAGATGGAATGAAAAAACCCTTCAAGATCTTCTCAAATCACCTTTCCAAAGCAAAACACAATTGGAGGCACTAAAATGATCAAATGTGATAAGCAAGGGTTATAACCGCGGAGGCCTCAGTTGATCCACGTTTTTTTCCACGGACCAGCTGAGACTCTGTGGAAAAATCGCGGACATGCTATGTCTCCGCGGAAAATATGGACGGACAAGCGGAGATTTTTTTTTAATCCTGGCCATTGGAAGGTCAATCCAATAGCCAGGAAATTAATTGTACCCATTTTTTGAACCTTACGCAAAATATGAGTGTGTCCTTTGATAAGAGTCATTTTATTTAACTTCAAAATATATGAAAATAATTACGTAGCTAAATTGAACTTAGGTTATAATCTTTAACTTATACATTTCATACCACTTGAGCACAAAGACACATATGTTGTGATTCATACACATATATGTGTGTGGGGGCGAACCTGCATTGAGACATGACGTGGCCTTGACCACCCCCAACTTGCCCAAATTATAAGTAGTTTCTTTTATGTAGTGTCAAAGACGACGAGAGTCAAGGTCACAAAATAGAATGAAAAAGTCATTTCGATCACCCCCAATTAAATAGAGATGGAAAGATACTCACAAAGCGAAGAGAATTCAACTAGATTTTTAAGACAAAGGGTGATGCATTGTATAAGTGGTTAGAAAAGATAACCGTGAATATACAATACATAACCCGTGTATACAGGATATTAAATTAAGATACTGCATATCAATAGTAATTCTACTATTAAATAGATTAGGGAATTCAACCGGTTTTTTTAAACGTAATTAAATTAAAAATATTAAGTTTACGGAGACGAAATATTATGTAACACCCTAGTCCCACATCGAGGAGATTTGGGACTTCTGTTCAGTTTATAAGGCAAAGTACTACTACTAATTAGCACCAATAAAATCATGATATTTTGGGGGCCTGTGGTGGGCTTGTCGTTATCCAAGTTGGTTTGCGTTTGGGCCAGTAGGCTTCGGCTTATTCGGACTCAAAATCGGGACTTGACCCGATTTTCGAAAAAGGCTCGGGATTTGACCCGGGTTGTCACATATGGTATCAGAGCCGACTCTCGAAAGCTTCTCGTGACAAGTTGCCGGAGGTGGGGACACGAAGGTTGGTGGTATTATCCCACAATGGACAGAGGTCCGGAGGTGGGGACACGAAGCCAGCCGGTATTATCCCACAATGGCTAGGGAGGAACGATCTTGGAACCTATGGGCTATCCGTTCAGGCTTGACGAGGACGTCAAGAGTTTAAGTGGGGGAGTTTGTAACACCCTAGTCCCACATCGAGGAGATTTGGGACTTCTGTTCAGTTTATAAGGCAAAGTACTACTACTAATTAGCACCAATAAAATCATGATATTTTGGGGTCCTGTGGTGGGCTTGTCGTTATCCAAGTTGGTTTGTGTTTGGGCCAGTAGGCTTCGGCTTATTCGGACTCAAAATCGGGACTTGACCCGATTTTCGAAAAAGGCTCGGGATTTGACCCGGGTTGTCACATATTATCATAAAAATTATCGTACAAATATGAGGATGATCTAAAATATCGCATCTAAAATTCGATTATAACAATTGGGGTTATAAAAAAGCTAAAAATATAAAATAAAAGTACTATACACGTATTTATAAAATAGTGAAATTACTATATAAAGGAAACTTAAAATTGTAAACAAATAAATTTTAAAATTAATGAAAATTATGTCATAAACAACATTAGTGTAAAAAATTTCGCATAATACTAGAAATGAGTTGTGCCACCCGTGCGAGGCACGAGTTATTTTTTAGTAGAGTACAAAAATGTGTCGTTAAGGATATAAAATGGTGGAATGAACATATTTTACAATAAATTAAAATGTATATGACCATAGTTATGCAGTGCATATATTTCAAAAGAATAGAATGTAACTGGAAGTATATAGTCCTCAATATACATGACTGGAAGATAATATAAAAATTATTAAGAATGAAATGATAGGGATTTGGTTAAACAGTTACTACAACTATCAGTCGGGTGTAATTGGACATATATCACATAACCGCTGAATAATATTATTGTTTACATACAACCCAATTTACAGAACTAATCTCCCAACCGAGTGAAGTTGCACAGTTGCCCGGCATGTCACCGTCGCAAGACATCCGTATAATCAGGTTTCAGTTCTCCATTCTCGAGCCTTTACTACCAGAAAAAAAAGTAATATTTACATATATGCAATCATGTTCACTTTCTTAGTATTATATCAATTACTTTAAGATATCATATGAGAATCTAAAAGAACAACCAAACGCACAACAATTATCTATAATGGTAGGCACTCGGTGCTCCTAAGAGTTGAACTACTTCCATGTACAAGCATCATCTACAGGGTCAGTTTATTGTCAAACACATCGTACAAGCATCAATATAGGTATAAAAAGAGAAAAATGAACATATTCAATAGTAGTTTGATCCAGAATTCACTAATATGTACTCTGTAACATGTTCAATGCACATTTAGCAACGAAGCCACTATGCAAGGATGGAACTTTATTAGCTGGAAAAAAAACATTGTTACTTAAAAGTGGTTAAATAAAAAACATATGTCTTTGATTCAGTCATTTATGTTATCGTATCGTAGAGTTTAATTTTTTTTTTTTACCTAATTACATGTAAATGACAATTCACAAATAGTGACTGCAAATCCTGGGGAAGTGCGTTTCCACTTTTTATGAACAATGTACATAATCTCATACACTGACGTGCAATAGCAACAAAGTTAAACACAAGAATGTTTTAACAAAAATCTTGCACACACCAAACAACTTTAGTATCATTTCAAAACTCAAAAAGACCTCAATCTTGAATAGTTTATAACAGTAAACATCTAACTACAGTGCAGTTTCTGTATCCACACTAAGGCGTCTATTATACAATCCACGAGTCATCAGAAACACGACAATACCTAATAATTTTAAAAGCTATACTAGAGAATGACCCGTGCCTCGCTCGAGTTTTCATGCTAGTTATTGATAATTTTGTAACTATATATAACATTTTACATTTATAATAATATTTTCATTTTTATATGTAGGTTTATAATCTTTTTTTGTCAACGTGTACATAATTTGGGTTCAACAAGATTTGCTAAATAATAAGGGTGTTGCTAAATGCAGGAGACGTTTACTAAACGCAGGAATGAACAATTACTTTTGTACCCATGTACGCATTAAATGCCATTATAACTTATTAAATGCAATATGACTAATTAATTACATGCATATCTATCTTATCTTATTTAATAGCATGTAAACACCCTTTAATTTCATATCTACTTTTGCTAAACACAATAAATTTTACTAAACACAGTAAACGGTAATTAAATGACTCGATAGTTTATTAAATGCTGCTTGACTAATTAATTGACGGATCTAACTTATTGTATTGCATATCTAACTTATTTAATATTACTATTATATTTATTAGAAACTAGAAATGATATTATAATAATATTTTAAGAGCAAATAATTAACTTTACTTAATAATATTATTTTAATATTTGTAACACCCCCAGATCCGGGGTCGGAGATCTAGGTTGTCACGCTCCCTTATTCTGTACAAACACTTAATACTTGAATCATAATATAATAAATCAACACACATGGTGACCCCACCATCAATATACTCACGCCAGTTATGTCTCAGAAACGAACTTACAAAAACAGTAGTCATATGATCCATAAATTTAAAGTTATTACAACCCAAAAGTAATGCTTGCAACCTACTACCAGTATGATTTCTATGTGAAACCATAAGGCAGCGCAAAAGTTTGTTCTTGTTCATTAATATACATAAGTGATACTTATAAATAAACCGGAGCAACAAGAGTTACACTCCGAACCAACTCAGTACTTCTATCTGAGGTGCTGCAACTGTCATCCTATGGGCGGTCTGCGCGGCCCATACGCGCTTCCAAGCGGTATGACAAATCATGGCCATCTACCCTAGCTGTTGTGTTGTGATATATATATATAAAAAAAGAAATCAAGAGTGAGCACTCAGCCCAGTAATAATATAACACAACATAAGCATATAAGTAAGCTTATATCATAAAGGAAAACCTTTAAAACTTCATTCGTATACAAAATGATATATTTATTTTTCATTTCGTCAAAACATGCCATACATTACGACTACTGTATGAGGAACATCATTACTCATCACTGTCACATTATCAGTACTCAGAACCTAGGCTTTTTTTACAATGTGCAGTACAACTCCAATTGGAGGGAAGGGAATATACTAGAACACCCGATACACGGTGATCAGCCGTTGTATCGTAACGTAACTTTTCTACTAGTAGAAGGATGACTTCTTATTCGGTTATCACCCTGGCCGCATACGGGCCACTGTGCTAAGAGATCACTACCTCGGCGCCTGTTTCATCACCGGGTAAGCCTTAGCACGCAAGAGATCACTACCGCAGCGCCTGTTTCATCACCGGGTAAGCCTTGATAATTTTGGCACTACCCCGGCACCTGTTTCATTGCTGGGTAAGCCCTTCCAGTTCCCATGAAAAATATCAATGAAACGGAAATCGGAATTTAATCCCATTTTCCCCAAGTACAAATACTTGTCAAAAACCTTGTAACCGTTCAGAATTCCTTACTCCAGAATATTTGAAGGGACTAAGTCAAAGTGTGGGTTGACATTAGTCAACGAAACTACAGATGATTACCACATATTTTGAAATCATGACCAGGGAGTTTATTGAAATTTTCAGAGTTTAGCAAGTTTGAAATTCTTTACTTGAATGGGGGAGTCATCCCCAGCTATAGGTATTCTAGAGGAACAGTGGAAGTAAAACTCTGTCCTCGACTTCTTGAACTAGATTCCCAATTTCCGATGAGTTAGAAAACACTATTCGCATTTAATTATCTTTAAATATCTTAAGATAATAGTTGGGAATCTCTGTTTTAATATCTTTTCTGAAGATCAGAATTTATATTTTTGTGTAAATAGTAGAACCTTTAATCATATAATAAGGTTCTATGATTTTTAAATCATATTTGGAATATTTAATAAATACCCAAATAATAAATATTGAATTATTATTCAATAATAATCTACTTAAATGAATATTCAAAGTAATATTTACTTAGTTAATGGATATTCAAAATAATATTTTTAATAATATTATTTAATATCACACATTAAAAATCCAGTAGTATATATATATATTGGAATATTTAATCATCATATATCAAACATAGTTGTCCCTGGACCCTCCAGTATCTTACAATATTATTAAAATAAAGTAGTAATGTAACTCCCGGTCTATTATTTAAAAACAATCATCGTACGACTGCTCTATTCTTAGAGCCTTTAAACCTAGGTTTATATCTAGTATTTACCAAGCATATAAACCTCATATCTTATGAAAGCTTTTACTAAAAGCGTAAACAGTTTAAAAAGTTCTCACAGCATTAAAGCAGAATAGATATATATATATCAATCACATAAATCACAACAGCATCATTTAAATGATGCAGGGTTTGAAAACTTGCCTTGGTGTCTTGGTAGTGTGGTAGTGGGGGCTTGAGAGTGTGCTCGTCGATCTATAACAAGATACACAATTCACAGTCAGTCCCCTAAAATCAATTAATGTGCTATAACTTAAGCACTCAAGTTCTATTAATGAAAATCAAACGTCTCGCTCTCGGTCATCTATAACCTCATCACATTCCGTAAACTCTTTAGTCAAAAGTTTGGGTGGAAACCTATTCACAAAACCCAAGTACTTTTCCTTTACTAATTCCTTGTTTTTAACCATCCCCTTAAGGGTATTTCACTCGCGCAACCTTTGTTCTCGCATTTTTATAAAATCACAAACTTATCTTTTTAACACGAAACCTTCTAGGTTCCTTTCTAGACTATCCATGCTAGTATCCATTTTAATATCTCAACCCAATTCCATTTTAAAAGGGCTTGATCAAAGTCTCAAAGTTCATGTAATGAACTACTTAGTTATCCGAAACCGCTTTCACTAAAACGGACGTTTCTCTTAAACCGTAAATCAAAACGATACGATTCTTTCGCTAAAACAAACTAGGAAACAGGGCCTACATGATCATGGTCAGAAATCTTATGTTTATGCCCTTTAAAGTTGTTAATCCCAAATGACCTAACAGAATTGTAGAAGGGGGGGGGGTTGAATACAATTCTTGATATTTTCTTAAACTTAAAAACAACTTAAAAATAAAACTGAACTTAAAGTAAAAATCACAAGCACATTAATAATTTCAGTTGGATTGTTTGATGATCCAACTGAAGTGATTTTTATTGCGGAAATAATCTGTGATACAAAAGTACACAGCTGCTCAGTTACAAGGTTGTAGAGAAGAATGCTCTCAAAGATAGCTAATACAAACTATTTGTTTTTCTTCTCTTACACTTATTTTAACTGCTACACTTGGTTATATATTCCCAAGTTTACAAAGCTATTTTTGGCTACACTAAAGTACACTAAAGGTAACCGCCAATAGTTTGCTTTTCATCCCTTTGTCCAGTGGTCCTTGGAGATCCTTGCTTTTGTCTTCATGCTTATTATGATCACTCCCAAGAGCCCAATTGGAAACTGGGATGTTTCCTTATTCCCCATGTCCATTTTAATGGTTTCTAATGCAAAGTACACTTCCACATCACCTTTAGATCTGTTCAGTAAACTGTCACTATCACTTTGTCAACTATTCAGAAAAGCAATAATGATTCGTTGATAGCAGGGAGATGTGTTTCGTTGATAGCTTTATTCTCCATTTCGTTGATGAGTAAACTTCATTTCGTTGATGAGTAAACTTCATTCCGTTGATGGTGTATCCTTGTTCCGTTGATAGAGTAATCTTCATACCGTTGACATGTCTTCACTTAGGCAAAATTACAAGGCATGATATACTTACAATTAACCAACCTATTTTGCCTATCTAGTACTTAGTCAACATGACTTAGAAAACCTATCTAGTACATACATCAAATGCATATCAAACTGTGAAGTATTGTACAGTGCAATTGCTACAACACTCATTCCGTTGATGAGCTTCCTGTCAACGAAACACTGCAAAGCATGCCATTCCGTTGACAGTTACAAAATGACTTAATACAAAATCTACTAAGTGTTTTTATAATTATCATCAAGATCAACATATTCCTAACAATCTCCCCCAATTTATGACTGATAGAATAACAGCCATAAATCAAGAGCCTTGATGATAACAAAAACACTCAGTCAAATTACACATGATAAAAGTAGAAATTGCATTGAGCTTCATTGAATTTAATTAAAATACAAAGTAGAAAATCTTACAAAACAAGTGCACAGAGTTGCTCCTCTAGACTGAGCAGATTTTTCATCTTTGCCTCTGTGGTCTTGTTTTCTTCCCTTTTCTTGCATTGTTCTCCTCAATCTGAGCTTGAAGTCTTCTGTAGAAAATCTTATCTTCTTCATCTTGATTCCCCAACTTGGATTGCATTAATCTTAGAGTTTCATTGGATGCCTTCTCCTGTTGGTCTTCTATTCTGAAGAATCTTCTACAGTTGTCCTTGTCTCTGAATTCCATCATCCAAAAAGGTTGGAGATGAATTTTCTTTCCTGTTTGAGGGACCTTCAATACTCTGGGAAGTGCACCAGGCTTATTCCAGCTAGCTTTGATTTGGCAGATTTTGGAAACAACTTCAGACTTAGCTGTTTTGGTAAAACCAAAATCTTTCTTCAGGCATTTAAACACAGATAGCAGTGTCTGATAGTCTTCTCCCAGAATTCTATGTAGAGGCCAAACCTGTTCTCTCCCACCCTTGTAGACAAACACCAATCTCTCTGGTAGTTTGTAAGAAGCTGCTATTCCTCTCACTTCAACTAGGTCATCAAGATTGATATGTAGGTCAGACTCCTCCCTGATATCAGCAATGTAGATGAAGCCTTCTGGGTTGGTAGGAGGTTTTTCAGCTTGTGGTCTCCTTACTAGAATTGGCTTAGCCTTGGTAGCCCTTTGCTTAGATTTCTTCTTTGGATCCATCTCAAAGAGGAATTTTGGAAAGTTGGCCTCATCAAACTCAATTGGCTCTTCCTTTGGCTCAATTGGCTGATCATGGAAATTAACAGGATGTTTAGGATCAAAGGCTAACTTTTCCCCTAGAGTTGGATCAGGAATTGTTGGAGGCGCAGTTGGTACAGAAGAGTCTGATGCAATACTCTGAGAGTCATCATTCTCAAAGGCTATATTTCTCCTAGCTCTTGCCTTTGGTTGCCTTGTGCTCTTCTTTGCACTCCTTTCCTCTCTGGCTTTTTCTTCTTGCTGTCTTTCTTCTTCATCAAGAGATTGAGCAACTGCAAGTGCTTGCATTGCTGCTCTTTCTGACTCTTCAGCCTTAGCTTCAGCAAAGTTTGGGTGACCAGCCCAAACACAGATTTGTTGTCCATTCTTGTAGACAATTGCCCTTTGCTTCCTTACCTCATAATCATTGCTTTCCTTGCTTTTTGTGATGAGTAGACCAAGAAGCTTGTGCTCATCTGGATAAGGTGCAGGATAGAAAGTCCTTTCTGTATTTTTGCCCTTTGGTTTAGCAGGAGACTTGGGAGATAAGCTTCTTTGCAATGTAGCTTGTTCCACATCCCTAATGCATGAAGTTTGTCCTTTCTCCTTCCTTGATCCTTGAGTGACTCCATGTAGAAGGGGCTCTACCTTATATGAAGAATTGGTCTGTGGCTCCCATTCCGTTGACACTAAAACCATGGCATCCGTTGATGGCTCTGTAGAAGAAGCTTGATTCGTTGATGGATCTGAAGTCTTTGAAGAATCAGCTAACTTCTTGATTCTTTCATCTATCCTGGACCAGTGGTCTTTAATTTGTTCAGCAAGCTGTAGCTTCATAGATGCTTGCTGAATCAGGTCAATGCTGTCCAGTTTAGCTTTTCCTGACTCCCCCATAGCTAGTGGCTCCTGTGGTAGGGAAATGGCTGGGACCATAACCTTTGTGATTTGAATGTCTAGCTCCTTAGATTTCTCCCCCTTTTTGTTATCATCAAGAGAGATGACTGGGAGTCCTTGAGCTGCCACTAGCTGGGCCAACAGTTGTGTCTGCTTCTCCTGTTCCTTTTGCATCTGAGATAAAGTAGCTTCCACCTTGTCCACTCTAGAAGAGAGAGTCTTCAAGGAGGTAGCCACCTCAGGTTCCTTAGAGAAAAACCTGTTCATCTTGGACACAGTGAGAAGAGGAAGCTTTTCATCTAGCATCCTTGAGATTGCTAATTTGAGTCCTTGATTTCTCTAGCCTCAATCCTTGTCTGCATCATCTGTAGCCTTTGGATTTCCAGTGAATCCATAATAGCCTTGTAGAATTTCTTGTCATTGGCATTTGCAGACTCATGAGCCAGATAGGCCTCATTGTACTGCCTTGTGATTGCAGCATCCAGGGAGATCCTTCCTTGTAAATCTTGAGAAAGCCAGTTTGGTGTAGGAGGCACCACAGAAGTCCCAGTCTGTGAAGTAGTGGCCACCTGATTGTCACCAAAGCTGTCCTCATCATCAGAGAAATCAAACTCACCACTTGCTGCAGCTCCTGGAGATAGATTGGTCAAGGCATCCTTTGCTCTTTGCATTGATGCAGTTGTATGAATTAGTTGTAGTGACCTCTCTGCCTCCACATTGCCATGTTGAGCCAAAACTTGATAGGCTGACACAGGATGAGTAAAGGTCTCAGGATCCAGGGAAATACTATCCAGAGTTTGTTGATAATGCTCTTGGAAGGTAAGTTCCCTTTCTCCCTCATTGACCTCCATTGACTCACTAGCAATGGCTGCTTCCTCCCTTATGACTCCTGTAGTCCCTTCTCTCTCTCCTCTATTTTCTTGCATCATGGGCTCCCCATGGCTCACACCTCTCACACCCTCACCTTCACCTACTAAGGTGGAAATCTCAATCTCTCCTTTTGCCTGGCTGGAAGAAATAGCCAGCCTCTCACTCTCATTCTCTCCTTTTGCCTGGCTGCAAGCCAGCCTCTCAGTTTCACTCCCTCTCAATCCTAGAAGTGTCTCAACTACCACCAGGTCATCTACACTAGTTGTGGAAACAACTAGATTTTCAATAAGGGGTGTAGAATGACCTATCAACGGAATGGTAGTTTGAACTGTCAACGGTATGGATACCGTTGATGGAGAAACACTTGTCAACGAAATAGACTGTTTCGTTGATGAAGTCAAGAAAGCACTTTGAGAATGAGAAATTACAGTAGAGTCTGTGGTGATTGATTTGAGAGATTGGTCCACAGATCCCCTTGCAACTTCAGAAAAAATTGGTTGATGGCCCAACAAATCACTTAACAAGTGATGGCCACCAGCTTCAGAGTGGGGCTTCTCCAAGATTAGAGTTGGAGAATCAGGAATAGATGTATGGATCATGTCCACATCTACAGATAGAGTTGGTGAATTTGATGGAGATAGTTCAAGGTTGATGTTTAGAGAATGGGACTGTAACCCCAGAGTGATAATAGGGGTTACATCAAACTGAATTTGAGAAACTGGAAGTGTTGCTTCCAGTGTGTGTGCACCCTGTGAACCCTTGGACTTTTGCTTCACTCTCCTTTGGTATTGGGAAAATGTAGACTGTGGGCTTGAAGTGTCCCTTACCCTTTTGGACTGTGCTCTAGGTTGAGAGCTTGTTTCAATAATCACATCCTTTTGGGAGGATGCAATTAGACTTGTGTTTAAATCCATTTTACTCATTGTGCCTTGTTGGGAAGACACAATGGGGCTAGGCTGGGAAACACTTACCTCACCTTCCTTATTCTTGGGGTTTCTTTGACTTTCACCCCTTCCCTCACCTCTCACAACTCCAGACTCACTCCCCTTAGGTTGTGTGGTAGTTTTTACAACAGGTGCCTTTTGAGAAGCACCTGAGGTTGGCTTGGAGGATTTCTTAGATTTTGGTTTTGTTGTTGGGGCAGGAGCCTGTTGGGTCACAGCTACAGACTCCATAGCAACTGGGTTGGATGAAACAATGGAAGTAACAGCTATACTAACAGGGATAGCAGTAGTTACCTCAATGATTGGCAGATACACCACTGGAACATCACCATTGTGGTTCAGCCTCAGTATGTCTGTCAATACTCTCTTCTCTTGCACAAAGCACTCAAACCTGGCAGTAGGGTTAGAGATAACTAATGGTGCTGGACTAACATGATTAGCCAGCATCATCAGAAACCTTGCATAATAGATATTTTTCTTCCTATTTGCCTTATCACCCAACTTAGCACCAATTTCATACATAAGTTGGGTGCTAAAGTTGTAATATCTATCATTTAGAAGCATGGTTAAGAGAATTAACATAGAGTTAGTTAATGCATCAAAATTACTAATCTTTCCAGAAAAGACCTTAATGAATGCATCAGCTAAATAACTGTATTCCCTAACCAAACCTCTCCTAATTATCTTACCCAAGTTATCAGTAGGCAAAGAGTAGTTTATTGAATTTAGCATGGTAGTTATTTCAGTGTTAGTAGGCAAAGCATCACAGTTATTATCAGGAATATGTAAACATGCTTGCAAAACATCAGAATTAACTATGTACTCATTACCTTGAAGAGTGAATTGCAGTGTGCAGTTTGTTCCACTATACTCATATGAGGTCCAAATCTCCTCGATTATTTCATTGTAGAGTGGTGTAGAGTGAAACATCGCATAGCCCAACTTACAGTTCCTCATGAAGTCCATCATCTTGAAAAAGATGCTGTTCAGACTCTCCTTAACAACAAATGGAATAGAATTGTTCTTCTCATAGATGAACCCACCAGCAGACATAAGCTTGACTATGGGTGCCATTGTTGAGTGAGGAAAAGCTTCGAGATGTATTGCTTGTTAGAGAGAAGAAGATAGAAAAACTTTTGGAATTTTTGAGAACAGGTAGAAATGAAATAAAGAAATTGAAATTTCTTAAATACTCCCCCAAAAATTCTCAGAAATTAAGTCCAATAATTAATCTAAATTACCTGATTGGCTTAAAAAGTAACCGTTAGAATTAAATATTACCAAGATTTATACTTACAGGGGTGTATGCATAGATCGTGATAAAGAACGTGCAATTTCAACGGTTCAGATTAAAAAGCGCTACATCAACGAATCAGGATTGGGCGGTTAAAGTCCCGTCTTATTTCGTTGATAAAGCTGCGTTTCGTTGATATAAAAGAGCTATCAACGAAACACCCAGAAAAATGCTAAGACTATCAACGAAATGGTGCGTTTCGTTGACATAGTAATTTTGACTTAGACAAAATTTCACCTTTTCCTGAGAAAATAAATTCACAGAAAAATTATAGCAAATTCCTGGCTGCATCTTAACTTGCAAAAATCTCAAAATAATTAAGAGAAATTTAGCATACCTAGCTCACTTACTAATCTTGAGAATGTGGATTCATCAAGTGGCTTGGTAAAGATGTCTGCAAGTTGTTGTTCACTTGGAACAAAATGTAACTCCACAGTACCATTCATAACATGTTCTCTAATAAAGTGGTACTTGATGTCAATGTGCTTGGTCCTTGAATGCTGCACTGGATTCTCAGTAATGGCAATGGCACTAGTGTTGTCACAGAAAATAGGAATTTTCTCAACTCTTATTCCATAATCAAGTAGTTGATTTTTCATCCACAAAATCTGTGCACAACAACTTCCAGCTGCAATATACTCAGCCTCAGCTGTGGAGGTAGAAACTGAGTTTTGTTTCTTGCTGAACCATGAGACAAGCTTGTTTCCTAAGAATTGACAGGTGCCTGTTGTGCTTTTCCTGTCAATTTTACATCCTGCAAAATCTGCATCTGAATAACCAATTAGTTCAAAACCAGATTCTCTAGGATACCAAATGCCAAGGTTTGGTGTTCCTTTGAGATATCTGAAAATTCTTTTAATAGCAACTAAATGGGATTCCCTAGGATCAGCCTGAAATCTAGCACATAGACATGTAGCAAACATAATATCAGGTCTACTAGCTGTTAAATATAAAAGTGAGCCTACCATGCCTCTGTAACCTGAAATGTCCACAGATTTTTCCTTAGTATTCAATTCAAGTTTGGTGGCAGTAGGCATGGGAGTTTTGGCAGGAGAGCATTCCATTAAATTAAACTTCTTTAATAAATCATGAATGTATTTTGTTTGACTAATGAAAATGCCTTCATTAACTTGCTTCACTTGAAGACCAAGAAAGTAAGTTAATTCTCCCATCATGCTCATTTCATATTTACTTTGCATAAGCTTGGCAAACTTTTGACAAAGTTTCACATCTGTAGACCCAAAGATTATGTCATCTACATAAATTTGAACAAGTATAGTAGAACCATTCACAACCCTGTGAAAAAGAGTTTTATCTACAGTACCTCTAGTGAAGTGATTCTCAAGGAGGAACTGTGAAAGTGTGTCATACCAGGCTCTAGGTGCTTGTTTCAAACCATAGAGTGCTTTGAGAAGGAAGTATACATATTCTGGAAAATCATCATCTTCAAAACCAGGAGGTTGACTTACATACACCTCCTCTTCCAATTCCCCATTCAGAAAAGCACTCTTCACATCCATTTGATAGACTTTGAAATTGGCATGGGCTGCATAGGCTAGGAAAATCCTTATTGCTTCTAGTCTTGCAACAGGAGCAAAGGTTTCATCAAAATCAATTCCTTCTTCCTGTGAATAGCCTTTTGCAACCAATCTAGCTTTGTTCCTTGTGACTATGCCATTTTCATCCATCTTGTTTCTGAACACCCATTTTGTGCCTATGACACTCCTGTCCTTAGGCTTGGGCACCAGCTTCCAAACATTGTTCCTTTCAAATTGGTTTAGCTCTTCTTGCATGGCCAAGACCCAATCTGGATCTAGAAGTGCATCCTCAACTTTCTTTGGCTCATCTTGAGACAGAAAGCTGCTATATAGACATTCTTCTTGAGTTGCTCTTCTAGTTTGGACTTTTGAAGACACATCACCTATAATAAGTTCAAAGGGATGATCTTTAGTCCATTTCCTTGAGGGAGGTAGATTTTCTCTTGAAGAGGTAGCTTCATGATCATGATTGCATTGATTGGATATTTGTCCTTGAGAAACTCCCCTTGAGTTTGTTGTCCCTAAATGATCACTCCTGGAAGCATTTCTGTGACTGTCAACGGATTGTCCATTTGGTCTACTAGCAGCTATTCTTTTCAATCTTAATGCAGCAATTTCATCTTCACTGCTGCTTTCATCTGTGCTAGATACAACAACTTTAGGCTGTTTCTCAGTAGCCTTAACATGATTCATTTGATCTCCTTCCTCATTTTCAAAAGAAAGACTTTCATGGAAACCTTCATCACAGAGACCCTGAATTTTGAGATCATCAAAAACAACATGTACAGATTCCATAACAATGTTGGTTCTGAGATTGTAGACTCTGTAGGCTTTCCCTGCTGCATAACCCACAAATATTGCTTCATCTGCCTTTGCTTCAAATTTCCCCAAGTGCTCAGCTTGATTTCTCAGAACAAAACACTTGCATCCAAAGACATGAAGAAAATCCAATAGTGGCTTCTTTCTTTTGAGTAGCTGATAAGGGGTCATTCCTTTGGCCTGATTAATCAAAGAAATCTTCTGAGTGAAGCAAGCTGTATTAACTGCCTCAGCCCAAAAATAAGTTGGTAACTTTGATTCATCTAGCATTGTCCTTGCAGCTTCAATAAGTGTTCTATTTTTCCTTTCAACTACACCATTTTGCTGTGGTGTCCTTGCTGCTGAAAACTCATGCAAAATACCATTTTCTTCACAGAACACCTTCATGCTTGAATTCTTGAATTCTGTCCCATTGTCACTCCTAATCCTTCTCACTTTCAAGTCAGGATGATTGTTTACCATCTTGATGTGATTGATAATGATTTCACTTGCCTCATCTTTGGAGAGCAAAAAGAGAGTCCATGTAAATCTAGAAAAATCATCAACAATCACAAGACAATATTTCTTCTTTGAAATAGACATGACATTTACAGGGCCAAACAAATCCATATGAAGCAACTCAAGCTGATGGACAATTGATGACTCTGTCTTGCTTTTGAATGATGCCTTCTTTTGTTTCCCTTTTTGACAGGCATCACACAAACCATCCTTGGAAAACTCCACTTGTGGAATTCCTCTAGCAAGATCTTTCCTCACCAAATCATTCATAACTTTAAAGTTCAGATGAGATAATTTCTTGTGCCATAGCCAACTTTCATCCTTGCTTGCCTTGCTGAAAAGGCAAGTGATGGTTTCTGGACTTGTGCTACTAAAGTCAGCAATGTACACATTCCCTCTTCTGAATCCAGTCATTACCACATTGTTGTTTCCTCCTTTAGAAACAACCCAGGCTTCTTTAGAAAAAGTAACTAAAAATCCTTTGTCACAAAGTTGGCTGATACTAAGCAAATTGTGCTTAAGACCATCCACCAATGCAACTTCATCTATGATGACATTCTCTTTTGAAATCAAGCCATATCCCTTAGTGTAGCCTTTGCTGTCATCTCCAAAAGCAATACAAGGGCCAGCTCTTTCCTGAAACTCTGTGAGCAGGGTAGAATCACCAGTCATGTGTCTTGAACAACCACTATCCAAGTACCAAAGATTCCTTTTGTCTCCCTGCACACAATAAAACCAAATCAAGTCGATTTTGGTACCCAAGTTTCCTTGGGTCCTGTTTTGTTAGCCTTTGCTTTTCCTTTTATATCATTTTTCACCTTGGGCTCAGATTGATTTAGATCAATCTTTATCCTTGGTGTTGATTTCTGAGGTTTGCTCACATTTTCATTCACAGCATGCATAATTGGAGGAACAAACATGTTATTCATATTCCATGGCATTTGTGGCACATTAAACATATTCATGTATGGATTAGACACAAATGGCATGCTGGCATATGGATTTTGAAATTGTGCATATAGAGCAAACATGTTAGGCATAACAGGCATTGTAGGCATAGAACTATTCATTGCAGGCTTGGGGATTTTCACTTTAACAGTCTTCTTAACAGATTTACAGTTAGTAGATAAATGACTAACACTTCCACAATTAACACATGTCTTTCTAGGAGCATATTTATCAGGTGTGTAATTGTTGTGTTTGTTAATTCCTACTTTGCCATTCCTGTTATTCTTTTTATTTCCCTTAGCCTCAACTTGAACATTCTCTAACTTATCTTTCAATTGCTTGTTGGACAAGTGACCTACATTAGCTCTCTCAACAGGCTTCTCAACTTTCTTTGATTTACTAGACTCACCTTGAACAAAGTTCTTGGTGACAGGACCATACTTATTATTAAGTCTAGTGAGTTCATCTTTTCTTTTCTCTGTCAACGAAACACCCTGATCGGTTGATGGTTCATCTGTCAACGAAACATTGCATTCCGTTGACATATCAAACTTCAATAAATGATCATTGTTGTTTGTTGACTCTGTTTCTGATTCTAAGGTTTCACAAACATACCCTAGTTTCTCTTTGTTCTTTTTCCATGATTGTTCACAGAAAGATTCCATACCTTGAACATTAATGATGTTGGTAGCAACATTCCTGGCATCTTTCCATTTAGCAATCACATTTTGTTCTATTTCTAGTTGTGTCTTAATAATTTCTTCCCTTTGTAACACGTTCTCAAGTTCCTTCTTAGCATCCCTACTAACACATCTCATTTTCTCAAATTCAATGAGTTGTGCTTCTAACATTGCATTCCTATCACTTAAGAGCAAATTAGTCTCTTTTATTCTTGAATTCTCTTTGGTAAGTGATTTAAGAGTAACACGCAAATTATATAATACAGTAGACATTTCATTTACTGCACTATCGCATTCCTCTTTAGAAAGCTCAGAAAGATTAGTAATTGTTACCTGGTTGCTTGAGGAGCTTGCTTCCTGCTCATGATTGTTAGCCATAAGAGCCAAGTTGACATATTCAACATCATCATCAGAATCTTCACCATTACCAGCCCAATCATACTCCTGAGACATGAAAGCCTTTTCTTTTTGCTTGAGAAGTTCAAAGTATTTCTTTTTATAATCAACAGGCTCAAATTTCCTGTTGCTCTTCTCAATCTTGGGCTTTCTGCAGTCTCCAGCAAAGTGACCAAGCATTCCACAATTGAAACATTTAGATTTAGACTTTTCAATCCAGTTATTTTTGTTAGGTTGAAAGTCTCTCCTTGGTGGCCTTGCTTCTGAGTTTCTCTTGAACTTGAACTTAGAGACTTTTCTTGACAGAAAAGCAATGTGTTCATCAATCTCATCTAAGTCATCCAAGTTGGCTGGTTCTGGTTCTTCTTCTTCTGTCATCTTACCTTTACCTTTGCTAACATCACTTCTACAACTAGCTCGACTAGTTGTGGCCTTTGCAACTTCTTCAGTGTCATCTTTCAGTTGGTTTACAGATGCAATCAATGCAATAGATCCACCCTTCTTCTGTACCTTCTCAATTTCTTCATCTTGCTCCATTTCCAACTCATATGTCTTTAATGTTCCATACAGCCTTTCAAGAGTGTAATCTTTGTACTCTTGAGTGTTTCTTAGAGAAACAGTCATAGGCTTCCATTCTTTTGGAAGAGCTCTAAGAAATTTAAGGTTTGAATCCTTGGTTTGATAGATCCTCCCATACAACTTTAATCCATTCAAAAGATTTTGAAACCTACTAAACGTGTCATTTAGGGTTTCACCAGCTTTAAAGTGAAAGTGCTCATATTGTTGTATAAGGAGTTGCATTTTGTTCTCCCTTACTTGCTCAGTTCCTTCACATAGTGTTCTGACAGTGTCCCATACTTCTTTGGAGGTTGTACAGTTTATGACATTGTCAAACATCTCTTGCTCCAAACCATTAAACAGAATGTTCATGGTTCTTTTATCTTTATGGACTTCTGCAACATCTTCAATAGTCCATTCTGAGACAAGTTTTGGAATTTCCACATCAGGAGCATCATCAGGCAGTCCAACTCTAGATGCAAACTTCATGGGAACGTGTGGACCTTTCTCAATGCAGTCTACATATCTCTCATCCATAGACATGAGATGTAAATGCATCTTTACTTTCCAGTGAAAGTAATTGTCCTTATCAAGAACTGGTATCTTCACACCTGCATCCTTCTTCACCATGGTTTCTGTTTTTGGTCTTGATCTTTAAACTTCTTGTATGTTAGAAGCTCGCTTTGATACCAATTGTTAATCCCAAATGACCTAACAGAATTGTAGAAGGGGGGGTTGAATACAATTCTTGATATTTTCTTAAACTTAAAAACAACTTAAAAATAAAACTGAACTTAAAGTAAAAATCACAAGCACATTAATAATTTCAGTTGGATTGTTTGATGATCCAACTGAAGTGATTTTTATTGCGGAAATAATCTGTGATACAAAAGTACACAACTGCTCAGTTACAAGGTTGTAGAGAAGAATGCTCTCAAAGATAGCTAATACAAACTATTTGTTTTTCTTCTCTTACACTTATTTTAACTGCTACACTTGGTTATATATTCCCAAGTTTACAAAGCTATTTTTGGCTACACTAAAGTACACTAAAGGTAACCGCCAATAGTTTGCTTTTCATCCCTTTGTCCAGTGGTCCTTGGAGATCCTTGCTTTTGTCTTCATGCTTATTATGATCACTCCCATGAGCCCAATTGGAAACTGGGATGTTTCCTTATTCCCCATGTCCATTTTAATGGTTTCTAATGCAAAGTACACTTCCACATCACCTTTAGATCTGTTCAGTAAACTGTCACTATCACTTTGTCAACTATTCAGAAAAGCAATAATGATTCGTTGATAGCAGGGAGATGTGTTTCGTTGATAGCTTTATTCTCCATTTCGTTGATGAGTAAACTTCATTTCGTTGATGAGTAAACTTCATTCCGTTGATGGTGTATCCTTGTTCCGTTGATAGAGTAATCTTCATACCGTTGACATGTCTTCACTTAGGCAAAATTACAAGGCATGATATACTTACAATTAACCAACCTATTTTGCCTATCTAGTACTTAGTCAACATGACTTAGAAAACCTATCTAGTACATACATCAAATGCATATCAAACTGTGAAGTATTGTACAGTGCAATTGCTACAACACTCATTCCGTTGATGAGCTTCCTGTCAACGAAACACTGCAAAGCATGCCATTCCGTTGACAGTTACAAAATGACTTAATACAAAATCTACTAAGTGTTTTTATAATTATCATCAAGATCAACATATTCCTAACAAAAGTATTCGTGATATCTGTCCAAACTACCTAAGTAAAATTCGATATGGTAACGACGCTTAAACGCGATTCCCGTGTTTAAAACACTTTAATCAATCCACCAATCCACAACCAAACAATCACAACCCAAGGATCTCTTCCAAATCACTTTATTTCTGTCTAAACATACTCATAACACTAATCACTAGTTCAACCATCAATCAATCCATTAAACATCATACATATCATGCAAAGCATCTCTACATCACACTATCACTAACAATCATCCATTTACTTACAAATATCAAATCATAATTAAAAGTGTGAGAGGTTTTATACCTTCCTTGGTACTTAATATAGACTATATATGGCTAGTACACCCTTCATTGCTCCTTGATTATCCTTTATAAGCCTTAAACTTCAAGATCAAAACAAGAAAATCAAGAATTACTATTCATTTCACTATTCATCATCAACTTTGAATCCATTTTTGAACAAGCTATCAATCATGGATGAAGCTAAGATTAAAGATCTACCTTAGTTTATGGATGAGGATGATTTAGAGCCCAAGAACATGAATTATGGTTGAGTGAAAGTGGAGGAAAATTGTTCTTATCCTTTGGAAGAAAAAGAGGCCGAACGTTGTATTCTTCAAGAATGCTTCCACTTTTGCTTTGTTTTTTTTTCTTTTCTTTTGTCTAATTAATCCTTAATACTTGCCAATTAATTTGTGTGGTTTTAATCAAGCCTTGTCACCAATGACACTCCTCATTTTGAACTTGTGGTTGTGGTGAAAGTGGTGACAAGGTGGTGATTCATCACCTTGTCATCCATATGTCACTCCTCTGCATCATGCTTATGTCATCATTTGTATCCTCAATCCTCTTATATATTGCACTTGATGATCTTATATAATACTCCTCCTTTGGTTAAGGTTTAATCCATAATTTGTTACGCTTTTGTTTCGCGATAGTTTCAAGTGATTCTAAAAATGTTTCTCTGTACCAAAGCTAGGGGATACTTCTTCGATCTTTCCATTACCTTGGTTTAATATATAATCTTAGATTTCTCACCTTGGTTTAAGATATGATCATGGATTTCTCAGTCCACATACTTTCTTAAAACGATCAAATCAATACATCCTTGATTGTCCAGTGAATAGTGATTTAAAACTCGGATGAGAATCTTCTGATTCTGAGTACGTTTACATTCTTTTATTCTTCCTATACATTAATAATATAACTTCGAAACATTCATTCCATACCATCCACATAGTGTGCTCTGAAAATTTTTCCATCAGCAATTTTACTATTCATCAGGGGCAAATTTACTATTCCTCAGGGTTTCAAATATTACAAAATTTTGGGATATTACAATATTAATAGCTACAATTTTATTTATTTTTTCTTAAATTTAAATAATTAAATTCATATTTTAATTGGGAAAAAATGAACGACTTTGCTAATATAATATTTTTTTAAATAATCACATTTAAATTGCTTACAAAAAATTAGACACGTAAATATGCTCTAGATTACATGTTACTCCCTCCGTCCCATCCATTTGTTAACATTTGGAAGGGAAGGTTCGGCACGTATTTAAGCCTCCTTTAAAATATTGTTCCATTAATTGTGTTTAAATTTTTTTTCTTCTGAATAAAAATTAAATGTTTGGATTTTTTTTACAAAAAGAAAATTTTAAAAATAAATAATGGAACTATATTTTATAGGAGCCTTAATATGTGTGTCGACCCCTCCGTTTCAAATGTTAACAAATGGATGGGACGGAGGGAGTATCATTTAACACTGGAGCAATTTCCAATTCTCAATTCTAGTTTTTAAAGGAACAACCCATCCGTGTACAGAATCTTCATGAAATTTGAACCAAAATCTATTAATATCTAGAATAAGGCAAGTATCCATCATAGTGACATGTAAACAATAATTACAGTGTTAATAGAGTACAATACAAAATAATAATTAAAAATTAAAAATACTTGATAATAATATATACATACTGAAATAAAGTGGCTACAATTTCTTAGACGACGCCAATGAGTGTAGTCCGGCTAATGATGACTTTTGAAACTTATAATGTCAAATTACCCAATTTTATAAATATTCTACACAAATTTAATTAAAATTAAACGATATCAATTGTTTCTAAAATTTTCTTACGTTTCTTTCCACTAATAACCAATCTTATCCTTAATCGAATAACTTGAATGAAAAGAATTCTAGAATTTTTCTAAAAAAAATAAATATCTAACTAAAAATTACTTAATATTTAATAAACAAATAAAAAAAATTATGGGTTACAAATTGGCAAAGACAAATAAAAGGTAAGAAAATTTATTGAATGTATTAGAAGTAGCAAATATTTTATTGGATTTATTAGAAAAGTAAGATCTTGTTTAACTTTTTTCAATAAATGCATGTATTTAATGTATTATTCACAATCTTGCACGGTCTTATTTTATAAAAAAGTAAGATCTTGCACAATCTTACGCAATCTTGCCTTGAAAATAAACTAAGGACATAGTAGTAATTGCTGTCACTGCTAATTATTGCGTTTAGGAAAAGTTTTCTGTATTTAGCAACTATGAATAATAATTCAATTTTGTTGAATACAATATAATTTATAACGAAAACTTATTAGTAATATTATCTAATTTATTATAAATATATTTACAACAGTTTTTGCGAAAAATTGATTTTTTTTTATAATGAGTGCTCAACAAATATATAACTAGAATTGAAGCCCGTCATGCTGGGCTTATAATTTTGAAATAAATTAATTTTTTTTGTTATTTATTCTTTGTGTTTGACAGTTAACAAATCTAAAAAATTATTCATTATAATTAAAATATTTTTTCTTTTGCACTCTGTTTGTCGTCCTTGTTGTGGCTCATCTCTTACCCAGCAGATTAGAAATTTAATACTGATGTTCCCCGAAATGACATGATCAAGTTGCCTCTTTTCAAAAGTTTTAATGTTCATTAGCTGGATTCAGTATTTGCATAAAAGTTTATCAAAAACTTATTCGGAACCGTGATTGTGGCTTTTTTAAACCAAATAAATAAAGTTGATTTTAATTTGTGAAACTTAAATTCTTGTTCATTCTTGATATTGTCCTTTGTCCATGAGAACAGTTGATTAGAAAACTAAATGTAAGAATACTGAAAAATGAAAATGTAAAAAATGTTCAAATAATTTAAAATATTTAATTTATAATACAATGTCACGAAAATATAAAAATTATCTTATTAAATTATGCAAATAATAAATTGTTGTTGAACTCTTTTGACTTCAATTTTTTCAAATAACAAATTCATAGAAGGATGTCCTGTTAATGTCCATCTACTCTCCCGATCACACGTTACATTGGAAATTGAGTCGGGACTTTGCATAAGTTGATGATTACTGGAAAATATATATAAAAAATTTTATTCCCTAACATTGAAATCAGAAGATTGTAGAAGAGGGTTGAATACAATCTTTTAAATTTCCAATTCTTTTGCAGACAAAGTTTAACTTATAACAGAAATATAAAATGTGAGACAACCTTTACCTTTAGGTTTTGGTTATTTTGTCAAAAGTCTAAATCGAGAATTAAATTAGATTTAGGAAGTAACTAAGTCATTTAGTAAATCCTCCCTTAGGTTTTTTCTTTTGACATTGAAAGGCATATGTCTAGGCCTATTTGTAAACACCGAGGATTCTACTCAACTTTAATTAAGATGTAATAAGTAAATAATAAAAATAAATTGTCACAGGAATCTCAGAAGATTATATCTGTCAAAGAATGAAGATTAAAGTCATCTACAGACTTGAAGTGATTCTACATTGAAAGAAGCTCAATTTATTGATCAAGCCTCAATGAAGTATTCAAGCTCAGTGGATTTATTAAAGTGACGGAGATTTCAAGTGGTGACAACAAAAGATACTGATTACAGAGTTCTTGATTGAGAAGGAAGTGAATCACTACTTAAAGTCTAACAGATAAAGAACAGACATTGTCATTAGTCACTCATGAACCAGACCGTGCATTGAGTGTCAACGTACTATTGTGTTTGTTATTTATCTAAGTTTTAAGTGATTCTGGAATTGTTTGAGAAGTCATCTAATTCTATTTATTCTCTTATAAATAATTAATACTATTAAGTAAATTATTTATTAAATTTATTCTGTAAAGAATTAATTTAATACATAATTTATTTAGTTAATTATTTAAATTAGAATAAAAATGAACTAGGAAGACTTAGGTTTGAACTAGGAAGACTTAGTTTATTGAACTAGGAAGACTCACAAGTGAATCTTCCCGATTGTCTTCCTAAGCCAAATCTAAGTTTTCCCGAATGTCTTCCATGTACAATCATTGTCTTCCTGAAAGTCTTCTAAGGCAAAATGCATTGTTTTCCTGTGAGTCTTCCTAGTGCAAATCACTTTCTGTGAATTCACTTGCATGTGGGTTTACAAACAAAAAGAAAAGCAATGTTATTTAATGAGAAGACTTGGACACAATCAATTACATTTTTTACAGAACAGAAAAGTAAAGATACAGAGCATTTAACATTCCATCTTCTGTTTTTACTTCTTCAACTGCAAAGCAAATCATTTCCGGCCAGAGAATTAATTCTTGTTTGGTTCTTAACATTTAATTCATAACAAGTGATTCTCTTGTACTGCTTTAGCTTTCTAGCGGATCATAATCCCTAGATTTTATATCGAACTACTTTTTAGTATTCGATCCTTTTTATTACAAAAATAGATAAATTCATGTCGAATTTATTCTAGGTTTGTTTTATCAAGTTCTTTGTAATCAGTGATCAGAATTGTAACACCCTTCAAGTTTAATAGAGTTTTATTTAACTTGAATATTGTTTCAGTTTTATTCCGCAATAATTTGTTCTAAATTGTTAAATCTTAAAAGGACAAATTCGATTAAACAGTATCGTTTGTATTCAACCCCCCTTCTACAAACATATCAGGACCTAACAGACATTTACCTGGAATGAAGTCAAAAGAGTCAAAACGACCAAACACACTTTCCGACATACTCTATTTGACACATGCTTGGTATAGGAATATTAAACAAATTTTATATTCTATACTAGGTTAATCTTTTGTCAGACATTAAAAAGGCAATGGCAAAAGGTACAATTTCCGAGAAAATTCAAACATTGTTTTTACGAGTCAAAATAGTTTTAATTATTTAAAAGAGTGTTGTACTTAAATGTTTTAAGCCAAAATATCTTTGATATATTCATTTGATATTTAATATCAAATTTCCTTGCCAAAATCCATGCCAAAAGACACAAAATTGATTTTATTCCAAAATACCCGTAAGACCTTATTTATCCGGATAAAATCATTTCTTAATTCAAACTTATTTATTCCTTGGACCTCATTGTCATTATTTTATAATAATATTATGTTTGAATATGTGTGAAGTCAAATCATTTGTCTGGATTGTCGGTAAAGACAAATGAATTTTTCGGTCGCTCCGGAAGGCTGTTTTAACATTCAAAAAATTCGTAAAAATACTTCCACACATATTTTTGACTTGAAACTTGGGATTTGTCATTAATTTCTCTCTAATATTGATTGATATTAGTTTCATAATTTTTTCATGACTTTTTTCCGAGACCCCTGAAATCGATACGTAATTGATTTATCGGTCGCTTAAAAGTCATAGATGTTCAACTAATTTCAAGGTGAAATTTTGACCATAATTCTCTGATTATATTTCAAGAGGATTCCCAAAGTTTCATAATTTTTAAAGTATTTTTCAATTTATTTCAACGAAATGGGTTTGTTACGTAGTTTCGGGTTTATCGACTTTTTTGTACCAATAGAACCTTCCTAAATATTTTATAATTGTTTATCTCCACATTATGGTTGTTGGAATATTTCTAGGAAGTTGCCAAAAATCTACTTTATACTTTTTGTATTTTATTCAAACCTTGCCACTTGTTGATTAACCATTGGTCCAAAAAACCCTACTTTTGCATATAAATACTACCCCAACCCCAACCCATTTCCTCAAGCCTAAAGAGCCAAATAAATGCTGCTAAACACTCTCTAGAAAAACCTCATATTCCAGATTGAAAAAGCTCTCAAGAGTATTTATCAAACAAGCTTTGTTCATCCACTTTTTACACCATTTTGAGCTTGTTTTCATCTCCATTTGTTGCTCTAAAACAACACCGGCCAAGACCACTTGCAAGACAAGATTCGGCTAGCTCTTGAAGTGATTTTGAAAGTGTGTTTAAGGATCCTTGTGTCCTCCTTAAATTACCTTTCATTATCGATCTTGGAAGGCCTTGTTTTGGTAGTGATTTTTGGAGCATTTCTAGCTCATTTTTATACCTCTCGGCCTAGTTCTTTAGGGCAGCCTCTTGTTTGATTTTGGTCAGGTCTTAAGCTCAGTTTAGGCAGTCCCTTAAGTGCTCTTTCTTTTGTCTTTTAGTCACATTTGATATCATCTTGAATACTCTTCATTTGGTGCTCATTTCGGCCATAGTTGTTGGTGTTTAGGCTTCGATCCTAGTTTGTTCTTCTTGATTTCTTTATAGACTTCAAGTGGTTTAAGTTAGTTGCTTTTTGCTTTTAGTTTGTGTACATTTACACATTCTTAGTCCTGGATCCTAGTTCGTATCCTTTGTGTTTCTCTTTTAGAGAAATTATTAAGCTTTAGGCGAAAGCCATCGGAAAAAGCCAAAGGTCATAAACTAGTTATTATTTTCGCACCTATATATATATATTTTCTCAAGGCCTTGCCTTGTCCATTCGATTTTTATCAAGGCACTTGCCTTGTCCGATATATATATATATATATATATATCAAGGTTCTAGCCTTGTTCGTGTGTGTGTGATAATTTAACGCATAATAGCATGGCGAAAGCCAATGTGTGCGTGTGTTTATCAAGGCACTAGCCTTGTCCTGTGTGTGTACTCAAGGTCTCGACCTTGTCCGTGTGGTGATTTAATTTCTTCTACGTGTGTGTTGCATTCACGTTTAATTTATTGTCTTACATTTACCGCTTGTATGACAAGTCCCTCGTGTGACTTCTCCCTTGTCGTTATTTATATTTTCCGCACTAATGTACGCATAATAGCGTTTTTCACGGTCCTCAAACTTGTGAGTTGAATAATAAATCACATCTTGCACACACCACTAAAGTATTGTAGTTCGTCCGATTGGCGTCGTGACTTACTCATCTTTAACTAATAACGAATCAATTATTTTAACGCATAATAGCGTCCCTCGTGCCTAGTACCGTAACATACTAGTTTTGCACGGGCTTTATTATATATCTCAAATATATATATATATATCTTGTTTGTAGCTTTTTGTTTGTATTTGTAGTGAGGTGAGGTGAAGTGAAGTGAGGTGATATTTGCTCTAAGACCCAAGTCCTAGACGTGCTAACGGCAAGTTAGGCGTCTCCGCACCGTGAGGAGGAAGAAAGACCCAAGACCTAAGACCCGATCCAAGACCTACAAAGGTAGCACCAAGGCTACTCTAGGTATGTACTTCGACTTTGAGGAGGTATATTGGATATACGCTCCAAGACAAGCCAAGTAGATTGCTATATTATTTTGAGGAGGTAACTGGGAGTTACGCTCCAAGATAAATATATAGTGGTACATTTTGCTAGAATATTTTGAGGAGGTAACGGGGAGTTACGCTCCAAGATAAATATTTTGGTGGTTTCATTTTGCTACTTAATTGTGAGGAGGTAAATTGGATTTACGCTCCAAGATAAATTAGTAGTGGTTTGTAAAGGCTTCTCCGCCTAAGTTAAGGAGTGTGTTTTAGTGAAAAATCTCGAGTCCGGGGAGGAGCTCGGGGACTGGACTAGGGGTGTTCGAATCCGTTAGGGGATTGTGGGCATCGCGAACCAGGATAAAATCGATTGTCTTGTACTCTTTATATGTCTTCTTTATATTCCGCACTTTACATTACTTATTTATAAGTAATTAATTTTAAAAGGATAAAGGAATTTTTAAAACGCCACGTTCAATTTTTAAAAGGGTAATAAGCTATTCAGCCCCCCCACCCTTCTAGCTTATTTTACCACCCACGTGGATCCATCAGTTGGTATTAGAGCAATTGCTTTTACACTCGTTATTTGAACGGTTGTGAAGTTCAAAAACGTAACCAAAAGTAGATCTTATACATGGCGTATTTGAGTACAATCGGTTGTGGTGAAGGTCTCTCTAGTTCGAGACCACCACTATTCGATGACAAAAATTTTGCAACTTGAAAAACAAGATTTAGAATATATATGCTAAATCCCAAGGAGTTCAAGTTTGGATGGCTATCGAAGACGGCGTTGCTATACCTACGAAAAAGGTAGGCGACAAAAATGTCGAAAAGAAAGTTAGTGAATATACTCCCGAGGAGGAACTAAGAATGAACATAGCCGCGAAAGAGGAAATGGTTCTAACTAGTGCACTTGCCGAGAAAGAATACAAAAGAGTTAAAAATTGTAAATCGGCACAAGATATGTGGAATAAATTGGTTATCACCTATGAAGGTACGAAAGATATTAAGGAATCTCGAATGGATACTTTAATGTTAATCCCAAATAGCCTAACAGAATTGTAGAAGGGGGGGGGGGTTGAATACAATTCTAGACATTTTAAAACTCAAAACAACTTTTGAATAAAAACAGTACAGAAAATAAAAACACAAGCAATTTAAAATTTCAGTTGGATTGTTTGATGATCCAACTGAGATGTTTTTATTGCGGAAATAATTTGTGTTACAAAAGTATCACAGCTGCTCAGTTCTTGATAGAGAGTGAGAGTGCTCTTTGATAAAGCTAATACAAACTAATATTATCTCACTCTTTTTCTATCACTCACTTACTCGTAAAAATGAACTGCTACACTTGGTTATATATCCCAAGTTTACAATGCTATTTAAATTACTTTAAATTAATCTAAAGTAACTTTTAGTAGCTTGCTTCCCTATTCCCTGTTACCATACCTCTCGCTTCCAATGCATAGTACACTCCCATACCTCCTTTTGATCTGTCTGTTAACTGTCACTATCACTTTGTCAACTCTTCAGAAAAGCAATAATGATTCGTTGATAGCTGGGAGATATGTTTCGTTGATAGCTTTATACTTCATTTCGTTGATGGGTAATCTTCAATCCGTTGATGAGTAATCTTCATTCCGTTGATGAGTAATCTTCATTCCGTTGACAGAGTAATCATCATACCGTTGATAGAGTAATCTTCATTCCGTTGACATGTCTTCACTTAGGCAAAATTACAAGGCATAATATATTTACAATTAACCAACCTATTCTGCCTATCTATTACTTAGTCAATATGACTTAGAAAATCTATCTAATACCTACAACAAAATGCTTATCAACCTATGAAGTTTTGTACAGTGCAATTGCTACAACTCATACCGTTGATGAGCTTCCTGTCATTCCGTTGACAACTACAAAATGTCTTAATACAAAATCTACTAAGTGTTTTATAATTATCATCAAGAACAACATATTCCTAACAATCTCCCCCAATTTATGACTGATAGAATAACAGCCATAAATCAAGAGCCTTGATGATAACAAAAACACTCAGACATATTACAATTGATAAAAGTAGAAATTGCATTGATCTTCATGAATTATTAAAAATTGTTGAAATACAAAGTAGAAAAGTCTTACAAAATTAGTGCACAGAGTTGCTCATTTGTTCTGAGCAAATTTCATCTCTTTCTCTGTGGTAGTGTCTTCTTCCCTTTCCTTGCATTATTCTCCTCAATTTGTGCTTGGAGTCTTCTGTAGAAAATCTTCTCCTCTTCATCTTGATCCCCCAGCTTGGATTGCATTAACCTCAGAGTTTCATTTGATGCCTTCTCCAGCTGGTCTTCTATCCTGAAGAATCTTCTGCAGTTATCTCTGTCTCTGAATTCCATCATCTAATAGGGTTGGTGATGGATCTTCTTTCCACTTTGAGGAACCTTCAGTTTCCTGGGAAGTGCACCAGGCTTGTTCCAGCTTGCCTTGATTTGACATATCTTGGAGACCACCTCAGACTTGGCTGTTTTGGTAAAGCCAAAGTCTTTCTTCAAGCACTTAAACACTGAGAGTAGTGTTTGATAGTCTTCTCCTAAGATCTTGTAGAGAGGCCAAGTTTGCTCCCTTCCACCTCTGTAGACAAATACTAATCTCTCTGGCAGTTTATGAGATGATGCAATACCTCTGACTTCCACCAAGTCTTCAAGATTAATATTCAGGCTTGACTCCTCCCTGATGTCTGCAATATACATGAAGTCTTCTGGATTGGTGGGAGGTCTCTCAACTTGTTGTCTTCTCACAAACTCTGGCTTGGCCTTCACAGTCCTCTGCCTTGATTTCTTCTTTATATCCATGTTGAACAGAAACTTTGGGAAGTTAGCCTCATCCAGCTCTATCTGCTCCTCCTTTGGCTGAATTGCCTGACCATGAAAGTTGGTTGGATGGACAGGATCACATGCTAACTTCTCTTCAACAACTAGATCAGGAAAAGCTGAAGGTGCAGCTTCTGTAGATATAGCTTCCTGTTCAGGCTGCCTTATGCTTTTCCATGCTTTCTTCTTTGCTTCACTGGCTTCTTCTTCTTGCTGTCTTTCTTCTTCATCTAGAGATTGAGCAACTGCAAGAGCTTGCATTACTGCTCTCTCTGACTCTTCTGCCTTAGCCTCAGCAAAATTTGGGTGACCAGCCCAAACACAAATCTCTTGTCCATTTCTGTAGACAAGTGCTCTCTGTTTCCTTAACTCAGGATCATTGCTCTCTTTGCATTTGATGATGAGTTGTCCTAGCACTTTGAGCTCATCTGGGTAAGGTGAAGGATAAAAGATTATGGCAATGTTCTTGCCCTTTGGTTTAGCTGGGGATTTGGGAGATAAGCTTCTTTGAGTAGCTTGAACCACATCCCTAATGAATGAAGTCTGTCCATTTTCTTTCCTTGGACCTTGAATAACTCCATGTAGAAGGGGCCTTTGAGCATAGAAAGATTTAGTCTGTGGCTCCCATTCCGTTGACACTAAAACCATGGCATCCGTTGATGGTGTTGTAGAAGTGGCTTGATCCGTTGATGGATGTGTGCTCTTTGTAGTTTCAGCCATCTTCTTGATTCTTGCATCTATGCTAGACCAATGGTCTTGAATTTGTTTTGCAAGTTGTATCCTCATAGATGCTTGCTGAATCAGGTCAATCCCATCAAGTTTATCCTTCTTTGTAGACTCCCCCATAGCTAATGGCTCCTCTGGTAAGGAAATGGCTGGGACCATAACCTTTGTGATCTGTATGTTTAGCTCTTTAGACTCCTTAGCTTTCTCCCCCTTTTTATTATCATCAAGAGAGATGATAGGAAGTCCTTGAGCTGCCAAAAGCTGGGTTAATAATACTGTCTGCTTCTCCTGTTCCTTCTGCATTTGAGAAAGTGTAGCTTCCACCTTGTCCACTCTAGAAGAGAGAGTCTTCAAGGAGGGAGACACTTCAGGTTCCTTGGAGAAAAACCTGTTCATCTTGGACACAGTGAGAAGAGGAAGCTTCTCATCAAGCCTCCTGTCTGTAGCATCCCTCAAGTTCCCAATTGAGTCCTTGATGTCCCTTGCTTCCATTCTGGTCTGCAACATTTGTAGCCTTTGAATCTCCAAGGAATCCATTATGGCTTTGTAGAATTTCTTGTCACTAGCATCTGCAGACTCATGAGCCAGATAGGCTTCATTGTACTGCCTAGTGATTGCAGCATCCAGATTGATTCTTCCATGTACATCCTGAGAAAGCCAGTTAGGTGTAGGGGGCACCACAGAACTCCCAGTCTGTGTAGTGATGGCCACCTGTAAATTATCACCAAAACTGTCATCCTCATCAGAAAAATCAAACTCACCACTAGCTGCAGCTCCTGGAGATAGATTGGTCAAAGCATCCTTTGCTCTTTGCATTGATGCAGATGTATGAATTAGGTTTAGTGACCTATCTGCCTCCACATTGCCCTGCTGAGCCATAATTTGATAGGCTGGCACAGGATGAGTAAAGGTCTCAGGATCCAGGGAAATACTATCCAGAGTTTGTTGATAATGCTCTTGGAAAGTAAGTTCCCTTTCTCCCTCATGGACCTCCATTAACTCACTTGCAATGGCTGCTTCCTCCCTTGTGGCTTCTGTAGTCCCTTCTCTCTCTCCTCTATTTTCTGGCATCATGGGCTCCCCATGGCTCACACCTCTCACACCCTCACCTTCACCTACTAAGGTGGAACACTCAGCCTCTCCTTTTGCCTGACTGGAAGAAATAGTCAGCCTCTCACTCTCTTCCTCTCCTTTTGCCTGACTGCAAGTCAGCCTCTCAGATTCACTCCCTCTCAAACCTAAAAGTGTCTTAACTACCACTAGATCATCTTCACTAGTTGTGGAAACAACCTGATTTGCAATAAGGGGTGCAGAATGAACTATCAACGGAATGGTAGTTTGAACTGTCAACGGTATGGATACCGTTGATGGAGAAACACTTGTCAACGGAAGAGACTGTTCCGTTGATGAAGTCAAGAAAGCACTTTGAGAAAGTGAAATTACAGTAGAATCTGTGGTGATTGATTTGAGATTTGGGTCCACAGATCCTCTTGCAACTTCAGAAAAAGATGATTGATGGCCCAACAAATCACTTAATAAGTGATGGCCACCAATTTCAGAGTGGGGCTTCTCCAAGAAAAGAGATGGAGAATCAGGAAAAGATGAATGGATCATATCCACATCTAATGACTGAGTTGGTGAATTTGGTGGAGTAGGTTCAAGATCAATGTTTAGAGAATGGGACTGTAACCCCAGAGTAATAATAGTGTTAGCACAAAATCACGCAAGCGCACGTGGTCACAAGTAATATACGAATAAGTCAAGTTCGTTCCCACAGAGATCTAATGAGGTGTTTAATTCAATTAATGTACCTAAGCAACAATGTATGATTTTTATCCACTGCTAAGACAATTAACAATTTGGGTTTGATTATCTAAAATTAACTAGAGAACAAATTATTAAACTAAGAATTATCTAACTAAGAGGATTAAAATCGATTTATGTATATGAGAATAAAACATGGGATCCTAACTTCATTAAATACTTCCTTTAGAGTCTTTTGTCTTTAATCAATGCATGTGACGGTTGTGAAAACTAATCGGATAACACGAAATCAGTACACGCTACCTTTCAGTATACGTATACCAAACCACTTAAACATCCACAAAATAGATAGAAGTTAAGCAGACACCAATTATGCTTAGACCCTATATGTCTATAAGATTTGAAAACATAACGGTTTAACGAGCAAGTTATCCATTCAGATTACATAGGGCAGGTAAGATAGTTAAAATCACCTACGAATCATGCATGACAGACATACATAAACCTATGCTAGCATGGCAAGTTCTAAACCTCTATATCCACTTTCGCATTCAATAGAGATTAACAAACAATCTTAGATGTTAGCTACGCATCCAAGAAGAATAAGCACAACCAAACTAGGATATCAAATAGCCATCACACACACATCTTTAAAACAATTAACTACTAAAATCCATAAATAAATCCGTTAGAATCCCACGACAATGATTAGTTCATAATCGAACCGTTCATCATCGTGGGTTCTGATGAAAGCATGATGAAAAACAAGAAATCAATGATGTAAATATGAATAAGAGTTAAAGGTTTAGAGGACAAATCCGGAAGCATCCAAAAGTTGCACC
Organism: Heracleum sosnowskyi; assembly: GCA_030848705.1. Classification (NCBI taxonomy): domain Eukaryota; kingdom Viridiplantae; phylum Streptophyta; class Magnoliopsida; order Apiales; family Apiaceae; genus Heracleum; species Heracleum sosnowskyi. Next base: position 108,980 of record JAUIZM010000087.1, read on the forward strand.
AAAATTGAAGAATACAAGAAAAAACTATGTCTAGATCTCCTCGTAGTCACGTTCTTCGTTCTTGGCTCCTCGATCTTGTGCTCCAATATTGAATCTGATCTCTGGTGTGTTGTGATGTATTGTGATGTATTGTGATGTGTTGATTATGTCCCCCCAAGGTGTGTATTTATAGCTTCAAGTTGTCCCTCTTCCAAGCAATTGCCGTTTTTGAGTTAGAATAGAATTACGGCAATTTCCATCTTTGAATGCAATAAGAATTGCATATTCCATGTTTACAACTGATTCTGGAAGTTTCTGGCCGCCCCAAGCAATTACCATAATGATTAGAAGTCGAATTTGTGAAGTTTTCCTAATTAAAATCGAATTCTGGCAATTTCTGGCGGTTCTGACTTCCTGGGCGGCCGCGCAGAATTCCAGTACAATTACTGGGCGCCCGCGCAGAACCTTCTGCCTAGAATTATAGAAAATGTTGTCCTCTTCGCGTGAGCTGTAAGATCGCCAGAATCGGACTTGTAGAACTCCAGATATGGCCAAAACAGTGAAGACTGCGCAACCTACCCGGAAAATCCGAATTTTAATCAAATTAACCTCCAACTCTTGGTTCTGCAAAACTTAATGAAAACACATTAAACACACCACATACTTGAGTTCAAGTCATCAATTTAAGCCGATATGAAGCGTTCCAAGTAGATATAAAATCCACTTATCACACCCCCAAACTTAAACCGATGCTTGTCCTCAAGCATAAATAATATAACTATATACAACTAACTAGTACCACTTCCGTAGGTGATCACGGTTGCATTTGGCATATGCAACAAGCCCTTTAAACCCCTAGGCAGCCCTAGTGGACGAGTAAGGTCTCGTGAGGGCCTATAGCGAATGTACCCACAAAATCCATCTACTCATGCAACTAACAATGCAATGCATGTATGCAACTAATATGAAAATGCAACGATCCCTTCAAACCAACCAAAACCAATCAACGAGCCAACATCTCAAAGAACACAGTCTTCCAAACAGAGTTCGACCAAATTCCCATCGACCAACAAGACAAACACAGAAACGTGCGTGTGTGCGATGCTCACCAATATACTCCCAAACTAAATCAAGACCATACCTACTCTTAGCCAAAACAACCCCAAGCTTACAAACAGAATGAACGCTAGACACAAGAACTCTTAAGAGACACCTTCGCAGTCCATCTGAGTTAGACAGGAATTCATGCTTTATTACACAAAAACAACTACACACAACACACATGCTTATTTGACCGTGCAATGGATGAGTCCTCGGAAGGATTTTGCAATAATACCCATTTAACGAGCTTTAGGTCAGCGGATCCCAGACCGGAAAAGTCTTAGGTCACTAGGCACAAAGTCCCCAAAGAACTTACTTGCTCGAGTACTAAAGAGCTCACCCTGATCAATTCTGCATAAACACAAAACAAATACAACTCTTTTTTTTTTCTCTTTTTCAACTTTTCTCTCTTTTTTTTCCTTTTTTTTTTCAACAATTTCGGAATGAGTGCTCTTTGCCTTTTTTCTCATCCACCCTAGACTACTCATTTTTTACCAATGAGCGGCTACTAGCCATTTGACGCCTAGCCTTTATTACAACTAGCATGAAATCCCTGGTTTCCCCCAAACTTATACATAAGTGCTCCTTCGTTTTCAAGAATCTAGCCAACATTCTAAATGTAAACAAGTGGTTAAATTCTAACACCAAACAAGCATGGTCTGATCAAATTCAAAAGCAACCAATGAGACTTATGAAATAGATTTGTTTCTGGCAGGCAAGTCAATACTTAGAAACTTAATCAACCCTCTACTCATCACAACCACACTCCAATCAACATCGACTCACCAACGGAAATAGCCAAGTCCTACGGGATCATGAAATATGCATGCAACTAAAATGGACTCACATGATAAATAAAAACTATGCAAACAGAATGCCCTATATGACATGAACATGCAAAACTACGAATAAACTACAACTACACATGCAATATGAATCCTACATGAGACACACACTAACTATACAAACCCATACATCACCCCCAAACTTAGAATATTCAATGCCCTCATTGAAGGTAATAAGAAAGATAGTAGAAACATACCTAACACATGGGTTGCCTCCCACGAAGCGCTATCGTTAATGTCGTTTAGCCGGACAAATGTGAATCAAATCATGGTGGCTCGAAGATCGCATTTGACTTGTCCTTAGCAGAAGGACCATTCACCCATTGTTTGATAACCTTCTTGCTTTCTTCCCACATCTTTTCCAAATCAAACTTCACCTTGACTTTTCCACCAATCGATTTTTTCTTTTTCTTCTTTACACCTCTAAGGTGTTTATGCTTCTCCGTCGATTGATAAGAACACTCTTTTACCTCATCATCCTTGTTCCACCTTCTCAACACATTATCTTCACACTCTTTAAAAATTACCAACTCATCACTCAGAAGGACATACTTCAAATATGGTGGAAGTTTTCCAAGCTTGACATTCGAAAGATCTCGAATGGAAGAATTGTCAATGGAATCACTGATGTGATGCTCGAACTTGTGCATGTTCGAATTTTTGCTCAACAGCTGATCGAACTCCTTTCTCTGACCCGTATCAACCATCTTCAAGCTAAAACACTCTTCCTCCTCTGTCGGAAATTTCATAGCCTTGAACACATTAAAGATGACCTTTTGATTACTCACCCTCATTGTGAGCTCTCCTTTCTGAACATCGATCAACGCTCGGCCAGTAGCCAGAAAAGGTCTTCCCAAGATGATAGGAATCTTCTTATCCTCCTCAAAGTCAAGAATAACAAAATCAGCAGGAAAAATCAGCTTATCCACCTTTACCAAGACATCCTCCACTATACCCCTCGGATATGTGATCGACCGATCAGCCAACTGTAAGGTCATATTAACTGGTTTCGGCTCAGGCAACCCAAGTTGCTTAAAAACAGACATTGGCATTAGATTAATGCTAGCTCCCAAATCACACAAGCACTTGTTGAAAGATAGATTGCCGATAGTGCAAGGTATGGTAAAACTTCCCGGATCTTTAAGCTTCGGTGGCAATTTCTGTTGTAGAACTGCACTACACTCCTCTGTCAAAGCAACGGTGTCCAAATCCTCGAGTTTCAACTTCCGAGATAGAATACCCTTCATGAACTTAGCATAGCTCGGCATCTGTTCAAGAGCTTCTGCAAAAGGTATGTTGATGTGTAACTTCTTGAAAACCTCGAGAAATTTGGCAAATTTTGTGTCAAGATTCTGCTTCTGTAGCCTCTTTGGATATGGAGGAGGAGGATAGATCTGGTTACTCTCTGTAGTCTTCTTCTGGAGCCTCTTTGGGTATGGAGGAGGTGGGTAAATAGTCTGCTCCGAAGTAGACTTGTCAGCAGAATGTTTGCTCTTTTCAGCCTCACCGTCCAACTGCTTAGCTGCCAAATCAAAAATTGGCTTTTCCTTAGAAGGTTCCACCTGATGCTGCTGAATTTCTTCCTCTTCTTCAACTGCTGATTTTTGATTGCCCGTGACCTTTCCCGATCTCAAGGTAACTGCTTTCACATGTTCTTGGACAACTGTCTTTCCTGGATTAGGCTCCGTATCGCTAGGAAGAGTTCCCTGAGCTCTGCTGAGTAAGGCACTTGCCAACTGCCCCATCTGATTCTCCAAAGTCTTGAGCGATGCCGCCTGGCTTTTAACTATCATTCTCAACTCATCCAATTCAGATTTTTCATTCGAAGACTGCCCCGCACTAGCATGAGGTTGTTGCGGAAATCCTGGTGGCTGAAATTGTTGCCTAGGAGCATACTGTGGCTGAAAATTCTGCCCTTGCTGCTGCTGAAAATTCTGAGGATTGTAAGGCTTTGCTCCAAATTGCTGACCTTGGAATGGCTGATAAGGCTGCTGAGATTGTTGATTGTCGCTCCAGCTGAAATTAGGATGATTCCGGCTATTGGGATGATAGGTGGCTGGAACTGGCTGTGATGGTGATAAGTGGGTATTTTATTCACTTAGAACGTTTCCGTTTGGCTTAAAACGTGTGTTTGTACTCGAGTTGTGGTATATTTGATCTCTTTTAAGGGTTTTGTGCAGGTATAGTTATCTCAGGTGTGTTAGGAATGAAGTGAAGCAATTGGAATGTAAATTGGAGCTTAAATGAAGAAAAGAAGAAAAATCAGTTTGTTGGCCAGGGAGTATGGCGCGGCAGCGCCGTGCTAGTGCTTTCAGATGGCGCGGCAGCGCCGCAGAGAAATGCTGACAGTGGATATGGCGCGGCAGCGCCGCAAGCCTATATAAACTTGGCGCGGCAGCGCCGCGATCTCTGGGGGAATTTCCTGTTTTAATTAATTTCCGATTTTTTTGAGGAAAAGGAAAAATAATTCCAATGCTATTCGAGTTGTTACACCGGGAGGCTTATAAAAAGAAGAAAACAAACCCTAGAGGAGAAGAGGAGAAATATATATCACTTATATCTACGGAGTTCAAGCACGAAGAAAGAGGAAGATCGTTTCTAATTATTTTCTTGTAATCTTTCTAGCTTGTGGATGCTTGGATTTGGTGTACTCTTAAAACCTTGATATTTATAATAGTTAAATTCGTTTTCTTCTATCATGTTTTCATTAGAACCCATGGTGACGATTAGTTTGATTATGAACTAATTCGTTATCATGGGGTTTTAACGTAGTTATTCATGAAGTCTATTAGTTGAATTTTCTCGATGCCTATAGTGTGATAGATGTGATATCCTATTATGGTTGTTTTAATTCGTTATAGGAGAGTAGCTAACTCCTGTAATTGTGTGTTAATTCTTAATGAAGCGAAAGTGGATTTAAGAGTTTAGAACTTGCCATGCTAGCATAGGTTTATGCGTGAGAATATCATTCGTGATTAGTGTCGTAACTCTAACCGTTTTATGACGACTATGTGATCAATTGAATGCTTGTACTTAAACCATTATGTTTTCAATCTTTATAGACATATAAGGACTAAGCATAATCGGGAGACTAAGTGATTTCTATCTTAATTGTGGATATTATTTAGGATGGTATTGGTACAACGAGAGTTGGCTTATATCAGTGTTGTGTGTTCGATCAGGTATTAACAAACCACATGAAAGGGCTAGAGAATTGAAGACTTTAGATGGATTGTGTAATGAAGTTGAAATCCCATGTTTCAATCATATAAGTAAATCAATATAATTCTCAGTTTCAGTAGTGATAATTAGTCATAATCTTAGATAAATTTTAGTGATAATCAAACCCACTTTGTTAATTGTTTTAGCATCGAAGAATAATCATACATTGGTGAGTGAATTAACTAGATAAACAACGAGTCCCTGTTGGAACGAACCTTAATTGCTATCTGTATTACTTGAGATCACGTGCACTTGCGTGTTGAGTTTGGTCGTAACAAGTTTTTGGCGCCGCTGCCGGGGACTGCGGTTTTATTTGTTTAGTTTTATTATTTACCATCAGTGGTCATTAAAGTTCGGTGACTAGAACGTTTCTCACCAAATTTTCTAGTTGGTGAATTTCAGGTACTTATTGAGAGTGTATGCGTACACGAGCTCGAGCACGTAGAGAAGAATTAGCAAGAAGAGAAGAACTAGCACGAAGGAAACTTGACTTTGAGAACATCAGTGTGGAAAACAATCTTGAATCAAAAGAAGATATGGAAGATCAAGCACAACCAGTGAAGGCTTTGAGTGAATTCTCTCAGCCGAAGGTGGAGGACATTCATACTAGCATTGTTCGTCCAGCTATTGGGGCGAATAACTTCGAGCTTAAGCCAAACATCATTCAGATGATTCAGAATACAGTTCAGTTTGGGGGTAGTCCTGCTGAAGATCCCAATGCTCATATTAGGGACTTCCTTGAGATCTGTGATACCTTCAAATTCAATGGAGTTACAGATGATGCAATTAGATTGAGGCTATTTCCCTTCTCTCTTAGGGATAAAGCCAAGAGTTGGTTACATTCCATGCCATCAGGTTCTATTACAACATGGGCAGACTGTGCTCAAAAGTTCTTGACGAAGTATTTCTCCATGGCGAAGACAGCAGCGTATCGGAATTCTATTTCTCAGTTTGCTCAGCAACCCCAGGAAAGTTTGGGGGAATCTTGGGAAAGGTACAAGGAGATTTTGGCACGTTGTCCTCATCATGGAATGCCGGATTGGATGATAATCAGCAATTTCTATAACGGATTGGGAGCTCAGTCAAGGCCCATGCTGGATGCAGCTTCTGGAGGAGCGCTATGGGCAAAAAGCTATGAGGATGCCTATAATCTTATCGAGATGATGGCAGCCAATGAGTTTCAGAATCCTACTCAACGCTTGCCACCTGCTAAAGTGGCTGGAATTCTTGACTTGGATGCAGCTACTGCTATTGCTGCTCAACTCAAAGCGTTGACAATGAAGGTAGATTCCCTTTCTAATCATGGGACTAACCAGGTTGCTATGGTGTGTGAGTTGTGTGCAGGAGCTCATGACACAAATATGTGTGCTATCTCATCTGAATCAGCACAGTTTGTTAGTAATTTCCAAAGAGCTCAGCAACCAGTGCCTAATGCTTACCATCCCAACAATCGAAATCATCCGAATTTCAGTTGGAGCAACAATCAGGGTGCTGTTCAGCAACCACAGAATCAGCAGTTCAATGCAAGGCCATATGGTCAGAACTATCAACAACCACCCTATGCTCCAAGGCAACCATTCAATCCACCTGGATTTCAACCATCTCAAGGGAATCCTTTGAATCAGTCTGAGAAGTCAGAATTGGAAGAGCTGCGAATGATGTACAAGAGTCAGGCGGTGTCATTGAAAACTTTGGAAAATCAGATTGGCCAACTAGCCAATGCATTGCTGAACCGTCAACCAGGAACACTTCCGAGTGACACAGAGGTGAATCCAGGCAAGAAAGATCACAAGGAACAGGTCCAGGCAGTAACCTTACGATCAGGGAAGAATTTACAAGGTCAGAACGAAGAAAATTCAGCCGAGGAAAAGAATGATAATCTTGACGTTGGGGTCGAATCCGTTCCTGATTTGGTACCTAATGCTACTCCCTTGACTCCTAAAACTGCTAGGACTGATAATTCTCAGAAGGAAGTAGAAGAAAAGGTGTTTCCACCTCCTCCATTCCCAAAACGAGTTCAAAGGCACAAGTTTGACAAGCAGTTTGCTAAGTTCTTGGATGTCTTCAAGAAGCTTCAGATCAACATACCATTTGCAGAGGCTCTTGAGCAAATGCCGAGCTATGCGAAGTTTATGAAGGGCATTCTTTCAAAGAAATTGAAACTTGAGGAGCTAGAGACAGTTGCATTGACGGAAGAATGTAGTGCCATCTTGCAACAAAAGTTGCCACCTAAGTTGAAGGATCCTGGAAGTTTCACCATTCCATGTACTATTGGAAATCTCTCCTTCAGCAAATGTTTGTGTGATTTGGGGGCAAGCATTAATCTCATGCCCTTATCAGTTTTCTTGCAACTTGGTCTTCCAGAACCAAGGCCAACTACTATGACGCTGCAACTTGCGGACCGTTCAGTTACTTATCCTCGAGGAATAATTGAGGATGTTTTGGTGAAGGTCGACAAGCTTATCTTTCCAGCCGACTTTGTTATTCTTGACTTTGAAGAAGACAAGAAGATCCCTATCATCTTGGGACGACCATTCTTGGCTACAGGTCGGACTCTGATTGATGTCCAAAAGGGAGAACTCACTATGAGGGTGCACGATCAAAATGTCACCTTTAATGTGTTCAATGCAATGAAGCTTCCAACTGACGAGGAAGTGTGTTTTAAAATTGATATGGTGGACAAGGTGGTTAACTCCGCAACTCAACACTTGATCAAACCTGATGTGTTGGAAAGAGTTCTTGCTAACGACTTGGAGATTGAGAACGAAGAGGAAGAAGAGCACTTGCAATATCTTAATGCATCTCCATGGAAGAAGTTTAAGATTCCGTTTGAATCTTTGGGGTTGTCAGAGCTGAAGAAGTCTCATGTTAGACTTAAGCCGTCTATCGAGGAAGCACCTACATTGGAACTTAAGCCATTGCCTGAACATCTAAGGTATGCTTATCTTGGCGACTCTTCTACCTTACCTGTTATTATATCCTCTAAGCTTTCAGGCATGGAAGAGGAAAAGCTATTGCGAATTTTGAGGGATTTCAAATCAGCCATTGGGTGGACTATAGCAGACATCAAGGGTATTAGTCCTTCCTACTGCATGCACAAAATTCCTTTGGAAGAGGGAGCTAAACCTACAGTTGTTAATCAAAGGAGGCTGAATCCTGTTATGAAGGAAGTTGTGAAGAAGGAAATTCTTAAATGGCTTGATGCAGGCATTATCTATCCGATCTCTGATAGTTCTTGGGTGAGTCCGGTGCAATGTGTGCCTAAGAAGGGAGGCATGACAGTGGTGACTAATGAAAAGAACGAGCTCATTCCCACTCGAACAGTTACTGGTTGGAGGATTTGCATGGATTATCGAAAGTTGAACAAGGCTACTCGGAAAGATCATTTTCCACTTCCGTTCATTGATCAGATGCTCGACAGATTGGCTGGACATCAGTACTATTGCTTGCTTGATGGGTATTCTGGTTACAATCAGATTTGCATAGTTTTTCAGCATGGAGCAGTGGAGATTTTTGACAAGTCACCGGACCAGTCGTTCAAGGTCAATGGTCAGCGGTTAAAGCCATATTTTGGCGAGAAGTTGAATCGCGAAGTTGAGACCGCGGTTCTAATTTGCACAACGTAAGGAAATGAAGCAATGTCAAGCTCAGGACTTAAAAAGAGCGCTTCGTGGGAGGCAACCCACGTGATTGTGTGATCATTTAAAAAAAAAAAAAAAAAAAAAAAAAAAAAAAAAAAAAGAAAAAAAAATTTCAGCAGAAGTTCTGGCACGGCAGCGCCGTGCTGTAGTGTATTCCTGGCGCGGCAGCGCCGTGGCGCGCTGCTGAGAAAGAGAAAAAAAAAAAAAAAAAGTAAAACTGAAAAAAAAAATTGCAAAAACAGAAATATTGTTGTTGTATTAGTGGCCCATTACCTAAACCCATTACCTAAACCCACTAACCCTAAATTCTTCTTATAAAACCACATCTCCTATCCCTACCTTACAACCTATACATACACTACTTACAAATCTCCCAATTTCGCAAACTTCCTAAACACTTTCTTCATTCAATTCAATGGCATCCAAGAGACAAAGGGTTGTAATTGGTGGTGGTAGTGAGGGCGCTAGTGGTAGTGGGGCTGGTGGAAGGCACCCTCGTTCTTCTTCTTCCTCTGATTCTGGTGGAGGTAATGGTGGCCCTCAATTTGTTTCCAATGAGGCTCGTGAGGCTTATAACGAGTTGTTGGGGCGCCCTGTCGCTCGTGAGAGAGGTCTTTTGCCCACGGCATCGGATGGGTACATGTTGGAGAATATTGCAGAGAGAGGTTGGGAGCAGTTTTGTGAGACTCCGGAGCCGGTTCCGATGACGGTGGTTCGCGAATTTTATGCGAATGCTAGTGTGGACAGGAATGGAATTAGCCAAGTTCGCGGGTTTCGTGTGGATTATCGGCCGCGTGCTATTCGGCGTGTTCTTGGTCTTCCGACTCCTAGGAGGAATCAAGAGGATTGGTCGGGAAGGACCCGTGATGTTGTGGACCTTCAGGATATAATTCAGAGGTTATGTGTTCCAGGTACACAGTGGGCTGTGAGGCGTGGCACTACTGAGCCTACTTCGTTTTTGTCGACGGCTCTTAATCAGTATGCGCGTACTTGGCATTTGTTCATTTGTGCTAACCTCATCCCTACCAGGCATTCTAATGAGGTGACAGTGGAGAGGGCTATCTTGTTGTTTGCTATCTGCAGCAGAGAGTTGGTGGATGTGGGTAATTTGATCCACCAGGGGATTCTTCGCTTTATGCAAGGGAGTACCACGGCAGCGATCCCTTATGGTTCGGTTATTGCTAGGTTGGCTAGGGATGGTGGTGCTGTTTGGTCACCAGTGGAGGTGGTGCAGCAGCCACAGTCAGCCTTGGATCATCAGAGTATTATGAGGCTGAATGTGTGGGATGGCGGTGAGCCGGATTGGTGGGGTCTCGGTTATGTAGTTGAGGGTCAACAGCAGCAACAACAGCAGCAACAACAGCAGCAGCAGCAGGGGGGAGAGCCTGAGGATGGAGGTTCTCTTATGAGTCAGAGGCATTATAGGAGATTGGAGAGGCGTATCGATGCGGTGCACGATATGCAGGCAGGTTTTCGAGCAGATTTTGGGCAGTTTGCACAGGCATTGAGCACGGCTCTGCGTGCAAGTGGAGTGGACGTGACTTTTCCGTCCTTTGGAGCTGGCGCTGTCTATCCGCCACCGGACACTCCTGATGGGAGTGGTTCGGACGACGAGTAGGTATGCCTTGCACTCTTTTTATTCTTACCTTCAATGTGGGCATTGAAAATTTTAAGTTTGGGGGTGGGGATGAAAAGTGCATTTGTATGTTAGTTGTATTGCATATTAGGAGCATTTGTGCATGATAGTTAATTTCATGTTAGTTTAGAGCATTTTGTTACATGAGCATATAGGACATTCTGTTATTTTGTTATTTATGTGCATATAGTTGCATAAGCATGGCATGCATTTTCATGATCCCTTAGGACGAGCTATTTCTGTTTGGCAGGTAGATGTTGATTTGAGTGTGATAATCATGAATAGAGGGTTGATTTAGAGTTTCTATGAAATTGACATGCATGTTGTGGGGACAAAAACATTTACACAACTCATGGTTTGCTTTTGGGCTAGATTGGGGGTCATGCTTGTTTGGAGGTTTTGAGGTTTAATCACTTGGTTATAGTAAGAATGTTCTTTATTCACTTGATAACGTAAGAGCACTAAAGTATAAGTTTGGGGGGGAAACAGGATTTTCATGCTAGTTGTTTGTGTTTATGGCTAGGTGTCAAATGGCTAGTAGCCGGCTCATATTTATATGAGTAGTCTAGGGTTGGAATTGAGAATTCTCATTCCAGATTGTATAGAAAAAAAAAAATTTGAAAAAAAAAGAAGAAAAAAAAAAAGAAAAGAAAAAAAAAAAGAGAGTCATGTAAATAAGTTAAATGCAAAATTAACCACGAGTGAGCTCTTTAATACTCGAGTAATTAAGTCTGAGGGGACTTAGTTCTAGTGACCTAAGGCTTTTATAGTCTGGGATCCACTGACCTAACACTCGCTACATGGGTATTATTGTATAAGCCTTTTGGGGTCTCACTCATTGCACGGTTAAATAAGCATATGTGTGGTGAATAGTAGTATGTGTCGTAGTAATAAAGCATGAGTTCTTGGTTATCCTGAATGAGTATGGAGGTGTCTCGAAGTTATGATGTGTCTACCGTTCATTCTTTTTATAAACTTGTGATTGCCTTGACTAAGAATCGATATGATTTTTGATCTAGTGTTGGGAGAATATCTGATGAGTATCGCACACACCACGTTCCTATGCATGTATTGTTAGTATACGGGAATTCAGTCGAGCTCTGTTTGGAAGTTGTTGCATGATTTGAGATGTTTGCCTAATGAATGGTTTTGGTCAGTCTAAAGGGGGTCCTTGCATTTTCATATAGTTGCATTCATGTAGTTAGTTGCATTTGTAGTTAATGGATTTTGGGGGTACATTCACTATAGGCCCTCACGAGACCTTACTCGTCCACTAGGGCTGCCTAGGGGTTTAAAGGGCTTGTTGCATATGCTAAATGCAGCCGTGATCACCTACGGAAGTGGTAGTTTGTTTATGCTCGAGGACGAGCAACGGTTTAAGTTTGGGGGTGTGATAAGTGGGTATTTTATTCACTTAGAACGTTTCCGTTTGGCTTAAAACGTGTGTTTGTACTCGAGTTGTGGTATATTTGATCTCTTTTAAGGGTTTTGTGCAGGTATAGTTATCTCAGGTGTGTTAGGAATGAAGTGAAGCAATTGGAATATAAATTGGAGCTTAAATGAAGAAAAGAAGAAAAATCAGTTTGTTGGCCAGGGAGTATGGCGCGGCAGCGCCGTGCTAGTGCTTTCAGATGGCGCGGCAGCGCCGCAGAGAAATGCTGACAGTGGATATGGCGCGGCAGCGCCGCAAGCCTATATAAACTTGGCGCGGCAGCGCCGCGATCTCTGGGGGAATTTCCTGTTTTAATTAATTTCCGATTTTTTTGAGGAAAAGGAAAAATAATTCCAATGCTATTCGAGTTGTTACACCGGGAGGCTTATAAAAAGAAGAAAACAAACCCTAGAGGAGAAGAGGAGAAATATATATCACTTATATCTACGGAGTTCAAGCACGAAGAAAGAGGAAGATCGTTTCTAATTATTTTCTTGTAATCTTTCTAGCTTGTGGATGCTTGGATTTGGTGTACTCTTAAAACCTTGATATTTATAATAGTTAAATTCGTTTTCTTCTATCATGTTTTCATTAGAACCCATGGTGACGATTAGTTTGATTATGAACTAATTCGTTATCATGGGGTTTTAACGTAGTTATTCATGAAGTCTATTAGTTGAATTTTCTCGATGCCTATAGTGTGATAGATGTGATATCCTATTATGGTTGTTTTAATTCGTTATAGGAGAGTAGCTAACTCCTGTAATTGTGTGTTAATTCTTAATGAAGCGAAAGTGGATTTAAGAGTTTAGAACTTGCCATGCTAGCATAGGTTTATGCGTGAGAATATCATTCGTGATTAGTGTCGTAACTCTAACCGTTTTATGACGACTATGTGATCAATTGAATGCTTGTACTTAAACCATTATGTTTTCAATCTTTATAGACATATAAGGACTAAGCATAATCGGGAGACTAAGTGATTTCTATCTTAATTGTGGATATTATTTAGGATGGTATTGGTACAACGAGAGTTGGCTTATATCAGTGTTGTGTGTTCGATCAGGTATTAACAAACCACATGAAAGGGCTAGAGAATTGAAGACTTTAGATGGATTGTGTAATGAAGTTGAAATCCCATGTTTCAATCATATAAGTAAATCAATATAATTCTCAGTTTCAGTAGTGATAATTAGTCATAATCTTAGATAAATTTTAGTGATAATCAAACCCACTTTGTTAATTGTTTTAGCATCGAATAATAATCATACATTGGTGAGTGAATTAACTAGATAAACAACGAGTCCCTGTTGGAACGAACCTTAATTGCTATCTGTATTACTTGAGATCACGTGCACATGCGTGTTGAGTTTGGTCGTAACAGATGGTCTCTGAAAGTTGCTCACAAACTGCGCCGACTCACTAGATATGGCACAATTATTCGTCTCATGTGCGCCCGCACAAAGCTCACAAACACTAGCCACCTGCTGAACTCCATAATTCGTCAAAGAATCCACCTTCACTGTCAAAGCCTTCAACTGGGCTGCTATAGCTGTAGCTGCATCAACTTCAAGAACTCCTGCTACTTTGCCTTGTGATAATCTCTGAGTAGGATTCTGATATTCATTCGCAGCCATCATCTCAATTAACTCATAAGCTTCCTCGTAGCCCTTAGCCCATAGAGCTCCACCTGATGCTGCATCTAACATTGGTCTTGATTGTGCTCCCAGACCATTATAAAAACAATTAATCACCATCCAGTCGGGCAATCCATGATGTGGACATCTCCTAAGAATCTCCTTGTATCTCTCCCAAGCTTCACATAAAGTTTCTCCAGAATGCTGAGAAAACTGAGTAAGAGCATTCCTGATCGCAGCAGTTTTAGCCATAGGGAAGAATTTAGTAAGAAATTTCTGAGCAAGATCCTCCCATGTAGTAATAGAACCTGCTGGTAGAGAATGCAACCAGCCCTTAGCTTTATCCCTCAGAGAAAATGGGAAAAGTCTCAGCTTCATGGCATCTTCTGACACTCCGTTGAACTTGAAGGTGTCGCATATCTCGATGAAATCCCTAATATGCATATTAGGATCTTCCGTCGGAGCACCCCCAAACTGAACTGAATTCTGCACCATCTGAATCGTGCCAGGCTTGATTTCAAAGGTATTAGCTGCAATAGCCGGCCTGACAATACTCGACTGAATATCATTGATCTTTGGCTGAGAATAGTCCTTCAAAGCCTTAGCTGCAGGTGCTACTCCTTCTGGAACGTCTCCCATCTTTACTAACTTTAATCTTTCTTCTTCCAATTTACGAGTCTGAGAACGTGTTCGCATACACGTTCAAGTACCTGAAACACACAGAACAAACAACTACAATCCGAGTCAGTGAACTCTAACGACCACTGATGACAAGCACATAAACTAAAATAAAACACCGATGATCCCCGGCAGCGGCGCCAAAAACTTGTTAGCACAAAATCACGCAAGCGCACGTGGTCACAAGTAATATACGAATAAGTCAAGTTCGTTCCCACAGAGATCTAATGAGGTGTTTAATTCAATTAATGTACCTAAGCAACAATGTATGATTTTTATCCACTGCTAAGACAATTAACAATTTGGGTTTGATTATCTAAAATTAACTAGAGAACAAATTATTAAACTAAGAATTATCTAACTAAGAGGATTAAAATCGATTTATGTATATGAGAATAAAACATGGGATCCTAACTTCATTAAATACTTCCTTTAGAGTCTTTTGTCTTTAATCAATGCATGTGACGGTTGTGAAAACTAATCGGATAACACGAAATCAGTACACGCTACCTTTCAGTATACGTATACCAAACCACTTAAACATCCACAAAATAGATAGAAGTTAAGCAGACACCAATTATGCTTAGACCCTATATGTCTATAAGATTTGAAAACATAACGGTTTAACGAGCAAGTTATCCATTCAGATTACATAGGGCAGGTAAGATGGTTAAAATCACCTACGAATCATGCATGACAGACATACATAAACCTATGCTAGCATGGCAAGTTCTAAACCTCTATATCCACTTTCGCATTCAATAGAGATTAACAAACAATCTTAGATGTTAGCTACGCATCCAAGAAGAATAAGCACAACCAAACTAGGATATCAAATAGCCATCACACACACATCTTTAAAACAATTAACTACTAAAATCCATAAATAAATCCGTTAGAATCCCACGACAATGATTAGTTCATAATCGAACCGTTCATCATCGTGGGTTCTGATGAAAGCATGATGAAAAACAAGAAATCAATGATGTAAATATGAATAAGAGTTAAAGGTTTAGAGGACAAATCCGGAAGCATCCAAAAGTTGCACCAAAATTGAAGAATACAAGAAAAAAACTATGTCTAGATCTCCTCGTAGTCACGTTCTTCGTTCTTGGCTCCTCGATCTTGTGCTCCAATATTGAATCTGATCTCTGGTGTGTTGTGATGTATTGTGATGTATTGTGATGTGTTGATTATGTCCCCCAAGGTGTGTATTTATAGCTCCAAGTTGTCCCTCTTCCAAGCAATTGCCGTTTTTGAGTTAGAATAGAATTACGGCAATTTCCATCTTTGAATGCAATAAGAATTGCATATTCCGTGTTTACAACTGATTCTGGAAGTTTCTGGCTGCCCCAAGCAATTACCATAATGATTAGAAGTCGAATTTGTGAAGTTTTCCTAATTAAAATCGAATTCTGGCAATTTCTGGCGGTTCTGACTTCCTGGGCGGCCACGCAGAATTCCAGTACAATTACTGGGCGCCCGCGCAGAACCTTCTGCCTAGAATTATAGAAAATGTTGTCCTCTTCGCGTGAGCTGTAAGATCGTCAGAATCGGACTTGTAGAACTCCATATATGGCCAAAACAGTGAAGACTGCGCAACCTACCCGGAAAATCCGAATTTTAATCAAATTAACCTCCAACTCTTGGTTCTGCAAAACTTAATGAAAACACATTAAACACACCACATACTTGAGTTCAAGTCATCAATTTAAGCCGATATGAAGCGTTCCAAGTAGATATAAAATCCACTTATCAGGGTTACATCAAACTGAATTTGTGAAACTGGAAGTGTGGCTTCCAGTGTGTGTGCACCCTGTGTAACCTGGGTCTTTTTCTTCATTCTCCTTTGGTATTGGGAAATTGTAGATTATGGGCTTAAAGTGTCCCTTACCCTCTTGGAGTGTGCTCTTGGAGGAGAGCTTGTTTCAATAATTACATCCTTTTGGGAGGATGCAACTAGACATGAGCTAATATCCATATTACTCATTGTGCCTTGTTGGGAAGACACAATGGGGCTTGTCTGGGAAACACTCACCTCTCCTTCCTTATCCTTGGGGTTTCTTTGATTTTCACCCCTTCCCTCACCTCTTACAACACCTGAATCACTCCCCTTAGGTTGTGCAGTAGTTTTTACAACAGGTGCTTTTTGAGAAGCACCTGAGGTTGGCTTGGAGGATTTCTTAGACTTTGATTTTGTTGCTGGGATAGGATTCTGTTGGGTCACAACTACAGACTCCATAGCAACAGAGGTAGTTGAAGTAACATTTACACTAACAGGGTTAGAAGTAGTTACCTCAATGATGGGCAGATACACCACTGGAATATCACCATTGTGGTTCAGTCTTAGTATATCTGTTAAAACCCTCTTCTCTTGCACAAAACATTCAAACCTGGCATTTGGGTTAGTAATAACTAATGGTGTTGGACTAACATGGTTAGCCAACATCATCAGAAACCTAGCATAATAGATATTCTTTCTTCTAGAAGCTTTATCACCCAACTTAGCACCAATCTCATACATAAGTTGGGTGCTAAAGTTGTAATATCTATCAGTTAAGAGCATAGTAAACAGAATCAAAATAGAATTAGTTAATGCATCAAAATTGCTGATTTTTCCTGAGAAGACCTTAATGAATGCATCAGCTAAATAACTATATTCTCTAACCAAACCTCTCCTAATGATTTTACCCAAATTATCAGTAGGCAAAGAGTAGTTTATTGAATTAATCATGTTAACCATTTTTGTGTATGTAGGCAATGCTAAGCAATTATTTTCAGGAATGTGTAAGCATGCTTGTAATACATCAGAATTAACTATATACTCTTTACCTTGTATGGTGAACTGCAAAGTGCAATTTGTTCCACTAAACTCGCATGAGGTCCACATCTCCTCGATTATCTCATTGTAAAGCGGAGTTGAGTGAAACATTGCATAGCCCAGCTTGCAATTCATCAAGAAATCCATCATCTTGAAGAAGATGTTGTTCGGGCCTTCCTTAACAACAAATGGGATGGAGTTGTTCTTCTCGTAGATGAACCCTCCAGCTGACATGAGTTTGACTATTGGTGCCATTGTTAATTGAAGAAAAGCTTGAACTGTGATTTGCTTTGACAGAGAAGAAGTAAGAAAAGCCTTGAAATTTTTTTAAGAACAGGTAGAAAAGAATTAAAGAAAATAAAATTTCTTAAATACTCCCCCAAAAATTCTTAAAAATGAAGTCCAATAATAAATATCAATTACTGGATTGGCTTAAAAATATAACCGTTACATATAAAGAATTACCATGATTTATACTTACAAGGGTGTATGTATAGATCGTGGTAAAAGACGTGTCAAATTTTTAACGGTTATGATTAACTGCGCTGTATCAACGAATCAGGATTGGGCGTTTAAGGTCCCGCCTATTTCGTTGATAAAGTTGCGTTTCGTTGATATAAAAGAGCTATCAATGAAACACCCAGAAGGATGCTAAGACTGTCAACGGAATGGTGCGTTTCGTTGACATAGTAATTTTGACTTAGACAAAATTTCACTTTTTCCTGAAAAGATTAATTCACAGAAAAACATAGCAAATTTCTGGCTGCATTGTAACTTGCAAAAATCTCAAAAAATAGTTAAGAGAAATTTAGCATACCTAGCTCACTTACTAATCTTGAGAATGTTGATTCATCAAGTGGCTTGGTAAAGATGTCTGCAAGTTGTTGTTCACTTGGAACAAAATGTAACTCCACAGTACCATTCATAACATGTTCTCTAATAAAATGGTATTTGATGTCAATGTGCTTGGTCCTTGAATGCTGTACTGGATTCTCAGTAATGGCAATGGCACTAGTGTTGTCACAGAAAATAGGAATTTTCTCAACTCTTAATCCATAATCAAGTAGTTGATTTTTCATCCATAAAATCTGTGCACAACAACTTCCAGCTGCAATATACTCAGCCTCAGCTGTGGAGGTAGAAACTGAGTTTTGTTTCTTGCTGAACCATGACACAAGCTTGTTTCCTAGGAATTGACAGGTGTCTGTTGTGCTTTTCCTGTCAATTTTACATCCTGCATAATCTGCATCTGAATAACCAATTAGTTCAAAGTCAGATTCTCTAGGATACCAAATGCCAAGGTTTGGTGTTCCTTTGAGATATCTGAAAATTCTTTTAATAGCAACTAAATGGGATTCCCTAGGATCAGCTTGAAATCTAGCACATAGACATGTAGCAAACATAATATCAGGTCTACTAGCTGTTAAATATAAAAGTGAGCCTACCATGCCTCTGTAACTTGAAATGTCCACAGATTTTTCCTTAGTATTCAATTCAAGTTTGGTAGCAGTAGGCATGGGAGTTTTGGCAGGAGAGCATTCCACTAAGTTAAATTTCTTTAACAAATCATGAATATATCTTGTTTGACTAATGAAAATGCCTTCATTAACTTGCTTTACTTGGAGACCAAGAAAATAAGTTAATTCTCCCATCATGCTCATTTCATATTTACTTTGCATAAGTTTGGTAAACTTTTGACAAAGTTTCACATCTGTAGACCCAAAAATTATGTCATCTACATAAATTTGAACAAGTATTGTAGAGCCATTCACAACCCTATAAAAAAGAGTTTTATCTACAGTACCTCTAGTGAAATGATTCTCAAGGAGGAACTGTGACAGAGTTTCATACCAGGCTCTAGGTGCTTGTTTCAAACCATAGAGTGATTTGAGGAGGAAGTACACATACTCTGGAAAATCATCATCTTCAAAACCAGGAGGTTGACTCACATACACCTCCTCTTCCAATTCCCCATTCAGAAAAGCACTCTTTACATCCATTTGATAGACCTTGAAATTGGCATGGGCTGCATAGGCTAGGAAGATCCTTATTGCTTCTAATCTTGCAATAGGAGCAAAGGTTTCATCAAAATCAATTCCCTCTTCCTGTGAATAGCCTTTTGCAACCAATCTTGCTTTGTTCCTTGTTACTATGCCATTTTCATCCATCTTATTTCTGAACACCCATTTTGTGCCTATAACACTTCTGTCTTTAGGCTTGGGCACCAGCTTCCAAACTTTGTTTCTCTCAAATTGGTTTAGCTCCTCTTGCATTGCTAAAACCCAATCTGGATCTAGAAGTGCATCCTCAACTTTCTTTGGCTCATCTTGAGATAGAAAGCTACTGTATAAACATTCATCTTGAGTTGCTCTTCTAGTTTGGACTTTTGAAGAAACATCACCTATAATTAGTTCAAATGGATGATCTCTAGTCCATTTCCTTGAGGGAGGTAGATTAGTTCTTGAAGATGTAGCCTCATGATCATGATTGCCTTGATTAGACCTTTGTCCTTGAGAAACTCCCCCTGAGTTTGTTGTCTCTAAATGATCACTCCTAGAAGCATTTATGTGACTGTCAACGGAATGCCCAGTTTGACTGTCAACGAAACGCTCATTCTGACTGTCAACGAATCCTTCATTATGACTGTCAACGAAATGACCATCTGATCTGCTAGCAGCTATTCTTTTCAATCTTAATGCAGCAATTTCATCTTCACTGCTGCTTTCATCTGTGCTAGTCACAACAACTTTAGTCTGTTTCTCAATAGCCTTAACATGATCCACTTGATCTCCTTCCTCATTCTCAAAAGAAAGACTTTCATGGAAACCTTCATCATAGAGACCTTGCATTTTGAGATCATCAAAAACAACATGTACTGATTCCATAACAATGTTGGTTTCTGAGATTATAGACTCTGTAAGCTTTCCCTGCTGCATATCCCACAAATATTGCTTCATCTGCCTTTGCTTCAAATTTCCCCAAATGCTCAGCTTGATTTCTCAGAACAAAGCACTTGCATCCAAAGACATGAAGAAAATCCAATAGTGGCTTCTTTCTTTTGAGTAGTTGATAAGGGGTCATTCCCTTGGCTTGATTAATCAAAGATATATTCTGAGTGAAGCAAGCTGTATTAACTGCCTCAGCCCAGAAATAAGTTGGTAACTTTGATTCATCTAGCATTGTCCTTGCAGCTTCAATAAGTGTTCTGTTTTTCCTTTCAACTACACCATCTTGCTGTGGTGTTCTTGCTGCTGAAAATTCATGTAAAATACCATTTTCTTCACAGAACATCCTCATAGTAGAATTCTTGAACTCTGTCCTATTATCACTCCTTATCCTTCTTACTTTGAGATCAGGATGATTGTTTACCATCTTGATGTGATTGATAATGATTTTACTTGCCTCATCTTTGGAGTGCAAAAAGAAAGTCCATGTAAATCTAAAAAAATCATCAACAATCACAAGATAGTATTTTTTCTTTGAAATAGACATGACATTTACAGGGCCAAATAGATCCATATGAAGTAATTCAAGCTGATGGACAATTGATGACTCTGTCTTGCTTTTGAATGATGCCTTCTTCTGTTTTCCCTTTTGACAGGCATCACACAAACCATCCTTGGAGAATTCCACCTGTGGAATCCCTCTAGCAAGATCTTTCCTCACCAAATCATTCATAACCTTAAAATTCAGATGAGACAACTTCTTGTGCCATAGCCAACTTTCATCCTTACTTGCTTTGCTGAAAAGACAAGTGAGGGTGTCTGAACTTGTGCTACTAAAGTCAGCAATGTACACATTCCCTCTTATGAATCCAGTCATAACCACATTGTTGTTTCCTCCTTTAGAAACAACACAGGCTTCTCTAGAAAAAGTAACTAAAAATCCTTTGTCACAAAGTTGGCTGATACTAAGCAAATTGTGCTTAAGGCCATCCACCAATGAAACCTCATCAATGATGACATTTTCTCTTGAAATCAAGCCATATCCCTTTGTGTAGCCTTTGTTGTCATCTCCAAAAGCAATACAAGGGCCAGCTTTTTCTTGAAACTCTGTGAGCAGGGTAGGATCTCCAGTCATGTGTCTTGAACAACCACTATCCAAGTACCATAGATTCCTTTTGTCTCCCTGCACACAATCAAATCAAATCAAGTTGATTTTGGTACCCAAGTTTCCTTGGGTCCTGTTTTGTTAGCCTTAAATTTCCCTCTCACATCATTTTTCACTTTGGGCTCAAGTTGATTTAAATCAACCTTTACCTTTGGTGTTGATCTTTGAGGGTTGCTCACATTTTCATTCACAGCATGCATGGTTGGTGGAACAAACATGTTATTCGTATTCCATGGCATTTGTGGCACATTAAACATATTCATGTATAGATTAGGCACAAATGGCATGCTGGCATATGGATTTTGAAATTGTGCATATGGAGCAAACATGTTAGGCACAACAGGCATTGTAGGCATAGAGGCATTCATTGCAGGCTTAGGCATTTTCATATTTACAGGTTTCTTAACAGATTTGCAGTTGGTAGATAAATGATTAACACTACCACAATTGACACATGTTTTCTTTGGAGCATGCTTATCAGAAGTATAATTTTTGTGCTTGTTAATCCCTACTTTCCCATTTCTGTTAATCTTCTTTTTGCCTTTAACCTCAACTTGAACTGTCTCTAACTTGTCCTTCAATTGCTTGTTGGACAAGTGACCTACATTAGCTCTAACAACAGGCTTCTCAACTTTCTCAGATTTACTAGACTCACCTTGAACAAAGTTCTTGGTGACAGGACCATACTTGTTATTAAGTCTAGTGAGTTTCTCCTTCTTTTTATCTGTCAACGAAACACCCTGATCGGTTGATGGTTCATCTGTCAACGGAACAACATGAACCGTTGACGTATCAACCTTCAACAAATGATCATTGTTATTTTTCGACTATGTTTCTGACTCTAGGGTTTCAACATCATGCCCTAGCTTCTCCTTGTTCTTTTTCCATGATTGTTCACAGAAAGATTCCATACCTTGAAAATTAATTATGTTGCTTGCCACATTCCTGGAATCTTTCCATTTAGCAATCACTTTCTATTCTATCTCAAGTTGTGTTCTAAGTATCTCTTCTCTTTTTAACACATTCCCAAGTTCCTGTTTAGCATCCCTACTAACACATCTCATTTTCTCAAATTCAATGAGTTGTGCCTCTAGCATGGCATTTCTATCACTGAAGACTAAATTTGTCTCCTTGATTCTAGAATTTTCCTTTGTAAGTGATCTAAGAGAAACACGCAAATTGTACAAAACAGTAGTCATTTCATCAATTGTACTTTTGCATTCCTCTAAAGAAAGCTCAGATAGATTAGTAGTAGTTACCTGGTTGCTTGAGGAACTTGCTTCCTGCTCATGACTGTTAGCCATAAGAGCCAAGTTGACATACTCGACATCCTCTTCAGAATCATCACCATCACCAGCCCAATCATAATCTTGAGACATGAAAGCCTTTTCCTTCTACTTGAGAAGTTCAAAGTATTTCTTCTTATAATCAACAGGCTCAAATTTCCTGTTAATCTTCTCAGCTTTGGGCTTTCTGCACTCTCCAGCAAAGTGACCCAGAATACCACAATTAAAACATTTGGACTTAGACTTTTCAATCCAATTAGTTTTGCTTGGTTGAAAGTCTCTTCTTGGTGGCCTTGCTTCAGAGTTTCTCTTGAATTTTAACTTGGAGAATTTTCTTGATAGAAATGCAATATGATCATCAATATCATCCAAGTCATCTAAGCTGGCTGGTTCATCTTCATCTTCAGTCATCTTTCCCTTGCCCTTACTAACATCACTCCTACAACTAGGTCGACTAGTTGTAGCTCTAGCAGCTTCATCATTGACATCCTCAAGTTGGTTCACAGATGTTATCAATGCAATGGATCCACCCTTCTTCTGTACCTTCTCAATTTCCTCATCCTGCTCCATTTCCAGCTCATATGTCTTTAGGGTTCCATAAAGCCTCTCAAGAGTGTAATCCTTGTACTCTTGAGTGTTTCTTAAAGAAACAGTCATAGGCTTCCATTCCTTTGGAAGAGCTCTCAGAAATTTAAGGTTTGAGTCCTTTGTTTGGTAGACCCTCCCATACAGTTTTAAGCCATTTAAAAGCTTCTGAAACCTACTAAAAGTATCATTCAGGGTTTGTCCAGCTTTAAAATGAAAATGCTCATATTGCTGTATAAGGAGCTGCATTTTATTCTCCCTAACCTGCTCAGTTCCTTCACAAAGTGTTCTAACAGTGTCCCATACTTCCTTAGAGGTTGTACAGTTTATGACATTGTCGAACATCTCTTACTCTAAACCATTAAACATAATGTTCATGGTTCTTTTATCCTTATGGACCTCTGCAGCATCTTCAACAGTCCATTCAGAGACAGGTTTTGGAATTTCTACATCTGGGGCATCATCTGGCAGTCCAACTCTTGATGCAATTCCCATTGGAACGTGTGGACCTTTCTCAATGCAATCTACATACCTCTCATCCATAGACATGAGATGTAAATGCATCTTTACTTTCCAGTGAAAGTAATTGTCCTTATCTAGAACTGGTATCTTCACACCTGCATCCTTCTTTACCATGGTGACTGTGTTTGGCTTTGATCTTTAAACTTCTTGTTTGTTAGAAGCTCGCTCTGATACCAATTGTTAATCCCAAATAGCCTAACAGAATTGTAGAAGGGGGGGGGGGTTGAATACAATTCTAGATATTTTAAAACTCAAAACAACTTTTGAATAAAAACAGTACAGAAAATAAAAACACAAGCAATTTAAAATTTCAGTTGGATTGTTTGATGATCCAACTGAGATGTTTTTATTGCGGAAATAAAAGTATCACAGCTGCTCAGTTCTTGATAGAGAGTGAGAGTGCTTTTTGATAAAGCTAATACAAACTAATATTATCTCACTCTTTTTCTATCACTCACTTACTCGTAAAAATGAACTGCTACACTTGGTTATACATCCCAAGTTTACAATGCTATTTAAATTACTTTAAATTAATCTAAAGTAACTTTTAGTAGCTTGCTTCCCTATTCCCTGTTACCATACCTCTCGCTTCCAATGCATAGTACACTCCCATACCTCCTTTTGATCTGTATGTTAACTGTCACTATCACTTTGTCAACTCTTCAGAAAAGCAATAATGATTCGTTGATAGCTGGGAGATATGTTTCGTTGATAGCTTTATACTTCATTTCGTTGATGGGTAATCTTCAATCCGTTGATGAGTAATCTTCATTCCGTTGATGAGTAATCTTCATTCCGTTGACAGAGTAATCATCATACCGTTGATAGAGTAATCTTCATTCCGTTGACATGTCTTCACTTAGGCAAAATTACAAGGCATAATATATTTACAATTAACCAACCTATTTTGCCTATCTATTACTTAGTCAACATGACTTAGAAAATCTATCTAATACCTACAAAAAAATGCTTATCAACCTATGAAGTTTTGTACAGTGCAATTGCTACAACTCATACCGTTGATGAGCTTCCTATCATTCCGTTGACAGCTACAAAATGTCTTAATACAAAATCTACTAAGTGTTTTATAATTATCATCAAGAACAACATATTCCTAACACTTAATTCATGAGTACGAGAACTTTAAACTTCTCCAAGGTGAAACCATCATCGATATGGAAACGAGGTTTACTCATGTAATTGATGAACTATCTCAACTCGGTAAGGTCTATACGACTAATGAGAAAAATTGAAGGATTTTAAAAGCCTTACCTCCGAGTTGGATACGTAGGCACATTGTAAGGGGTTGGAAGCGAAGAGCTCAGTGAGCCACCACCAAGAAAACCCTTACAATCTCAGCCCCCAATTCATCACAACCACCACACTCCGGTGACCTTTTGACGAAGAACGACCGTCATAGATCTTGATTCCGGAGACGAACCTCAAACTTTGTTAATACCAAATTCTTCCGTTAACAAATTGGCGCAAGGAGGGGCTGCTTATCAAGATCATAATCTCAGGAGGAAGAGATATCTCATCATGATGAAAGTTCTTAGATGAAGGTTTTCCAAGATTCGAAAGATGGCCATGGCTACGATTTCATGCTGGTGGCAAGGAGGAAGATCCAAAGATGGTGATTTCAAAACGATGATTCCTGATCGGGGTTCGAAAAAGATCTGGAGAAGGAGGTATAATGGTGATTCAGATCTGAAGGATGTTTCCATGTATGCTTGAAGGAGGCAGTTTCCATATATACTGGGGGTGATTCCGAGCAAGATCCTAAAAAGAAGGCGCAATTATCGAGATCACGTCATCATCTTCTGGACGCGCCCTCAAGGTAACACCTAACTTGTTTTGTTATGGTTTCTGTTATTTGTTCTTTGAACTGTTGCAGGAGGAAGATTATGAAAGGAAATCTTCAAGAACCCTTAGGGTGCGCCCTATGTGTGGTGCTCGATGATCAGAAGGTTTCCAACAACTCCTATGAAAATTCAACGATAATTCACGTCCATACCTCCAGGACGCGTCTTCCAGGTGATTTCTACAATTTTCTATTATTGAGTTTTTTGACAGGTGGGGTATCCTGCTTGGGAAAATATCTCAAGAGTTATCAATCTATGCATCCCAATCCGTAAGGACGCGCCCTCTACGTCAAGGTTGTTGTAACGCCCCCAGATCCGGGGTCAGGAATCCAGGTCGCTACGACACCATCCAATCATATAATACATGTATTAACTCAATGATCCGATCAAAACAACATCATAGACCCCAATCTCTTACTCACACAAGTTATAGCCTTAGAAACGATATACAGTAACATTAGTTATTACAAACCAAATGTACTATCCAGGATCTCACACTACTAACTACAACCTCTACATGGAATTATTACAACCCATTTTGTAAACACACTTAATAAGGATAGCTGAACCTATCCAACTTGCTCATACAGTATCCTTCTTGAATTGCACTATCTCAAGGGAGTGTCTTCCATATTCCTTTCCTCGCAATACGGGGCGACCGACTATGGTCTCACTGAAAATATAATTTTTAACAAAGCAAGAATGAGCGAAAGAATGCTCAGCAAGTTAACTAGTCACTAATATAAAGTTCTTACAACAATATAAAAGTAGTACATAGTTTTCCATTGAAAGTATTCATACTTAATATGAAGTTGAGAATACTACCATATGAACGAGTTTAGTTCGTAATTTAGAAATACACTATCAGTGACTTAGCACGATTTTTAGAAATCAAGAAGTACGCAGTTCCAGATGCTGCTAGATGAACAACACTAGTTCACTAGTTTTTAAATTACCGTTTGTCTTTCATCAATAAATAACCAGAATCATTTCACTTTTTTAAACATTGCCTTCGAAATATCAAATCATTCACACTAAAGTTAACACCATCGGTAACTCAGCACCTTGGCCTTTGTTACAGTGTTAATCAGAATTTTTCCAAACTGGAAGGAAGAGACTTATCCAAAATAGAAAACACGATATGAAGTGAAGATGATCAGTCATCACAATCATATCCACCGTGGGTCTTCTCTACTAGTAGAAGGGCAAAAACTCCATCTGTAATTACCCTGGACGAAAACTTCATCTGTAATCGTCCTGGATGAGAACTCCATCTGTAATCATCCTGGATGAGAACTCCATCTGTAATCATCCTGGCGCATACGGCAATTAATTGATGGACCACCTGGCTAACGGCCTCTTATATAAAACTCAGGATCGTTCGTCAACGGTCCTGCTCGCGCCAGAGTCCCCATTTTATTTTATTTTGAGAATAGTTTGAATAGAAAAACGAGTAGTTGAGGTCCGACCTTAGTCGACCAATTCTTACTTAAAAACAACGCTACTTGAGCAAACCATGACCAGGGGTTTTCACAAAGATTTCGAGTGAGAAGGTATACGTGTATAGAAGTTTTGAAACATCTTGGATCATTTAAAAATAATATTTTAAGTATTTTCGGAAGCGTTTAAAGTGTTTGATAATATTTAAATAATTTATTTAATTCAAGATAAATATTTTTGGAATCTTTAAGTAAATAAAGTTCATTTAATAATCGTAAGTACAGATACTATCTCCCGAAGAACCTTTCGGGTTTACTTAGTTATAATACGTCAAAACAAAATACCGCTCCCCGGTCAACTCTACTTTTTGGACCAACGCGCTCTATTCCTAGAGCCATCGTCCAAATATTAAATATAACATACCATTATCAGCAAAGTATGCTTTATCAAAACTTTAACATATAAAGTTCATAATATAAATTGAACAATTATACTTGATATCAAAACTGTAAACACAACATGATATATCATTGGTGTATGTGTTTGAGAAAGTAAACTTGCATAAACATGCTCCATATATATTTTCATAAGTAAAACATAGGATTAGAAAACTTGTCACAATACTTTGATCAAAAGAGTGTATATATATTTGAATAAACAAGTATTAAGCATTTGAAAATATACCTACTCTGAACAATAGAGTAAGAGTTCGTTAAAATTGCCTGATGTCCAAGATCTAATTGGATGTCATCTCTTCTAGTCCCGAAACCTCTACCAAGACAATACATAACCTTAATTAGTCACTTGATTGACAATTCACTTATTCTAAGTAAACTCTATTTTACCCGACTTTCACTCTCTCGGGTCCACTTAACTTATGGTCTTCTATACCGTTTACTCATCATTTCTAATCTCGTCCTTCACACCAATACGTTATCTTAATAATCCTTAACAAGTTTCGTATTTTAGTCGACTCGATGTTACCCTTTTAACTTAGCCAAAACGGATGGTCAAAGTAGTACCTCTAGAGTTAACTTTCCATAGAATCACTATTCCGTAACTCACACTCTAACACTTTTAGTAAATTAGAAAATTAATAATTAATTACGAAATCACCTCAATGAGCTTCTTGAGTATTTTTAATATTTATCAAAAATATCTTGATTTGAAAACATGAGTCGAAATAGGTGAAATGCATTTTAAAAGTCGAGTCAACTACGGAGTTTTACTATTCGCGCTCGTTTCACGAAAATGCTCATAACTCATTAACTGTTAACTCTATTGACGCACCGTTTTCTCGTGCACGATCTAGAGAATGTCTAGAATATAATCCATCAAAAGTTTGGTTCTGGACAGAGGACCTATTTTCCAGAAATTACAAAACAGGGCAGTAGTTTCTCAGATGAATAGTGTTGTTGCGCAACTTCGGTTCCAACATTTTTATAAAATCGAAAACTTATTTCTTTAACACAAAACCCTTTTTTTAATCTTTATAAACCCTTCCTTCATCCTCATAAAACGTTTCAAATTAAATTACAGATTTTAACTAGGTGAAATTCGTCTCCAAAGTTGGAAACCCGAGAGGTCCGGGTGTCCTGCGCATGTCTCACTAAAACCTCGATATCTCCTAGCTCGTTAATCGTAATGACACGATTCTTTCGCCAAAACAAACTAGAAACTGACCTCTACTTGACCATAGACAGTGTTCATTTTTAACAGTGGGGGATCCTCTCCGATTCTTGGCTCAAAACAGGGCTAAATACAAACGGGCATTACGACGGCTATAACTTAACGATTTCCATATTTTAAACTACGTCAAATCATTACCCAATTAAACCAATCATCAAACCAACTCATCCAACATCTCAACTAAGTTATAAACCTCAAGAACAATAGTCAAAACCAACATCTACACAATAAACCATCAAAACAACAATAATCATCCACCAAAACCAACCATCCATCCTTATAACCATACTAACATAAACTAACTCAAAACTCATCACATAAATTAATTTCTAAATAAGGGTTCAAGAGTGTATACCTTCCTTGATGCCTCAAACACACTAACAATAGCTTACAATCCTTGCTTGAGCCTTGAATTAAACTTAGAAGCCTTAAACTTACAAAAGAAAATCAAGAACATAAGTTAATATTTTCGAAATCACTATTCATGCCTCAAATTGGATCCAATATTTGACCATTCTATACTACTTGGATAGCCATGAAATTTTGAAAGTACCTTTCCTATGATGTGAGGAAGCTATGGTCCAAATTTGGCGATTTTAGGATGAGTAAATCTCAAGTTATGAATTTGTTTCTCTTCTCCTTTCTTGTTGGGCAGAATGTTGAAAAAAATGGGGTGGGGGAGAGTTTCTTGATTTTTGCCTTGGTTGATTTTGATAATTGTGTGATATTTTGTGGCTACATGTTGGTTTAGTGTGACATAAGATTGCTTGCATCATCACCAAGCCAAGTGTCAAGCAATGGAATGGTTTACTAGTTTGCCCCCTTTCACATGGAAGCTACTTGGTTGCTTCCTTTGTTCACCAAGCTTGTCCAATACACTACTTCGCTCGTTTAATCATAATTCGTGACATATTCGCTTTATTGCTTAATCTCGTTGTAATGTCCGAACGGTTTCTAAATCGTTTTGTTGCACAATGTTCAAGGTGAATGTCCTTGGTGTGTTAGTACCTTGGTGAAATGTATATCCGTGAAATTTCTAACTTTATTAAATCTCTGAGTCTTGATATAATCGACGTATTCTACAATATCTCGTATATCCTCGATAAAATAGTAAAAATGGAAATCTTCGAATCTTTGAATTCTGACAACTTTTACATCCTTTTATTTGCATAGTACAACAACAATACAATCTCGAAACTTCGGTTCTCCAACACGTATATAGTGTGGTCTGAAAAGTTTTTCCTTAATCAACAAAAGTACTATTCATCAAGGTCTTTTATCATAATAATAATAAAAAAAATATTAGGGTTTTTAATAAGTACAAAACTTTGGGTTATTACAGTTGCCTCAGACCGCTTCTTGGTCTTTCAGGACGCGTCCTTCCTCCAGGGCGCGCCCTCAGGGAATAGAACTACTGCTCAACATGAACTCCAGTGATTTTTAGAGGAAGATAATATGGAGGTGAGGCCCCATGATCCAAAGAGTGTGCCCCTGATTACAAGTCGAGACCCCATGGACTTGAGCGAGCCCCCTCACATGACAACTCAATGGATAATATGGGAGAGCGGCCCCGTGATCCACACAGAGTGCCCCCTGATTCTCGAGAGAATTACAGGTCGATGCCCCATGGACATGAGCGAGCCCTTCTGCGTGACAATTCGATGGGTCGTTGAGGTCAAGATTGGTGGTGTATGAGCGACTACTAAGAAAGGCATGATAGGAAGCTTGTGCGGAATGATCAGCGTCAGAACATACAGGACGCGCCCTCAAAGGAAAAGAGCGTGCTCTTAAAGAAAAACATTGATGCTCAAGTGGACTCCAATGTTTACAAGAAGAATTTATTACTTGAATTTCAGAAGAAAGGAAGCTATTGGAGTAGAAGCCCTGTGATCCACAGTGAGTGCCCCCTGATTACAGGTTGAGGCCCCATGGACAGGAGTGAGCCCCTCCATGAAAAGACAAGACTTTTATCTTCAGAGAACGCGTCGTCACATCCTCAATAATAGAAGACATGCCCTTCAAGGCGCGCCATAATGGTATCAGCCTCATATGTTAAGGCTTCGACTTTAAAAATGATTATACAAGCCTTCAGGTTGTTTTTAGCAAGAAGAAGAATATTTGGAGTAGAGGCCCCATAGACCTTAGGATGCACCCCCTGATTAGTAGGAAGTGGCCCCAACGTCGTGAGTGAGCCCTTCCACGGAAGAATGTTATTATAAAATGGACTAGAAGACTAGAGGAGGCTTTGTCATGCCGTCGACCACTTAGGCCGCCCTAGACAAGAAGGCGCGCCCTCGTGCCCTCACGACGCTGAGGGTAGTACTGATGCATCTTCTGGCTCTTCCTATGAACAACAGAGTATCCTTACGGGGATACTTATTCATGAAAAGATGTTTGAAGATACAATTGATGCCTTTTGTGTGCCCCTTCGCCGAACAGAGGCGCTAAGGTGCGGCCCTAGGCTAGTCTGGTGAAGGCCCTCTACACGATAAATTATATAGAAGATAGTAGTGACTAATATTCCCCTCTAACGGATGCCTCCTTGTGAGATGCTCTTCGTAGGACGCCTCTTCGTGAGATGCCTCTTAGAGAGATGCATCTTCCAGAGATGCCTCATATTGAGATGCCACTTTCGTGGGTCAAGATTCGAAGTATTTTATGACCAGGGAGTGCCCCCAAAAGTTTTAAAGAAACTTTTGAGGGTGAGGCCCCCGGATAGTCATGCAAGCACTTGATGGAGTATTTTCAATAAGGTGATGCCTTGGTTGGTTGAAAACGGACAATGGCTGAATAGTAGACTACGAGGTAAACTAATTACCTCCTAGTCTAAGGGGGTAGTCCATATACACTTTCCCTAGTCCCCTAGTCCTAGTTGAGATGATGAAATTTTTAAAACTTTCAAGATGTTTGTTTATGCATATAGGGTGCGCCGCCCTATAGGACGACGCGTCAGTTAGATGGTGAGATGCAGAACTCTTTCTTATAAAAATTCAAGTATGATAATCAAGAAGACATAATATGAGGACATAAATCTAGGAAACATATCCCGTAGAGTTACCGAAAGCATAGTCAAATCAAATACAACTTGCTAGGCTTAGAATGGAGGACCTGCGCCTCAATAATGTTCAGAATACATAGCAAAAGAAATCTAGGTCATATCAAGCCTCATGACGCATCCTCGGTATCATCAGCAAAGAGGAGTAGAGATGTTTTCAACATCAGTATCACTTGTTTTAGAAGCATCGTCTAAAGGCTTTTTTGGAACACCATTGGCCTTAGAAGATTGTCCCTGATCCTTAGGAAGAGAAGTGATATCATGTTCATCATCAGAAGGCGCGCCCTCAGAGAACGCATCCTCATTTTCTTCAAGTGGTACATCCTCAGTTCCAAGTTTGATATAACGACTCAGAAAAACGCTTGTACAGTATTAATATTTAATAATATTTGAGATCTATGATATGTGAATATTGTGTGAAAGATGGATATTTGAAAATGTGATGATTAGATGTTTACTTGGTGAATGGTATTGATTAAAATATACGTGTATGCTTTTAATTGCATTTTATATGAATTTCTTATTAAAAATCAATTCTTTTTGACCTTCCGGGAATTTTATAAAATAATCAGAGATTCATTTTATTGTGAAATCTTTTTCACAACCTTTAGTTTATATTCTATTATTTTCTAAAATTAGAGGTGGAATTTAGTTTTGGGGTTAAGGATTTAAAACTGATTTTATGAGTTAAATGTCATTTATGTGATCAAAACTTTGAAAATTCATATCTAATTCAATTTTGATCATAAAAATATTTTAAAAATATGGGTGAGCTTGTAAATTCGTATTCTCAGTTTTAAAAATAAAATTTTGATTTTTAGATATTATTTTCATTTTATTTCGGATTTTAGAAATGCATTATATTAATTTTCTTTTATTAAAAATCAAATTTTGGAATAGTGGAATTACCAAAATACCCCTGGGGCTTTAAAACCCTTGTCACCAGTTCTTCTTCCCCATTTGCTCGACTCTCTCTTCTTTTTCTTTTCTCTTTTTCTCTCGGCTATCTCTCTCTCTCACTTTGTAAAATCTCCATCTCTCTTTTTCTCTCCATAAAATCGTTGGTTGTATGTATATATATATACACATGTGCGATTGTATGTATAATATGGTTCGGTGATATTTTTGTGTGCAAGATCAGTTTTGCATGCAAGAGTTTTGGTGATTTTGATCTTAATTCATTACCGAATTCTTGCTTTGTGATGATTTTGTGACTAATTGATTGTTTTAAATGGTTTATTGGTGAGGTTTGTTGAAGGAAACCCAAATTCCGGGCACCTCCAAACCATGTCGCCGTCGGCGATGAGCTCCGGCGAGCCGATAGGGACGATAATGATATCTTTGAGTCCGATTATTGTGTTAATAGCAATATTTAGTGAGTTATGGGTTGCATGTGAAGGAATTGTAATGCATGTGTGTATTTTCGATTTTCCCCTTTTGTAAAATTAGTTTGAAACTTGTTGGTATTGATGACTGATTATTAATCTCAAGTTTATGGTGATTACATGTGTTAAGTTTAGATAGTTCGGATTATATATGTTCGATATTGGATTTTAGATATTGGAGGTTTTGATTTGGGGATTTTTGTGAAATTCAAAGTATATGGATTGTTGATTAGTTAATTGTGGTATTTGGTAATTGCATGTATAGATTTTTGAGGACATGAGTTTAAATTGTAAAACCTTTTCAGCTAATGAGGAGTTGTAGTTTTGCTATTGGATGATTGGTTGTAGTAGAGATTATGTTTGTGGTTGGTTTTGTATAGATAAACATCATGTTGAGATTTCCAGAAACTGCCTGTTCTGTTTTGATTATTTGCGAATGGTTGCTGCCTGTTTTAGACAGAGAGTCTAGGATGTCACTGTTCTAATTAGAGTCTAGTTTGTGCATGCGCAAACCTTGTATCGATAGAGTTAACGAATAAAAAGTTATGATTGTTTTACTAAAGGTTGCGCAGCAGGGAATTTTCTGTGCTTCAGAACCTAATTTAACCAGTTCGTTTTTAATCTAAATGAATTGTTATGAAGTTGAAACTTTTATGCTAAGTTGGATTAGTATTCAGTAAATAACTTGTCAAATGTGGTATTTGTTTGATTATTTTTGAATTTATGATAAATATTTTGGTAAGGCATGCGCAGCTGATTTTTCAGCTTTTTGAGATGAAAACATTGTTTGTAAAGGTGTTAAGGATATGGTTAGCATTGGTCAAGTTGATTTAAAGAAATAACCAAGTGTGGTATGATTTGAAAGATAGATTATATACATATGTATTAAAGGAGTATATTATGTGAACTTGAATGGCAATGTGCGCTTATGTGAGTTTTGTGCTTATCATATGGATAAGAGATTATAAGTGATATAAATATTATGTGTTTACGCGTTTAGGGAACGTGGGGTAGTTTAGAATAAGGATTAGAATTTTGAGAGGATCATTCTGAAATAGTATATACTCTTTTGTAGAGTTGCGAGGCGGGGAACATAGAAATAAAGGCAAGGCGAAGGCAGAAATTCAGTGAGTACAGTTTGTTCTAAAAGCTACTTAAGAATCCAAAGAAGTAGAGCCTATAAATAAAGACCAAGGTGGAGAACCAATGATTTCTCATTACCCTTTTTGCTATTAAGGCAAGTAATACTAACTTGCTTTCGTATTTCGATTCCATTCTTTCATTTTGACATATATGAATTGCTATCTTGCTTTGATATACTTTTAATTCTGAAAACACATATTGTTCATTGGTAACCCTTATCTCTGTTCATATACCATGTTGTTCTGTACACCCTACTTTGTTTAGTTTTCTTTCCTTGAACCTTTATACCCTGATTATATCAATGTATTAAAGCTCAATAACCTATGGTTCTATAATCTGAAGTTGATCACCTGCTTATGCATTCCTTTTATACCTGAAAGTGAATATATCTAGACCTTCATTCTAATTACATTTCCAAAATGTACCGGATGACATTTTCTTCTTGTTTTCCCATTGATAGAAATCCAGATTGATCATATTGAACTTATCCAATTCCCAAAAGACTCTTTTATATACAAACATTATAGACACAACACAATGTCTTGTGAACCATATCTTGCTAAAACTCTTCTTCAGACCTTATCCTTATCCTTTGATTATACTTACATTTTAACCTGAGATGCTATTGCATCAGATTTGAACTTGTACCTATGAATCACATACTTACTTGAAATTGAGAATACATGAACCTTCACTTGGGTACTATACAAACACACATCCAATGATTTACAAAGGGTTTCTTTCATAAGAAAGATTTTAAAAGAAAGGAATAAAGTTTAGACTCATTTAAATTCCGATTTGTGGTTTCCACAGATTCCTAAGATTGGAGGCGTAAGAGGCCGAGTAACGCCGGTCCAGCACTTTTTAATTATAATAAATGGACTAGGGATGGACTAGTCTAAAGGCCAATATGTGCCTATTGGGACCCAATACAATGACCAGAGGGACTGTGTGTCCGGTATGGGGACATTACGTGGCTGATCACCCGTATTGTCCGGTGCGTTGTGAAAAATCTCCAAATTACTTATTGTTTTTCTTGAAATCATATATCTTTATAAGGAAATGGGTTTACCCCTTTGAAATTGTATATTCATGTCATTGTTCTGATAATCCCTTGATATGGATCCTGCTATGCCCATGAAATACATATTGATATTGGAAACTGTTTCATAGTGGTTAACTATTTGGATATATTATTACTTGCTGAGCATTTGGCTCATTCTTTCCCCTGTTCTAACCCACAGTTAAAAGAGAAGATGGTACGCACTTTTCAGTCAGCTAGGAAGTCTTCCTATAGGGATTATTTTTGGGATGCCAGCTCAGGCAGGTGATGAAGACTTGTAGAAGGTGTTTTGTATAAGGGAATGTAGAACTTTTAAGACACGGTTGTAATAACTTTTGAGACTTTTATTATGTAATAAAATGAAGTAGATAGTTGATGCTTGTTTCATACCATTACCTGTTAAAGATCCAGGGTAAAGTTGGGGTCGCGTCTACATGTTTATATTATTAATCACAGGTTTATAAGTATAGAGGTTGTAGTGACTCCCCCAATCATGACCCCAGATTGGGAGGGCGTCACAGGTTGGTATCAGAGCGGTCAGTTTTTGGTCACTGAAACAAGCCAGGATTAGGTGTAACAATAATGAGAGAATTTAAGGTAAGAAGTAGGACTTAAGCTTATTAGGCAAGATAGGATTTGTAGATGCAGGTTACTTTTTGGATGAGTATTAGTAGAATTAAGATAACCCTTACCGTTTAAGTATTTTCTTGGTTTATTACTGTGTTTTTACAGATAAAGGCTATTTTGAGAGATTACCCTTCATCTGAGATTCCTTTTCCTAAGCCATATCCGTCAGTATCAGTGTATACATCCGGCCAAGTGGAGATTTCCATTACCCTTTGGGTAAATTTCTTTTCGGATAGTATAGCTGCAAGTCAAGGCAGATTTATATATATTTTTTTTACGTATAAAATGAAAGGGATTGGAGATGGATGGAATATTGAATGGATTATGGATTATGTGTGGATGATTGAGTTAGTATTTGAGATATTTTTAAACAGGGCATAGTCCATTTTACGAATAGGTCATGCCGAATTTTCTACAGAAATATTAGCTTAAGTTACACACTTTCATGTTATATAGTATTCCGACATATCGAGCGAGTATACGCTGGAACCATCTGAAGATCGGGTTACGGACGAGGAAACTAATTCAAAGCTGGAGGAATCAATCGGAGAGTCAGACTACCAGTTTGGGAGACATCACATGTAGATCCTTATGTACTTTACAGAATTTCATCTGCAACTTCGGCTGCACCGCGGAAGCAATAGGAAACACCACACCAGGTGTCGTATCAAGTGTGGTTAGAGTTGAGCGAGAGTAGAATCCCCAAGATAACGTCTAGAAACACTTAGATAGATTCTTTACGATATAATAACGATTTTCCCCCGCGATAGAGACATTTGCCCAGAGAAGTGGCCTAAGTGTAGATTCTTTCTTTATTCAAGATTACATACAGTTGATTTACTATCGGGACATACCTATAACCTCAAACTAGAAATTAACTCCCCTAAGGACCATCTACATGAGACAAGGCATTATTATCTCCATACGTTCGATGTAAGGATAAGTCGGTTCATAACTAGCCATTGATTTTATTCAATTTACCTTTTTAAAAGATTCAATTTTTCATTTCTATTATTTTATTCTTTACGAAATACCTCTATTGTTCAGAGGCTAATTGATCCAATATTATATATATAATAGAAACTTTTGAAACTCTTAAACCTTTCATATGTTCCTCTTAAATTTTTGATCCTCCTTGTTGTAACTGAGATGAACAACCCTATATATATAGGGGATTCAGGTACTTTCTATCTGTGTGATAGAAGTTCGGTGGGACGCCACCAGTGGTGTGTTTGTCATGGAAGTACTAAAGGTTGGCCACCTTCTGTACCTTGTTGTTTAAATTGACAAATGCAACCTGATAAAGTTCGATGATCATTTTGATCTCTTAGTTTGATTCTTTTTACCAGAAATTCTTACTAAACATACTTGTCATATATCCATATATATTGACACCTTCATATCTATTGATTCATTCTGTCGGAAACTCTTAGAGGTATCAGCGATTTGAAATTTCAAAGGCGAATGACGGTATTCTGAGTGTCAAGCTGTACTTATATTGACGGGAAACTGTTTTGATCAAAAATGGGAAATTGTTTAAAAAGGAGGGATTGGATGTCGAGTAAATTACTCATTAGACTTACAACACGATGTTAAGGTTTATTATTACCAAGAGTTTGGTATGGACAAGGAGAAGGTAACAAGGATATACGAATACTAATCATGTTGAAGTAAGAAATAAAGTGATTGATCACAAATAGAAGAAGCTAGAAAAAGGGAAGCCAGAGACACTGGAAGAAAGCCAACAAATAGGGAACTTTCAGAACCATTTCAATATAAGGCCTGAGTTTCAGTCAAATAGGAATGTTGGATTTGGAAGACCAAAAAAACTGGAAATGATAAGTAAGGGAACCGTCCATAAAATATGGATTAACCAAGACCTCCGAAACCTCCGATACCAGAATGTAGAACTTGTGGAAAGAAGCAACTGGGAGTTTGTAATAAGATCAATATGGTACGTTACAAGTGTACACAGACAGGACACTACGCCAATGAGAGCCATAAACCGAAGGCAAGAGTTACGTGTAACAAGTGTAGGAAGGTATGACATTCCTTAAGAGATTACAAGCACTAGACCCAGTAAGCAATATGTTAAGGGTAACATGACCATTACACACTAACTAACCAAGGACAAGAATCCTCAATATAACCATGAGTGATACAGTAAAGAACAAGGATGTAGTTACAGATACGTTTCACATAGATTATGGAAATGCCAAAGTGTTAATTTATTTTGGAGCTACCAAGCCTTTTATATCCATAGAATTTTCTCATAAACTGCGTTGTACGATTCAGCTATTAAGTAAAGTTTTGACTACATGAATAGCTACTCAGGAGCATATATCGATTAATCTAGCTTGTCCTCACTGTGAGATTGATATAATAGAAATCTGATGTAAATTCTAAGAATGGATTAGTTAACAGAGTATGAAGAAAATGGAAATTTCGAGCCCTAGATGATGTAAAAGTTATTATCCGAGGCCGGAAGCAGACGAAGAAGTATCTAACTATCAAATAGGTAAAAGATTATTGTGTCAAGGTTGAAAAGCTTATCGTCATACGAGGTAAATGTTAGGAAAGAAACACCTTGGATAGAGAAGATTCTAGTAGCTAACGAATTTCAAATTGTATTACTTGATAATCTTTTAGGTTTACCTCCTGCCAGGGAAATAGATTTGTTGAAGACTTAGCACCCGGGACAAAACTAGTTTCGACGGCTCCATATAGAATGGCATAAGTAGAAATGAAAGAGTTAGCAATTCAATTGCAAGATCTTAGGAAAAAGGGAGTTATAAGGTCTAGTGTATTTCTATTGGGTGCGCCTAGTTGACCATTAAGAACAAATACCCATTGTCAAGGATTGATGATCTGACCAGTTAAAGAACACAGTGTACTTTTCAAAATTTATTTATGATTTGGTTACTGTCATTTAAAAAAAAAAAAAAAACTCTCGAAGATATTCCTTAGACGATGTTTTGAACCTGATGTATATAGACACTATGAGTTCTTAGTGATGGAATTCGGTTTGATGAATTCAACTGCCACTTTTATGAACATGATGAATAGGATTTTTAAGAAATATTTGGATAAGTTTGAGATTGTTTTCATAAACGACATCTTAAGGTATTCAAAGATGGAAGAAGAGCATACAGATCATTTGAGAATAACCCTAGAAATTTTAAGGAAAAAAAAGAGATTGTGCGCAAAGTTTTCTAAGTGCGAGTTTTGGTTAAAAGAATTACAATTACTAGGACAGGTAATTAGTAGATAAGGAATCCAAGTGGATCCAGCTAAGGTTGAAACGGTAATGAATTGAGTAAGGCCTAAGACACCTACAGAAGTTAGAAGTTTTATGAGATTGGATGGAGATTATCGAAGGTTTTTCAAGGATTATACCAAGATATCCACACCATTAACCAAGCTTACTGGAAAGCATCCAAGAGTTAAAGAAGAAGATAAATGGATAAGGAAATATTTAAATTGCTAGAGGAACAGAACTCTTTAGTCGAGCCATAATGGTAAAATAGATTCATTGTTACTGGAAATGATGACTCATGTACCTTGGGACAATATCAATAACTAAAATTAAGATGACAGCTTTGTGTTAAGAATCAAGACTGATTTAACATGATAAGATAACTGTGTATCTTTCTAGACAACTGAAGAACCACGAGTTGAAACACCCGACACATGACTTAGAACTAACCACAAAAGTCTTCGCATTGATTTGGAGGCCTACTTGTATGAAGAAAAGTATGAAATCTATTCGGATCATAAGCATTTGAAATATATTTTCACCGAAAAGGAGCTGTATACATGAGGTAGAGAAAATGGTTAGGACTGATCAAGGAATTTGAGAAAGTAGGAATAGAGGTTCGTATTTCAGATCAAGCTACGAAGATGATAAACATATATACAATGACTTTTCAACTTGAGCTGCTAGAGAAAAGTAGAAAACTGTCAAGCAGAAGTGATGAACGATAGCATGAGTAACTTTACAGGAGAAAGTAGAAGGAGTCAAAAGGATGATAAAGGAATTTTTAGGTTTTTCTCTAGAAATTGGATACCCAATGTGACATGGTTAAAGAATGAAATACTGAATGATGCACGTGAATTCGAAGTATTCGATCCATCCCAGATGTACGAATATGTAACAAGGCTTAAAAGAAAATCTTGGTGGACATATACGAAAGAGATATTACTGGATGAGTAAGTAAGTGTTTTACCTGTCAGGGAGTTAAAACTGAACATCAAAGACCTAGTGGATAATTACAACCAATAGAAATTCCTGAGTTGAAATAGGAACATCTCATGATGCCAATTGAGTCATGTTCGACAGATTAAACAAGTCGGTACATTTCCTTTTTCCATCAACGAGAAACATTCATTGGATAAATTGGTTTTATCTGTAAGAGACAGTAGTAAAGCAGGAGGTTCAAGTATCAATCGAATCTTACCAAGACCCTCATTTTAATTCAAGATTTGGAAGAAAGTTTTGACATGCTCAGAAACCAAGTTAAATATGGGTACCATTTATCGTCCTTAAGCATATATTCATAGTGAATAGACTATCCAGACAATCGAAGATATACTTAGAATTTGTGCGATGGATTTTGAAAGCAATTGAGGTGATCACTTACCATTAGTGGAATTCTTTTACCGCAACAGCTATCACGCAAGTATTGGAATGCCCCTGTATGAAGCATTGTATGGAAGGAAATGTAGGTCGCCTGTATATTGGGAAGAAGTGGGAGAACGAAAAGTTTTGGGACCCGAGCTAGTACAACAAACGAAGGAAAAGATTGAAATCATTCGGAAAAGACTAGTTACGACACAAGACAGACAACGGAAGTACGCTGACCAAGACAGGAAGGATCTAATCTTTGAAGAAGGAAATCAAGTGTTGCTAAAAGTGTCACCATGGAAAGGAGTTACGAGATTCGGCAAGAAAGGGAAACTTAGCCCGAGATATGTAGGACCGTTTGAGATACTAAGACGTGTCGGAAAAGTTGCATATGAGTTAGCGTTACCACCCCACATGAAGCACATTCATAACGTTTTTCATGTATCGATGCTTAAGAGATTTAATCCTGATACAAGTCACGTGATTGAATACGAGCCTATCGAGACACAACCAGATTTATCTTATGTAGAACAACCTGTAGAAATTCAGGATCGTATGGATAGGAAATTAAGGAATAAGACTATTAAGTTAGTTAAGGTTTTGTGGAGGAATCCCAGAGTTGAAGAATCGACTTGGGAACTTGAGAGCGAGATGCTTGAAAAGTATCCGCATCTATTTTCATAAGGTTAGATTCTGAGGACAGAATCTTTTTAAGGGGGGAAGGTTATAACGACTCAGAAAAACGCTTGTACACTATTAATATTTAATAATATTTGAGATCTATGATATGTGAATATTGTGTGAAAGATGGATATTTGAAAATGTGATGATTAGATGTTTACTTGGTGAATGGTATTGATTAAAATATATGTGTATGCTTTTAATTGCATTTTATATGAATTTCTTATTAAAAATCAATTCTTTTTGACCTTCCGGGAATTTTATAAAATAATTAGAGATTCATTTTATTGTGAAATCTTTTTCACAACCTTTAGTTTATATTCTATTATTTTCTAAAATTAGAGGAGGAATTTATTTTTGGGGTTAAGGATTTAAAACTGATTTTATGAGTTAAATGTCATTTATGTGATCAAAACTTTGAAACTTCATATCTAATTCAATTTTGATCATAAAAATATTTTAAAAATATGGGTGAGCTTGTAAATTCGTATTCTCTGTTTTAAAAATAAA
Organism: Heracleum sosnowskyi; assembly: GCA_030848705.1. Taxonomy (NCBI): domain Eukaryota; kingdom Viridiplantae; phylum Streptophyta; class Magnoliopsida; order Apiales; family Apiaceae; genus Heracleum; species Heracleum sosnowskyi. The sequence goes on from JAUIZM010000087.1 coordinate 150,554, forward strand.
ATTTTGATTTTTAGATATTATTTTCATTTTATTTCGGATTTTAGAAATGCATTATATTGATTTTCTTTTATTAAAAATCAAATTTTGGAATTGTGGAATTACCAAAATACCCCTGGGGCTTTAAAACCCTTGTCACCAGTTCTTCTTCCCCATTTGATCGACTCTCTCTTCTTTTTCTTTTCTCTTTTTCTCTCGGCTATCTCTCTCTCTCACTTTGTAAAATCTCCATCTCTCTTTTTCTCTCCATAAAATCGTTGGTTGTATGTATATATATATATATATACATGTGCGATTGTATGTATAATATGGTTCGGTGATATTTTTGTGTGCAAGATCAGTTTTGCATGCAAGAGTTTTGGTGATTTTGATCTTAATTCATTACCGAATTCTTGCTTTGTGATGATTTTGTGACTAATTGATTGTTTTAAATGGTTTATTGGTGAGGTTTGTTGAAGGAAACCCAAATTCCGGGCACCTCCAAACCATGTCGCCGTCGGCGATGAGCTCCGGCGAGCCGATGGGGACGATAATGATATCTTTGAGTCCGATTATTGTGTTAATAGCAATATTTAGTGAGTTATGGGTTGCATGTGAAGGAATTGTAATGCATGTGTGTATTTTCGATTTTCCCCTTTTGTAAAATTAGTTTGAAACTTGTTGGTATTGATGACTGATTATTAATCTCAAGTTTATGGTGATTACATGTGTTAAGTTTAGATAGTTCGGATTATATATGTTCGATATTGGATTTTAGATATTGGAGGTTTTGATTTGGGGATTTTTGTGAAATTCAAAGTATATGGATTGTTGATTAGTTAATTGTGGTATTTGGTAATTGCATGTATAGATTTTTGAGGACATGAGTTTAAATTGTAAAACCTTTTCAGCTAAGGAGGAGTTGTAGTTTTGATATTGGATGATTGGTTGTAGTAGAGATTATGTTTGTGGTTGGTTTTGTATAGATAAACATCATGTTGAGATTTCCAGAAACTGCCTGTTCTGTTTTGATTATTTGCGAATGGTTGCTGCCTGTTTTAGACAGAGAGTCTAGGATGTCACTGTTCTAATTAGAGTCTAGTGTGTGCACGCGCAAACCTTGTATCGATAGAGTTAACGAATAAAAAGTTATGATTGTTTTACTAAAGGTTGCGCAGCAGGGAATTTTCTGTGCTTCAGTACCTAATTTAACCAGTTCGTTTTTAATCTAAATGAATTGTTCTGAAGTTGAAACTTTTATGCTAAGTTGGATTAGTATTCAGTAAATAACCTGTCAAATGTGGTATTTGTTTGATTATTTTTAGATTTATGATAAATGTTTTGGTAAGGCATGCGCAGCAGATTTTTCAGCTTTTTTAGATGAAAACATTGTTTGTAAAGGTGTTAAGGATATGGTTAGCATTGGTCAAGTTGATTTAAAGAAATAACCAAGTGTGGTATGATTTGAAAGATAGATTATATACATATGTATTAAAGGAGTATATTATGTGAACTTGAATGGCAATGTGCGCTTATGTGAGTTTTGTGCTTATCATATGGATAAGAGATTATAAGTGATATAAATATTATGTGTTTACGCGTTTAGGGAACGTGGGGTAGTTTAGAATAAGGATTAGAATTTTGAGAGGATCATTCTGAAATAGTATATACTCTTTTGTAGAGTTGCGAGGCGGGGAACATAGAAATAAAGGCAAGGCGAAGGCAGAAATTCAGTGAGTACAGTTTGTTCTAAAAGCTACTTAAGAATCCAAAGAAGTAGAGCCTATAAATAAAGACCAAGGTGGAGAACCAATGATTTCTCATTACCCTTTTTGCTATTAAGGCAAGTAATACTAACTTGCTTTCGTATTTCGATTCCATTCTTTCATTTTGACATATATGAATTGCTATCTTGCTTTGATATACTTTTAATTCTGAAAACACATATTGTTCATTGGTAACCCTTATCTCTGTTCATATACCATGTTGTTCTGTACACCCTACTTTGTTTAGTTTTCTTTCCTTGAACCTTTATACCCTGATTATATCAATGTATTAAAGCTCAATAACCTATGGTTCTATAATCTGAAGTTGATCACCTGCTTATGCATTCCTTTTATACCTGAAAGTGAATATATCTGGACCTTCATTCTAATTACATTTCCAAAATGTACCGGATGACATTTTCTTCTTGTTTTCCCATTGATAGAAATCCAGATTGATCATATTGAACTTATCCAATTCCCAAAAGACTCTTTTATATACAAACATTATAGACACAACACAATGTCTTGTGAACCATATCTTGCTAAAACTCTTCTTCAGACCTTATCCTTATCCTTTGATTATACTTACATTTTAACCTGAGATGCTATTGCATCAGATTTGAACTTGTACCTATGAATCACATACTTACTTGAAATTGAGAATACATGAACCTTCACTTGGGTACTATACAAACACACATCCAATGATTTACAAAGGGTTTCTTTCATAAGAAAGATTTTAAAAGAAAGGAATAAAGTTTAGACTCATTTAAATTCCGATTTGTGGTTTCCACAGATTCCTAAGATTGGAGGCGTAAGAGGCCGAGTAACGCCGGTCCAGCACTTTTTAATTATAATAAATGGACTAGGGATGGACTAGTCTAAAGGCCAATATGTGCCTATTGGGACCCAATACAATGACCAGAGGGACTGTGTGTCCGGTATGGGGACATTACGTGGCTGATCACCCGTATTGTCCGGTGCGTTGTGAAAAATCTCCAAATTACTTATTGTTTTTCTTGAAATCATATATCTTTATAAGGAAATGGGTTTACCCCTTTGAAATTGTATATTCATGTCATTGTTCTGATAATCCCTTGATATGGATCCTGCTATGCCCATGAAATACATATTGATATTGGAAACTGTTTCACAGTGGTTAACTATTTGGAGATATTATTACTTGCTGAGCATTTGGCTCATTCTTTCCCATGTTCTAACCTACAGTTAAAAGAGAAGATGGTAAGCACTTTTCAGTCAGCTAGGAAGTCTTCCTATAGGGATTATTTTTGGGATGCCAGCTCAGGCAGGTGATGAAGACTTGTAGAAGGTTTTTTGTATAAGGGAATGTAGAACTTTTAAGACACGGTTGTAATAACTTTTGAGACTTTTATTATGTAATAAAATGAAGTAGATAGTTGATGCTTGTTTCATACCATTACCTGTTAAAGATCCAGGGTAAAGTTGGGGTCGCGTCTACATGTTTATATTATTAATCACAGGTTTATAAGTATAGAGGTTGTAGTGACTCCCCCAATCATGACCCCAGATTGGGAGGGCGTCACATTTGATCTGTTTGGCTTTGATGGTCGCAGCTTCATTAATTCGAATTTCTCAATCCATGGAATTATATCCTTGCCAAACTTGGGGAAGTCATAACAAGGATCAACTGTCAAGAAGCCAAAATCATAGCATCGATGGAGAAAAATGTTTTAGGAGAGAGAGGATGAAAAATTAAAGAAGAGGAGGGTTTATATAGAGGATTAAAGGAAGATAACGTGTGGATAACAAGCAGGCACGTGGCGGCCGTTGGCTGGAATCATACAAGTTGATTAGACTACAGTATATGCGTATACATGGGCGTGATAATCAAATGAGTTACTCTATTTTTGAATTTTGTATAGCTGAAGTAAATCATGCATTTCATAATTGAAGGACGTGCCCATAGTCTGCTCTAGGACAAGTTCTGTGAAAGGTGTTATCCCTTTCTAAATACTAGAATTCTCCAAGACAAACTCCCAAAGTCCTGAAGAAAAGGTAAAAGTTTGTGGATGCGCCCTATCATCAGGACGCGCCCTCCAACATACAAGGTTGAGAAGTGTTTTTTGTAGTTGTTCCTTGAAAGACAGATGTCCTGCCAAAATGCTTTTCCATTGGTTAAATGAAAGAAAAAAATATGACAGCCCCTCTAGGGCGCGCCCTCTAAAGAATGAGATCCCATCGGTACCGTTTGATGTGTTTTCTCCAAGTATGCCTTGACAAGGGACAATGTGAAGAGTATACAGGCATAACAAGATTGGTAGGAAAGGTGAAACTTGACCTCATCAGCATACTTATTTGTGAAGATAAACAAGCTGTACGAGTAGAGTTATGGAGCAGTTGCTGAAGAAATTGCCTTTCTGTTAGCAATTGTGCTGCTGGAGGAAAGATCGCCTTCATCGTCATGACGCGTCCTCCCCGCCTCTAAGGTTTTCTCAAACCCCCTCATCTTTATTTTGTTGGGCTAGCTCCACCTTCTCAACTTCAATAGCTCCGGCCTTGGACAATTTGAATTCAAGTCATTTGACCTCAGAAGACTTATGTGGATTATTTGCCAAAATTCTCCTAAGGATTTTTGTTACTTGAACACTGATGATCTAGCTTATGTTACGGTCGCGCCTCCCTCTCAAGGCGTGCCCTACAATGTTGATGGTCTAAGGCGAATCTCTAATGTGCATATTATTGTTTTAGTCTATTAATGGAATTCTTGAATGAGGACGCGCCTACAGTCTAGCGCGCGCCCAAAGGAGAACTATTCTGGGATGCCAGACTTTAATCTTTGTGTTATGTGAAAAATGGAAGACTTGGGTTAATCCCCATACCGTTGTTAGGAGAGTGTACTATGTCATAAGATGTGGTATGTGAGAGAGGTTTACACTTGTGCATAATGCCTCTTGTTCGCTCATGTAGGCTTAGAGGTGGGTTGCGTAAGTGTTGATCCTTTCCAAAAGAATCAAATTAGAGTTGTCAAGTATGGATTGAAAAATTGAAGGATGCGCCGTATGTGTGGCATCAAGGAAGTAAGAAGCTTCAGGACGCGTTTGGAAGAAGAAAAGGTTACAAAGAGATTTTGGCACTTTGAAGATTGAAAATTCCATGCTTCATCTCTGATTTCACATGGAATTGGGCGGTAGTTGTTATAGCCAAAATTCGGTATTGGATTTTTATTGTAAATTCGGGTCAAGTAATAATCAATTGGGGATATCCAAGATGCAATTAGGGATTGAATTGGTACAAGGGAAGCTCAGGGCTCGTCCTCATAGGGGAGAAGGCGCGCCCATTTGGCCGTCCAACCCCTGAGGACGCATCCTCTTGGTGTGACCGACAACTTCACATGAATGGATGACTTGACAGAGAATAAGAGCTACATTGACATTGGACTGACACAAGGAAGCTTAGGGCTTGCCCACAGTAAAGGAGATGACACGCCCTCTGGTCGTCCATCCCTTAAGGGCGTGCCCTCATGGTACGAAGTGGCAACTTGAAATTGAAGGATGATTCTCTTGATTTAATATTGATATCTTATTGAAGACTTCTCCTTTAGGATGCACCCTAAGGGAGGGATGTCCGTAGTTGAAGGCCTCCAGGGGTATACTTGTGTACTAAGAGGCCTCCTTCTGTATTCAATGGGCGCGTCCTCATTAGGGATGTGGGGGTAAATCTTGGTGTGTGCTTTGGGAGCTCTGTTCCTGCATTCAATAGGAGCGTCCTCATTGGGGAACTTTGGAGTAATCCTGCATTTTGCACCCAAACGCTTGGGATCACTTGTCCTGCAATCTGGTGGGTGCTTCTCATTCGGAGGACAAGGATGCGTCTGGCATTTGGGGTAAGTCATGGCTATACCTGCAACTACTTTTGTCAGGGAGACAGCTGGTAGTGGTTAGTGTCGGCTCCTAAGTTAGGTCGATGTCGTATCCGTGAAGTCCCTAGACTGTAGTTGAGCCTTGGGCCTTTGTGACTAGGCCTAATCGTTGGACATTCCTAAAGCGAGTCGAAGACCAATTCCAAAAGACGGATCAGGTATCCTAGTGGGCCTCGGAAATCAGAAACTAGCCCATATAGGTTACTTGCTCTCCAAGAACTACGTAGGGCTTGATCCCCTATAAATACGGGGTACATAGGCACATTGTAGGGGGTTGGAAGCGAAGAGCTCAGCGAGCCACCACCAAGAAAACCCTTACAATCTCAGCCCCCAATTCATCACAACCACCACACTCCGGCAACCTTTCGACGATGAACCACCGTCATAGATCTTGATTCCGGCGACGAACCTCAAACTTTGTTAATACCAAATTCCCCCGTTAATACACAAAACTTATCTATTTATCAATCTTATTACCATATTCACCAATGCAAAGTTCAAACTACAAAATAATGACAAACAAATTAGAGTGTTGAAATGATTTATATGTCTGCAATTGAATTGAATTTGAAATCTCTGGATATGTTTACTTGGTATAAGTATATGATAGAGATGCATTAATTTTTTGAAAAATAGAAGAGAAGAGTATGGAATATTTAGCTTCCGTCGGGAGTTTCAGTTCTTTTGTGTTTTTATAATTGAATGATAGTACAGAATAGCACGTGAAGGCTGGACAAAGCTGCAGTGGCATTTTTGTAATTAATCTAATTATTTTGGGCAAAGACCAAATCAGAGGATTTACTGTACAAATCACGCAACAGCAACTATTATATCATAGACTTGAGTTCAACGGTCATCTGATAAACAATAGTTATACTTTTGTTGAATTTACAAAATCCGCAACTATTGGATCAGAAAAAGTAACAATATCATTTACAGAACCAGGAGGAAAAAGAGATGGCAATGAATTTTAGAGCGAAATGGTACATAAATAGCATTTCATGGGAGATATATTATAGTAGTTTCCTTATCTCTGCAATTTCCTTTCAATAAAGCTTCTGATGGGAACCCCATCGAGCAGGAAATAGGAGATGGCATTCGCTCATACATATGCAAAGTAGAAAAAAAAATCTCAGGTTGTTGGTGATAAGAATACAAAAATAACTGAAAACATAGAAAATGACGTCAACTTTCATATTAGCTGGTTAATATTTAATAGGGAATTATTCAAGTTATGGACATGAATCTTCGTTCTTTATAAATTCCCCCCAACTATTCTTGTTTATCGAACACTAAGTTATAAGTATCTTTCGTATACTGACTCTATACTCCGCCACTAACCCTTCTAGAAAGTTGAAATCTTCACAACAAATTATTTAACAATCAAGTTCTTTACCTTCTTAAAACCTCCCTTAAAACAAAAGGTCGGGTCATCTGGTCATTTATAAAACACGAATAGCAGGTGTCAGATGAGCCAAATATATGTAATTTGTTTACTATTTGAGAGCTTCTCCAATGGTGTTGGCTAAGATGATATAAAATATCGATTATGTAAAATTTGCTGAACCTGTAACGTGTTGTGCTCCAATGGAGTTGGCTAGAATATATGACTATATTTTAAAAATAGTATGTTATGATTATTTTAAGTTGTTACGAATTAATGAAACTCCCCCATGAGGCACGTATTCCTCTGCTACCATATTAACTCTTTTTTTTTAGTAACTTGTAAGTATTCTTTGTCGTGGATGTGGACCTCACTATTAACCTCAAACATACTTATGTAAGAGATTTCTAGCAGCAATGTTAGGTCCCGATAAGTTTGTAGAAGGGGGGGGTTGAATACAAACTATACAGTTTTATCGAATTTGTTCGTTTTGTGATTTAACAATTGATGAACAAATTATTGCGGAATTTAAATGAAGCAAAATTCCAGTTAAATATAACTTATATTAAACTTGAAAGGTGTTACAAATTTTGTACTGATTACAAGATTGAATCTCAAACTAATTAAAACAAATTTAGAATAAATTCGACATGAACTTATCTATTTTTGTAATAAAAAGATAGAACGATAAATAATAGTTCGAGATAATTTCTAGGGATAAAGACCCGCTAGATAGTCAAAGCAGTACAAGTAAATGATTTCTAGTGGCTTGGATATAACAATCTATACTAGAAATGAATTTACTGATGAATTGAATTCAAGACAGTTGATGGCAGTTAAGGCAGTGTTCTTCAGTTTTATGATGATATGGTATGTCTTGTTAAAGTAACTGTCTTCAACTACATTTAGATATTATCTCAATCTGTCTTCATTCTGCACGTTTCTTTTGTCTAGAATGACTATCCAAAAAGGCCTGGAATGACTATCATTTTAAGCCTAGAATGACTACCATTTTGGCTTAGAATGACTATCATAATATTAGAATTAAATTATAATGACTAACAATTGAACTGGCATGACTATCGGGATGACTATCCTTGATAGTCATTCCAGTTCATTTTTATGATAAAATGACTTGGCATGACTATCGGGATGACTATCCTTGATAGTCATTCCAATTCATTTTTCATAGTCATTCTAGCTTTAATTCTAATTCTACTTTTAAATTAATTAATTAATTAATTTAATAAATTAATTCTGATGAATTAATTTATTCAATAAATTGATAACTAATATAAAAAGAGAATTAATATCCTTTCTTGATAGCATAAACAATCCTTGAACCACTTGGATTTGATGAAAAATTTCCACTGTATGAAGTTGACACTTGATGTACTGTCCGGTTCATAAGTGACTAACTGCAATGTCTGTTCGTCATCTTTTGACTTTTAAGTTGTGGTCCATCTGTTGCTTTTGACTTTGGTCAACCACTGTAATCTGTACCCTTGCTGTCACACTTCTGAAATCTCTATCAATTTAATAAATTCACTTCCTTGAATACTTCACTGAGGCTTGATTAATAAATTGAACTTCTTTCAATGTAGAATCACTTCAAGTCTGTAGGATGACTTTAATCTTCATTGTTTTGACTTATATAACCTTCTGAGATTTCTGTGATAATTGAATTATTACTTACTTATTGCAAACTTGTTTAAGTTGAGTTGTATCCTCGATGTTAACAAATAGGCCTATACATATGCCTTTCAAGCAACCTCTCCCGATTCTGTATTCTTAAGTACGCTAAAAGTCTAACACTCGAATATTGAACATAAATTTATATTAAATATTGAATAAGTACTTTCTTCCTCGGCAAAATCCATTATATCCTCATCCACAAAAGTATCTATATGAGTACTTATCTATGAGAAACCAACTAATATAACTTTTACATTTTAATTCATTCAATAATATACAAAAAAAATTAAACAATACCATCATCGGAAAGAAGGAAGTCGTCACTATGTTCAAAACTCGAAGAAGTTGAATATTCTGCACGAAGAAAAAATTAAACAAATTGTTCAATACTAACAGTCTATATATATTGGTTATTACTAAATTAGAATTGCAAAATTACTAACCAAAATCAAACGAATCAGTAACATCCAATGTTTCATCACTCCCAATTTCATTCATAAATAAATTACGATTAACTTCTTCAACATAAAGACAACACCTTTCATCCAATTTCTTACGGGGAGCATCAAGAATACGTCCAGTGACAATTCACCTAAAATGTGAACTTAATAATGTCATAAAATATTAATTCGCAATACAATACGAAAATTCAAACTGGATATAGAATTATCTAACTCAAAACTGCTTGATCTTGAATTGACTGGAGTACATGGCAGAGTTGTCTCGCAATTTGGCCTTAACTTCTTTTTTTTAGGTCTACTGTCCACAATTGATTCATTTTCCTTATCTTGGTTTTTTATGAAAAAAGGATGTTCACTGATATGAATCTGTTATGCCACATTTTGGCATAGTCTAAATTTCTCCGTTTAATAATTATTAATTCATATTAATAATTAATTGCTTAAACACCAAGTAATATCATCTCCCTGAAACGAGAAAAGAATCAATCTCAATTAATGAATAACGGAAAATATCTCCAAACGATATCCTTCAAATCAGGAAGATATCACAACGCCAAGATAATGCAAAATAAAATCTGTAATTGCCCATATTAACAAAGTTTATCCCTAAAGTCTCTCAGGGATAAACACAATTGCACAGAACTGCGTGGGCTTGATCCAATATAAATTGGTACGCAGGCATCTTGGCAAAAGGGATCCGATACATTAGACAAATCGAGACATCTCCCAAGTCTAGCCCCCAAACATCCAAAAATTCTAAATCCTCCTATTTTCATAATTCTTTATTCCAACAACCTCCGATTTCGTGTTGTTACGAAATTCCTCCAACAACAGAATCCGACCTTCATTCGCATTCTGGTTTGTCAAACACCAAGTAATATCATCTCCCTGAAACGAGAAAAGAATCAATCTCAATTAACGAATAACGGAAAATATCTCCAAACGATATCCTTCAAATCAGGAAGATATCACAATGCCAAGATAATGCAAGATAAAATCTGTAATTGCCCAGATTAACAAAGTGTATCCCTAAAGTCTCTCAGAGATAAACACAATTGCACAGAACTGCGTGGGCTTGATCCAATATAAATTGGTACGCAGGCATCTTGGCAAAAGGGATCTGATACATTAGACAAATCGAGACACCTCCCAAGTCTAGCCCCCAAACATCCAAAAATTTTAAATCCCCTTATTTTCATAATTCGTTATTCCAACAACCTCTGATTTCGTGTTGTTACGAAATTCCTCCAACAACAGAATCCAACCTTCATTCGCATTCTGGTTTGTCTCATTCATGATATTCCAATTCTTCTTTTTTCTTCTTTTTGGTCACTCTCACAACATTGTTATTCAAACCAAAAACCTAGACAAATAAAAAAAACTACATTTACTTTGTTTTATTATAATTAAATAAGAATTATAATTTAACAATCAAATATCCATACCTCAGTAATCGAATCATTTCCAACATCATTTTCAATATGTAAAAATGGATGATTATGGAGTCCGAAACTCAAAATATTTTCCATTCGAAGGCTTGTAGGTATTAGATATATCACACAGTACTGGATGCTCACGGATACGAACGCGATTCTCCATCTCCCAATTACTATATTATCCTCACTTCAAAATACACATTCAAATCCAAACAATAAATGGATACTAACAACTAATGTTGGTTTAAAGAAGCACAAAAAAGATGTTTAAACATTATATTATAATTCACATCAAATCATAAAAAAAAAAATTACACACACAACAATCCACAAACATGGAGTTAAACAAACAACGATATTATTGAATGAATTAAAATGTAAAAGTTATATTAGTTGGTTTCTCATAAATAAGTACTCATATAGATACTTTTGTGGATGAGGATATAATGGATTTTGCCGAGGAAGAAAGTACTTATTCAATATTCAATATTTAATGTAAAATCGAGTTACGGTTATTTTCTCTCTTTTTTTCCCTGAACTATAAACATCAAAGGCAAATTGACTAATTTACTCTTTTTCTGAACCAAGATACATTAAATTTATCAAATTTCAGTATATTTTAAAAATAATCGAAAATTCGAAATTGATGCCCGACTACAGAGTGAAGACCAAAAATTTTACCTCAGGCAAAATGCCATTAATTTTTTTCCTGAGTGTTGTTCCTGTTTTCTAGTGACTTGTGTAAAATGTAAAGTTTAGCTTGTACTCTTTACACATCAAATCTCGATAAAACTATGTCATTATTAAATACGACTACAAAGGAAAAGATTTAAGCTACGTCCAGAAATGCATTTAGATAAAGTTTCCAAATGTAGCGAAAGACTCTTAGGTCAAAATATTACAGAACCAGGCCAATGCACAACAAGGCCTATAAGAATCTAGGTCGAAACTAAGCATTTCTTTTAGTAAAGATTGCTAATATTTTGTGATAAAATGTAAGGATTTCGCATGAGCCTGCTAATACATATAGTAAGTTACTCTTTTATGTTTAACACTTTAACATTAACAGGGCTAGTTGTTACTGTCCCTGTTACTACTAACCAGAGCAGTGCGAGAACCAGAATTTTCAGAGTGCACACTGCTGGACCCTGGAGTGGCACTTCCCTCGGTTGTCTTGCTGAGGTTGTTGTAAGGTGCTGAACTCATCGTCCTAATTTCAAAACAATTTCAAGAATACAAGTAATTAATCGACACAATCAAAACTAGTCATGTGTCAGCAACTGTCTATGGTGCGGAAGCTTAGAGTATAGGAATGAAAGGTCAGAGTGAGACTGGGGGTTTACCTTTCTTTGCGCTTCTCCAGAAAACGAGCCAAGGATGCCTTGCGCGCTTGCGGCACAGCTGCATAAGCATAACATATTTAGAATGTGAGTATTCATGTTCTTTTGGTGCTCAACATACTTTTAGATGATGCATACACAATCATCCATAAATTTCTTTCAATCTGCTAGAAGTTTTGAAGACAATACAGGTAAATAAACGAACAAAAACATTTATGCGCTTGCATCACAAAATCTTAGTACCTGATTGTGTCATTGTGGTGCGGCTGGTGCCAGCAACATGAACTGAGGTTGCTACCTTTGGAGCTTGGTCAACAGGCTTGGTCGAACCTCTATTGATTTTAGCTAGTCCGTCATTCTTAGTAGAGCCACCACAAGTCTGCCTCATTGGGCGCGAAGAAACAGACATGGGGCTGGAGAGCCCAGAGCATGGTGGTGTAATCAAAGGTTGGCTCCGAAAAACTTCTTGCGCCACATGTTTAGGGCTAGGTGCCAAAAGTTGATGCCTTGGTTGTGCATTATGATAAGAAGCAGAAGGACCACTGCCAGCCAAAAGCATAATAGCCTGCGCCTGAATGAGATGCCCGGAGTAACAGATAAAAATTAATAATCATTTCTTGAAGAAAAAAAATTAACGGGGAGAGAGGGAAAACCTTTTCAGGTGAGATATCATCGAAAACATTCACAGTACCCCCGTAAAAGATGGTCATCTGAACAGGAGCCCCAGAGGTTATTTGACTCAACCTAAAAGAGAGAATTTTTCAATGTATTACAGTTAAGTTAAATAATCTAGCACACAATTTTGAATTTGTTTATACACAAAAAATTTCCAACATTGGTCAAATTTGTTGGGAGGTCGGCTTAATTGGATCTCCTAACAAAATCAAATGAGAGCATCCTTACCTTTCTTCCTTGGTTGACGTCTGATATGGATAGGAAGGATTTGAGTGAGGAGCTGTGACCAGAACCCCTCCAAGATAATGTGGCTTCGTGGAAGCAGCTGCAAGATTCTGACCAGCACCAGCAAATTGTGTCTTAAAGAAAGAGTTGTTCATGGATAGTGAAATCCCTTGGTTCATGCCCACAAATGCCTTTGCACCATGAGGAGGAAGATGCAATGGGTGTGCATTCTGTTGAATGGGATAATTTGTCATTGAGAAAGAAGTTCCTCCTTCCATATTCTGATTGGAGGCTCTCTAAAAGGTAAAAAGACATCAGATATAACGTCAAAATGAAAACCAATCATCTCGCATCAATTTTCCACATGAAAACAGACAAAATGGCCTTGATTAGAGGGTTACACCAAGTGAAATTACAACACGTATGTGCATCAATCATCGCATCAAATTTCATGCACAGAAAGTACATGAGCTAATGTATATACATCTTCCATGATCAGAAAAATTACAGTTGAATAAACCCCCAGTAGATAATAGGATTAAACCTGGTTTTCACCCGATTGGCACTTGTTAGAGTTGAAAGCATCTGTAAGCCATGATAAAGTAGACATAAGCACCATCTCAAAATCTAAAACCTGTGCAGTGTTTAAATATTTGAAAGAAGGAAAGAAGCATGTCTTACTTGTCAATGGGCACTGAAGTTGCGGACATCTAAGGAATACTACAAAACTCGAGATGAACAACAATGTCAGTGAGATAGTATAGAAAATTCGAAAATAGAAAAAACAAAGGCATCCAAGGAATTTGATTTTTTTTCCTAAAAAGTTAGTAGTTTAATTACCTTAGGTTCCTCAACCAAAGATTCTTTGGTAACACATCATATATTCAATTTGCATTAGATTATTCATGATATTAAATATATTATGATAATTAAAACTTGAATGCTACGTACGTGATATCACTTAAATACAATTTTTTTATGATCCAGTCGAAGAAAGTGAAGCGGTTATTGGTGAACTGCAACAAAGGGATTATAAGACATGCCAAACATTGTCACATACGTGGCAACAGACGTTTCTTCTAAAATGTCAACTATGAGAAGCAATCTCCGACAGCAGCACACTACTAAAAACGTATTTAGTAAAAATTACATATCTCTAAACATGCTAAAATTATATTAAGAACAAAATCTCCTTTATTGTTTCTAATTTTTTTGTCTTTCTAATTGTAAGCACTACTCTGCGATCTTCTTCATCTGTTCTATAGTTCTTACATGAGAGTGGAGCTCTAGAACCTTTGTCACCGCTGTAAGCCTGTAACTCCTCAAATCTCTGATCCATACTTCTTAGTTCTTAGTGAATACATAATTATATCAGGCACACAAGTGACACAATGAACTCTGAGAACAACCTTGCAACCAATATCTAGCCACTGTAGAGTACAATTAGTACTTGTTGCATATAACGAATTAGCTAATACTTAAACTATCATGGTAATCCAGAGTTTTCTTTGCTATATAGCACCAAATGAAATCTTTGTAATCTACCAAGGAAATCCTCCTCTTTGAGAATACGATTACCAAATGCGCCACAACTAGATTCCTTAACTACATTTAGTCTGATATTATCAACAGACAAATAAATAAACTTAAAAACAACACATACAAATTTGAACAGAACATCTAAAATTAATCCAGAATAAACTTATTCCGAAGTTAGGTCTGAAGTTTGAAGGACAGGAATTGCATCGCAGATAAAATCAACATGAATCCATGAACATAAAAATAGCTTTTAAAGTAGAAATGATAAAAATAAAGCCATAAAATAATAATAATAATCCACAGAGTCTCAAGTAAATCACAATTACAGCTTGACATTAACAACAAAACTAACAATTACATAAAATAAAATTTCAACTCCATTCAACAAAAGAGAATCACAACACCAGAACTCAAAAATGCATTCAAAGTATATACACCATAATTTTATAAGCCTTAGACTCGAACTCGAACTCGAACTCGAAAATACAAATAAGAAGAAATAATTGTGCATATACCTGGGGAGTCTTTGTATCCAGCAGCAGCATCTTCTTTGGCCTCAATCACAGAACCTTTGGAGTACAGTCCCATAAAATCTCTCTCCATCATAAAGTTTCAACAACACCTCAACTAAAATATATAAACTTGCTAAATTTTGGTTACTGGTATTATTTCTTAGAGAACCAAACCTCAAAAGAAATATATTGGTAAAACTTAAGCTTAAAGAAATAGAAATAGAGAGAAGATGATTAAACTCTCCTCTGGGTTCATCTTCAAATGAGAAAAAGGAGAGCAAATACAAATATAATATAATATAATATTCTTTGACTATAGGCCTCGTGGGGCATGTTGGATTACGGGGTAGTCAAGTAACACATCCAAATACTACATCATGGTTTTTTTTTTGTTCAGTTAAACACGTGTGAGTGTGTGAGTGAAAATAAACATAGTTACTATTGTTCAGTTACCATGGGCCTGTTTGGCTCAGTGAAAATAAGGTAATTTATAACTTATAAACCATAATAACTTATGGAACCCAACTTATTCCTTAACTTATTGATTTATTCTTTGATTTTTTTGTCTTTTAATTCTTCATATTTTTATATTTGTGTTTTTAAATATTTTTTTAATTTAAAATGTATGTATTTAGCTCATTATATTTAATAATTATTTTTAAAATATAAATTTGTAAATTTGTAACTAACTTATAAGTAAACTAGCATGAAAACCCGTGCAAGGCACGGGTCACAATTTTACTAATTTAGCTCATTGAGCGAATGATACATTTTCTTGTTTGTGAAATGTAATTTGCATCGTAGTTATTTTATATATTTTGAAGTTAAATAAAATGTATTCTATCAAATGACACTCACATATTTCGCGTGAAGTTCAAAAAATCTGTGATTTTATATAGTGATATAAAGATGTTTCAGTTAAAAGATAAACTCAAGTTCAATTTCTACAAACAACTTTTTCTAATAAATAATAAACACAGAGGCAAGTTAGTCAGTTCAAATCATGCACAAAATATCTCATAGTTAAATTATCTCACCAATTATAAGATTATGTTAATCGATATAATAATAAATACCAAATACTCCTCTACTCACGCGACACACACATATACATATAATGTGTTTGATATAGAACATATATGACTGAGTAGTGATATGGTAGGAAGATGAGCAAATTATTGCATAAACCCAAGTTCGATTCCATTCATTAACAAAAAAAATTTTAGAAAAAAGAGTAAACACAAGGGAAATTTAGATATTTTAAATTAAATAAAATGTCTCACCAATTTAGATTAGATTAAATATCTCATGAATCATTGCTTTTATTGGGCTATAATAAAATAGATATATAATAATAATACCAAATATTTCTTTACTCACACGGCACACACATATGATGTGTGTAATTTACAACTCATATAATTGAATGGTGTGGTGGTAAGAGGAGGTGCAAGTTATTGTGGACACCCAAGTTCGAATCCATTCAATATTAATTTTTTTAAGAATAATAAACATAAGTGCAATTTGGACATTTCAAATGCATTAAAATGTCTTGCCAATTTAGCATGAATAAAATGTTCCCCAATTAATTGACCCATGTTGGGCTATTATTAATAGAAAGAAGATATATCCAAATACTTAAAAATTCATCCACTTATCACACACTTATTATAAATCAACTTTTTCAAGGTACCCAACCATGCACCAAGTAATAACAAAATGAAAGGGTCCATTTTGTGATTTGTGCGCAATTCGTTCAATTATATCACCTCACTTTCTTTTTAAATTTATTTTCAAAACTAATTAATTTTTTCTTTATACGAAAAATAATGAAATATCTACAAATTTCAAATATGAAGTCATGCTAAGATAATTCTACATAATGTTAGGAGGGTGTATTCGTTTCAGATTTTGATGGATTAGTAATAATTCACGGATTTCACAAGATTATTGCTGATTTTAATTCTACGCGGATTCTTGGAGAGTTGATTTAAAATCTCGCAGAGTTGATGCAGAGTCTCGCTAATTTTGAAATGTTTCACACAAATTTATCAAAATTTCATAGATTTCAGCCGGATTTCAAAACATAAAAAATATACTAACAAATCCATTAAAATCCACCATTTTATTAAATCCAAATAACCCATGGATTTTTTAATACCACCAAATTTTAATGGATTTTTTAAAATCCAAATTTAATACACCTAGATTTTGAAAGACTTTTCAGAATCCTAATTGAATACCCCCAGATTTTAAAAGACTTTTCAAAATCCTAATTGAATAGCGCCAGATTTTAAAGGATTATTTAAAATCTTAATTGAATACCCCTAGATTTCTAAAATCCTTTAAAATCTCAAATGAATACATCCACCTTAGTTTAAACTTTTGCAGGAAACCTTGACATGTTTAATTATATTTAGTTTACTCTCTATCACACTGATAAAAGAGTTCAACAATTATTTGCAAGAAAAGCACTCTCTATAGCAAGTGAAGAATATCCTGATTTCTCACATGAAGAATTCTTAAGACAACAGAGAGAAATGATGGAAAGCTTTAATAACCCTGCTCCTGCTAGAGGAAGAGGAGGCAGAGGTAGGAGAGGTGCTAGAAGAGGTAGAAGAGGTTCTTCAACTCAAACAGTGCCTAGACAGACAAGGTCTAGAGGTTTATTAATTGAAGAAATTCCTGAAACTTCACAAAATCTAATAGATCCTGTTATCAAGGATATCATTGAGAAAGAAGACAAGGAATTTATTGAAGAAGAACCTGAATTGAGAAGAAGGCCAAGACAATTAATTCTCTGCAATACAAATCAAATTGAAGATTCTAATCCTGATATTGTTCCTGACAATGTTCAAGATTCTGATGAATCTGAAATTCTGCAAGAGATTGATTTGTTAATCTTATCTACTGTGGTTGATTCTCACAACAAGGAAGTGGATGAAGAAGAAGAAGCCAGAAGAAGAGAAATCACAAGAAGAACAAATAGAGATTTCAATCTCTATGTACAAAGGCTTAAACTCTCAAACAGAAGATTGTGGAGAAATCCAAGCAGACGAGAATCTTTACTAGAAAGAAGCTATGCTTTTGAAAAAGAGAAAGATAAGAAGTGGAAACACATAAGTACACTGAGGTGTAACACACCTATCAATTTTCAGAATGGAGGAATTATAACAAGTGCTTCAAGTGTTGTTGATTTGTCTGATATGGTTAGATCAAAAGCACTCTGGCTACGAATGTTTTCAAATCTGAAGCAATTGACAAGTAATTCAAGAGGAGGTATTGGACACATGGATGCTGAATATCTGAATATGTCATATGTTGATCCTTACTCCTTGACTGAAATTGTAGGTACTTTAACTTCTGAAAACCTGAACAATTTATTAGCTGTTGATATAGTTATAGATTGTCATGATGGTATTGAAAAGAAAGAAAAGCTTCTGTACTTCATGAAAGATGGTAGTGTGAAGATTCTGTGCATTCAAGATCTGCTGATGAAAACTACACAGGAACTGGAATATGTTCATTATCTGTTAAGATGGAAGAATAAAGTGTGCAAAGTGTGGAGTGACATGATTTTGTCAACAATAAGAAGAAGACTGGATGGAAACAGAAATTTCAATGGTAATTATACTCCCATGTACTTAAATCAAAGAGGTCAAGATGTGGTAATGCAAAGGGGTACTGCTGTTAAAGAAGTAACTTTTGGCATGACTCAACTTACTCTCAATCCTGATGGGAAGGAAATTGCTTATCTTTTGCTTGAAGAGCACAGTCTACAAAGAAGCTCCATACAAAATCTCAGAGCAGCTATCTACCAGATTAATGAGGAAGATGAAGAACTCGGAAATCTTAAGGAAAGACTGATTCAAATTCTTGAAGAAAAAGAAGAAAATTTGTTATCCAACTTCTTGAAGATGAATCTATTCTATCAAAGAATTTAAACAGATAAGTTGATGCTGATATTTGTACATTTTGTAAATATGTTTTTGACATCATTGAATCTGAGGAATCTATACTTTATTTCACAAAGTATAAGATTGGGGGAGATTGTTAGATCAGGATTCAATGATCGTCAGGATCTAGACTCAACTGATCAGGATTGTTGACGTCATCAGTAATGCATAGTCATCAGGATTGCATGGTCGTCAGGATCAGAATGAATATCAGGACTGGGATCAGGATTGATCATCAGGACTGGAAGCTGATCAGGATTCCTACTTCGAGTTATATTTGGAGTCTAGTTAAATAAGGAAGATTATTCTGTCGGTTCCTGGTCTGTAGGAATGTAGCTATCAATTTAGGATATGTTTCAATCTTTGTAATTGATTAGGACTTATCATTGATAGAGAAGCTGTGTAGTATATAAACACAGTTTAGGTTTCGAGTTATGTGGTGAACATTGTGGTGAATATTGGAGAACATTATTGAACACATAGAAGCTCTCAAAAACATTAGAATTTCTTGAGAGAGTTTTTGTAACCTAGCAGCTCTCAAGAACATCAGAATTTCTTGAGAGAGTTTTTGTAACCTAGCAGCTCTCAAGAACATCAGAATTTCTTGAGAGAGTTTTGTAACAGTTTTATATCAGAATTAATAAAGCTGTTATTATTCTTTCATATTTGTGATTCATATCTGATTAAGTCGAGAATCTTATACAATTGTATTCAACCCCCCTTCTACAATTGTTTATTACTGGGCAACACAAGGTGTATCAAATGGATGTGAAAAGTGCATTTCTCAATGGTGATCTTGCTGAAGAAGTTTATGTGTCCCAACCACCTGGCTTTGAGGATGAAAACTTCCCAAACTTTGTGTATAGACTGATCAAGGCACTCTATGGACTCAAACAGGCACCAAGAGCCTGGTATGAGACTCTATCTCAATTCCTTCTTGAACATCAATTCACCAGAGGTACAATTGATAAAACTCTATTCTTCAAGAAGCATGGAAATGATATCATTCTAGTCCAAATTTATGTGGATGATATCATCTTTGGCTCTTCAAATGAAAAACTCTGTGAAAGGTTCTCTAAGTTGATGCAAAGCAAATATGAGATGAGTATGATGGGAGAGTTAACCTTCTTCCTAGGCCTGCAAGTACATCAAAGGGAGGATGGCATCTTCATAAATCAGTCTAAGTATGTTAAAGATCTCTTAAAGAAATATGGTTTAGAAGAGTCATCCCCAGCAAAAACTCCTATGTCTACTGTAATCAAGCTTGATGAAGATAAGAAGGGCAAGAGAGTTGACATCAAGGTCTATAGGGGAATGGTTGGATCATTACTCTATCTCACAGCTAGCAGGCCAGACATCATGTTTACCACATGTCTTTGTGCAAGGTTCCAATCTGATCCTAAGGAATCTCACATGATGGCTATCAAAAGAATCTTCAGGTATTTGAAGGGGACTCCTAATCTAGGACAATGGTATCCAAAGGGCACTGGGTTCAACCTGGTTGGTTACACAGATTCTGACTATGCTGGATGCAGAATTGACAGGAAGAGCACTTCTGGAAGCTGCCAATTCTTAGGTCAAAGGTTAGTGTCCTGGTTCAGTAAGAAACAACAATCCACAGCAATATCTACAGCTAAGGCTGAATATATTGCTGCTGGAAGCTGCTGTGCTCAATTGCTCTGGATTAGAAATCAACTCATGGATTATGGACTAGTATTCGAACACATTCCCCTGATGTGTGACAATACAAGTGCAATATCCATAGTTGCAAATCCTGTTAATCATTCTACTACAAAGCACATTAAGATAATGTACCATTTCATTAGGGAACATGCTGCAAATGGTACTATAGCAGTCTCTTATGTTCCAACTGAGAAACAATTAGCTGACATATTTACTAAACCTCTAAATGAAGCTGTCTTTAACAGACTTGTGAGTGAAATTGGTATACTAAATCCTTCATTTAGTTGTTCTAAGTAAGTATGCTAGTTAATTGTTGCAGCAGTAAATTTTCACTGTGTCTAAATGCTCTAATTACTTGGAGTGAAAATTAGCTGAGATATGATTTATAAATATTTCAGTACTTACTGCATATTTTTCAAATCATACTCTTGTGAAAGGTTATGAGCTTTTAAGACATCTCTACATAGGTGACTTTGAGAGTTCACGACTTAGTTCAACAAAACAGACTTATATCGCAAACTATTGAAATTGTGAGACTTCGCGACATAGTTCATTTCTTGAGTTTGCGACATAGTTCATTTTATGACTTCGCGACTTAGAATAACTATATCGACAAGTCTCCATATTTGACATAATTTTGATCTAAATTAATTTTATTTCAATTTTTGATTTAAGTCTGACAAAATGCTTGGAATTCCAAAAAGAGAGTATTAGACAGGGTATTTATACTATATTGCAAAGTCCCCCCCCCCCCAATCTTTCTATCTTCAAGACTTTGCGACATAGTTCATTTCTGGACTCTGCGATATACTTTGCAAGACTTTGCGGTACAGGCCATTTTGAGACTTCACGATATCCATATAGCCTGTACATATTCATAACTCCATATCGCAGTGTCTCTATCATATAATACTCTTTTCTAACCATTCACAACTTTTCATCTTGTCTATTACTCTCAATTCTCAAACCTAACCTCAAATTCTCTTCTCTCTTCTTCACTCTCAATTTGATAATGGCACCCAAATCTCAAACAGCAACTTCCTCAAACCCTTTAACCATACCCAAAGAGACCAATCTTCTCACCATCCCCTCTGAGGCGGAGGCAAACCCAAGGTACAAGTGCTGTGTACGGTTCTTAAACACTTCATACCTCCGCCAAGCCTTAACCATGAACCCCACTCTGTACGTGGATGTTTTGGAAGGATTCTGGAGAACAGCCTTGGTTTCAACACTGGCTAGAGAGGATGGGACTTCATTTCAAGAAATGAACTGAACAATTGGGGGAAAACACCTGCAATTTGACGAAAAGGAGATAAATGAGGCTTTGGGGTTCAAGGTTGAAGGTCATGATACTGAAGCTAATGATGCTGAAATGATAGCATTCTTGGATTTAATCAAGTATGCAGATGAGGTAGACATGGCTAAGCTGAACAAGAAGCATGTCAGGAGGGAGTGGTCATTTCTATTTGATGCACTCCAGAAGGTGTTCTTATGCAGAAAGACAGGATGGGACCAAATCAGTCACATTGCTGTGAAGTTAGCCTACTCCCTATCCTATAATCAGGAGATAAATGTAGGAGCAATAATCCTCAAAGAATTGGCTCAAAGGCTAGGGAGGACAGTTCGTGGAAGAGGTAATGAAATCTTTTACCCTCGTTTTCTTCAGTGTATTTTAAATTATCTTGATGCTAATATACATGAACTAGAGGGTATAGATCAAACTAAAATGGCTTATTCCAAGTCCATGTCCAAAGTTCTATTTGGGTCATTGGACACAAGGAATCAAGTGGATGTGATACTAAGTGTGACCAAGCATATGCAGGACACATTTGCATCTTATCCACTTGATAAGCCAATATACCATGAACTTTCCTGGAAAGGGAAGGCTAAGACAGAAGGAGCCTCCAAGTCTAAACCAAGCCTTCCTATCCCATCCAGTGACCCTCCTGCAAACACCACCCTAGAAATTAGGGAGCCAAGTGCACCAGTCTCTCAAAAGACTGGTGTTTCTAAAAAGAAGACCAAGAAGAGAGCCCTGACAATTGTCAATGAATCAATAGAGTTAGGAAGTGAGGATCCTGAGTCACCTCTCACCAGACAAAGTAAGAAATCCAAATCTATGCCTACCACTGAATCCTCCCAACAGGATTCAGATGTGGAAAAAGGGGTACACTTGTTACTGTCAATGGCCTCTCAACAGGGCATTGGCATTGAAAAGAGTAGTCTCACCACTACATCCTGTATAGAGTCAGCACGGGGTCAAGAACTCACTCTTGACTCAAGTGGAAATATGGGTGGTCTTACACAGAGTGGAGAGCACATCACAGTTGAAACTCCTCCTATTTCTCAGGGGGAGTTGCCAAAATCTAGTCTAAACCCCACTTCTCTCTTAGATTCTACATCAAATATTTCTTCTGCACAAGAGAGTCATTCTCATGACAATCTTGCTTTTGATCACTCACAATTTCAATCTGTGATTGAGCCAATTTCAAGTGACATGGTGCATGACAATGTGCTCACCACCCAGGAACCACATTTAGTTGGTCAGGGAATGCATGTTGGGGCATATCCTAATGACACCAACAAAAACATGGAGGATTCACCAGTTCTTACTGGAGACTCTGTGCCAAACTCTCCATTCCTTATGGACTTGGATTTGCCTTCACAGGCACATAGAGATGATGCTGTAACACATCCCATTTCAATGGAGACATCATCAGACTCTACAGTCATTCCAAGACTGGAGGAAACTCATTCACCTATTCCCCATGAAGTGCTTAGCACTAGCTCTCACTTGGCCCAGGCCACCATGATAGAATGGCTGAAACTTGTGCAACATGACAGGGCTTCAGGATCATCCTATGTGCCACCACAATTGACGGAAGAAGAACTTCAAAATCTTCATGTGGCACAGATTGATGAGGTCTCTAGAATTGCTCAACATCTCCTCACTGCAAATCTCCCAAACTCTGATTATGAGGCTATTCTTCTCACTCATAAGGAGGATGTTGAAGCACATCAAGATAAGATTGTGGATGAAGCCCAGCAAGCTGGTAATGTGGATGCTTGACTGGATGGCAAGAGAAATGTGAAGCTGAAGGAGGCTCTAGCTTTTTTCAGGGAGGACTATTTTACTACTTTGGGGTCAAATGCTAAAGATCTCTCTCCTGCAGAAATCTATGATGCTGTAAATGAAGTCTACAAGAGACAGCTAAAAGCTATGCATTTCCTTGGGAAAGGTCTCCAGTCAGAAATCTCCACAATTCAGGAAGAGACAGGTCACTCAATACACTACAAGAAAAGGGTCAATAGACATCGGTTTCTGGCCGATGTCTATGTTGTTTGCCAACCGATGTCTTAGTCGGTGATGTCTATCTTAGACATCGGCCAGAAACCGATGTCTATTTAGCTCTTAGACATCATTTTTTAAGCAAATAAATTGATGTATATTATCATCTTATACATCATCATTTACTGATGTCTAATGAACTTATAAACATCAGTTGTTACAGAAAAAAATTGATTAATATTCTTTCTTAGACATCACTTTGTTCCGATGTCTGTTTTGGTTTTAAACATCAGATTTTATAAATTTCGATGTATTTCTTACCATTAGACATTAGTTTCTGAGCCTATATTAAATAAACAGTTGTCTTTCCAAGCGTTAAAAAAATTAAAAACTGGACCATTCATAATATATATTCAACCATTTATATTACACGATTCAGAAAATACATCCAACACCACCACATCAATCCACAAAACTAACCACACATCCATCATCATCATTACGCAAAATTAACTACACATCCATCAACATTCAATCGATAAAACACACAAAATAACTACAAAGCATTTGCAGAACTGCCTACAAACTAGCAATTCAATCCGCAAAATAAATCTACCATTGTTAGTTAATGCTTGTAGCGAGTGGCCCCTTTGGGTCACCAAAAACAGTACTAAATAGATGTCTATGGCATTCATGACAGAAGTAGAAATAGGTGAAATGGCCATGATGAAATAGCTTATGCACATTGGCTCCTGGTAGAACTCGATCCACAAAATCAACCATTGATGGTGGGACAACCTTATCATCCATCCCCTGATCAACATTGTAAACATTGAAAATTGAAATATAACTTAGAAAGCAAACAATATATATATATATATATGTAAAGAATAAAGATTGAACGAACAATTCTAATCCATTTCCAACATGTGGTCATAGAATATATTTTATGCATAATTTGTCCTCTTACAAGTACTGTATAATCAAAGTTAACTGATTTATTGTTACTACAGCTGTCTAAACGATAACTGCAAGTCTGCAACCAATTGTCAAAACAGAATATGCAGACGAGGGATACTGAGGGTGAGTACTAGAAGCAACAAATTCTGCATAGATATCATATTTGAGAGTTGAGATGACAAAAATTCATACTGGGAAGCTCCACTAACCTGCCATATATGAATTGGGACAAGAAAGCCAATCACTTCTTCTTCAACTTGACTGTACTTTGACTTGAGCCAATGGAGAATACCTTTACCTTGACTGAAGCTTTTGGAAGTCAATCCTTCAGCATATGAACCTCGATATTATCAATCATATGTTACCAAACACTACTTTAATGTACAACCTGTTCCGAAATATTTTATACAGAACCAGTCAATAATAAAAATGTGCACAAATCTGTAGAATACACATCAGGCTGAACACAATATACAATCCCTGCAATGGAATACCTAACATGCAGTGACAGCTCTTGAAAAATGCACACCATTTTCAGTTCACCTTTCCTAATCTTAGGACTAGGTGCTTCTTGTTCCTCATGCTAGAGTTGCTCTTTTGCCCTTCACATCTTTGGACTATAGACAAGCATTTTATCTTTAACACGGAATCTTTTAAACTAATTGATCAACTAATTAAAGATGCATGAGATAGGCAGAAGAAACCTTAGAATTTTCACAGGCTTGGACAGCTTAGAATTTCATGGACTGGTGCAAGGGCATGAAAGAACATCTGTAGTCAGCTGTAACTGGAGAAAAGTTTAAGA
The DNA here is from genome assembly GCA_030848705.1 of Heracleum sosnowskyi. Lineage (NCBI taxonomy): Eukaryota > Viridiplantae > Streptophyta > Magnoliopsida > Apiales > Apiaceae > Heracleum > Heracleum sosnowskyi. The sequence goes on from JAUIZM010000087.1 coordinate 176,157, forward strand.
AGCCAAGTAGGTCAAAAATTTGGAAGACAAAACGTAAGGCTCCAGCAATTGGATATTCTGAGGTTTTGTTTTTTTTTTTTGCATGCTAACAACAGAAACTATTCTGAATAAATAACAAAAAAGGTAGCAATATTAACGTAGAACACATAAGGACTAAGCTACTGCATATTAATTCGTATCACTCTGTAGCTACAAATGATTCACAAGAATTACTGCATTAGTAAGGATTATTCTTGAAAACAAATATCTATTAAGCTTTATTCTTGTCACTTAATATTACTCTTGGTTTCATTTGTCTACAAGGATTTCATATCACCCTAGTTGCATATAAGTCCCGTTGGTTTGATAAGCTGATTAATTTAATTACCAAATTTGTGGTGAGAAACTAAGAATAAGCTTTTTCTAAAATTTGTCACAGGCTGGCAATCTGAGATCTCATCCTAGGAAAGCAATCCCCAATCATGTCCCTAACCTTGTCCTTTAACGTATAGTACTAGAACTGAAATCCTAGTACTTAACAAGTTAGGCATTTTTACCTGCACCAATTTGTTTCAAGTTTGTTAACGAATTAATGATCCAACTCAGATAAAAGAGTCATCTGCATAAAGTTTGCTCAATTTCAATTTTTATCTTTTTTGGGAAAGAGCTACAGTCCTGTTACCACTAATTCACATTGTCCATTTATAGTTATATGCACACGTAATCATTTCTATTCCATAATGTATATCACCGCCAATTTTAAAACCTAAAATAGTGAATCACCATTTAAGACAACAATATACAAGATTCATCTCAAGCGAACACCAAACTCTTGCATCAGTGAACTCTGAATGCCAGGTATTCCTATAAGTACAAATATTTTAAGCAAGAATTCAACTAATAGTAAAGGAATATCAGCAACAAACCAATAGAATAAGGCATCCCTTATTAGAGTTTAATAGCAATATCGTCATTCCTAAAAAATTGAACTCTTAAACAACAATTAATTATTAGAATGGAGAAACAACGAGAAAGAATCAGATCTTCAACAATAATTACACAAAAAATGAAGAAAAATCCAGAAAAACCTCACATGTTTATTTGTAACTTCTTCATTTGTCTGACTATTAGTACCTACAATCACAAGATTACAAAAATAACAAATTAAACCTAATTACACAACAAACTCAAAAAAATCACAAAAATCGCGAGGAATAAAAGAATCAACTAAAGTACATGCATTAAAATAATTGAATACTCCATACTAATTCTTATCCAGAAAATGGTCCTTATAACAAATATCATGAATTAAAATAAAACCCCCAATTTAAAAATTAGGGTTTCAATTTTTAAAAACCCCCAATTTGAAATTAAATTCATGGTTACTAATACTTACCATACATACAAAGGCGGCTTACCCACTCACCAATTCGAGCTTTTGATCTTCAAATTTGGTTTTGAGCTTACTTCTTTAATAAATCGATTTGGTTTCAAACAAATCAATTTAGTTTCGAAATCAAATTGATGAGAAGCAGTGATTTTGTTTTGTGTAGTATTGAGAAGCAGTGGTATTGGGTAGACCTCTTGATTTAGAGATGAGAGTTGGGGGAGGTGAGAGCGGAGAGAGTTTTTTTTAGTCGGGGGATGTGAGAGTTGAGAGAGAAAAAAAGAGTGTTAGATTTCAGTTTTTAGTTTTGATTTTGTCTCGAAAAAAAAATAGAAAAGAGGGGGAAACCAAGAAAGGGGGGAAAAATTGGCTAAGGGGGAATATTATTTCGTAACACGCGCGAGGGAAATAAATTGATAAGAGAGGGGGGAATTCAGAAAAGCGCACGTTTGGTTTTTTAAGTATATTTAAGACATCGCTTGAACAACAAAGTGATGTCTGAATAACATATAGATATTAGTTTTTTTACAACCGATGTTATTGTTTTTTTTAACATCGGGCGCATCTTGAACCGATGTTAAAACAGTGATGTCTATTAACATTTTTCTTGTAGTGAGAGAACGGTCCTTTGCCTCTCGGGCATATCTCTCCATGGCTTTCTTGATATCTCCTTCCACATGAGGTCCTCCAATAATAACGTGAATGCTATCTTCCCTAGCAGTCCTCTTTGTGTCATCATCTTTTACTATCGGGGGTGGAGGGGGTACCTGACGGTACTCAGACTTATGTTTCCGTACTTCCTTCACGACCCATTCCGTTAGCTTTCCCTGTCGAATTAGACTCTCAATCTCATCCTTTAGCTGTCGGAAATCTGCCGTATGATGTCCTGTGGACTCATGGTAAGCACAGTATTTAGAGGTGTCCCTTTTACTATATTCCGTCAGAGGGGTGGCTTTCTTGAATACCCCCTTCCCAGCATAAGTGGCATATATATGATCAATGGAGGCCACCAAAGGGGTATGATTCTGCCACTTGCTGTGTAAGGCCTCCCGGTCTCCTTATTGGCAGTTTCCCTAGCCCTGTTAACCTTCTTTGGGCTGGGGCTCCTTTTAAAAGTCTTTGTCCTTTCTTCAGGACTAGAAGATCTCCCTCTCTTCTCCATCCTTCGGCCACTGCTTCTTAGATCCCTCATGGATTTCTCTACCCTCTTGCGAGGCTCCGCCTGTTCATAAAATTCAGCCAAAGTCTCTAGCTCCCTAGCCTGTAGAGTCTTCCAGAATTTAGAGCCTTCTCTCAACCCAGCGATTAGGAAATTCTTCTGGGCTTCTTCCGTTGCTCCTCGGACTCTAGGAACCTCAGCGTTAAACTGCATGAAATAATCCTGCAGGGACTCTACCTCTTCCTGCTTAATGTTTGCAAGGGTAGCCACCGGGGAGGCATAGTGAAGAGTGGACTGAAACTGCCTTAAGAATAGATCTCCCAACTATCTCCACGTGCTAATGCTAGCTGGTCCTAGCTTAGTAAACCACTGTTGGGCACTTCCCCTTAATGAGGCAGCGAATAACCGACAACGAGTTAGGTCAGGAACCTGGTAGACCTCCATCTCGAAGTCAACTGTCGTGAAGTCACCAATATCCATGTCGAGAAGTGCTTTATCGCATAGTTCAATTTGTACTATGTCGTGAAGTCCTCAAGACTCATATCGTGAAGTGTTGAAATCAGCAAAGTCAAAATGTACTAGATCGTGAAGTCCTCAAATAGCCTATGTCGCATAGTCCTCAAATAGCCTATGCCGCATAGTCCTCAAAAAGGCTATATCGCGAAGTCCTCAAAAAGACTAGACCGCGAAGTCCTCAAATGGCTTATGTCGCAAAGTCCTCAAAGGCCATGTCGCGTAGTCTTCAAAAGGGACATCGCGAAGTCTGGAATGAAGTGGAGTTAACGATATCAACACTTAGCCATTTATAACAAGACAAATCAAGGTACAGAACCAAAAATCAAAGGAGACAAATACTGAAGCATCAGTTCTGGCAAGGTGGTCCAAAGAACAGATGGCAAATCTACAGCTAAACTTGAAGAGAAAGATAAAAGACAAGCAACTACATAAACGGGAAAGACTCTGAAAAGCAAGTGGTCCTTCCTGACACAGTGAACCTCTTATGGCAGGACAAGTTGGACTTTCAGTTAGGGGTAGCTGTGTAAATAGGTGTGTGCACCTGTTTGTATAGGTCTATATATATCATGCACACCCTACTGTAAGCTGTAAGAGAGATACACATAGTTTTATCTTAAACACTCTTTTCTCTGTAAGAAAACAAGATACAAACTGTTCTTATTTAGAAGCTAGAAATTCAGTTGTGAAATTCTGGAAAGCTGTAGTATTTAATTTGCTTAATACAAAGTAGATTAAAGTGATTGTGTGTGTTGTTTATTGTCATTCAGCATTTTACAAAACATAATCTCATACAGCTTATTTAGTTTCAAGAATCGGAAAATATCTAAACTATCCATTCACCCCCCTGTCTAGTTTCTTGGTGGTATTCATTTCTAACACTATTTTAATATTATAAATATTTTTTTAAAAGTTTACCTATTTTAACATGTCTACTTATTTTTCTTAACAAATGCAATTACTAAAAATATTAAAATATAAATAATCAAATACCTATTTATAACCAATTATCTTTTCAGCTAAAACACATTATATATTTTTTCTAACAAAGTCCATCTTTTTCTAAATATATCACGGGAAATTGTCTTTACAATTGCCTTTTTCTATTTTTTTTACTAAAATTCATTCTTTTTCCAAAAATATCACAGGAAACCCTTTACTTATTTATTTTAAAACGTATTTAAATACTTTTAATTATTAAATTTTAAAACCTCATTTTCCAAAAATATCACGGGCATTTACCTTTTTAAACTAAATATATGTTACATTTTTTATTTTTTCTTACTAAAACCCCTCATTTTCCAAAAATATAACGGACAAACCCATACTTATTTATTTTAAAATTTGTTTTAATGTTTTTAATTAATTAAAAGTGTTTAGCTATTTTAACATGCCTACTTATTTTTTGCACAATTACAATTAATAAAATATTAAAAAAAATAATAATAAAATAACAATTAACAATCCGTGCATCGCACGGGTTTTAAACTAGTATTAATTATATGTAAAACATATATAATATTTTATATAAATAATATTATTTTGAAATTTAAATTTGAATTTGTCAATGTATATGTCATAATTTAATTTAATTTCGTAAAAAAATTTAAAAAAATATTATTTTTTGAATTAAATAAATGAATAATTTTTTTTAATATATTAAACGGGTCAGACCTCCGATCCGATAACCCGAAATCCGAACGGATCAGGTATGGATGGGCCTAAAAAATATATGACTCCTGATCCGATCCGATCCGAATTCAAAAAATTTTAACGAATTCGGATATGGATTTAAGATAATACGATCCGAATCCGACATGTTGACAAGCCTATAAGAGACATCTATAAACAAAATTTATGCACTTATTTTAAAACTTTTAAAATGGTGAATAGTTATGTATATTTTTATTGTATTAAACTAGTACTTATTTCTAAAGTATATGATACCTTTGCACTTTACAAAAGCCTCCTCCAATTTTATTGGAGATTGTGTTGGAAGTTGGAACGTTAAGACATTTACAAACAAAATTTATGCACGCTTATTTTTACCTCATCTCGAAAGTATATAAAATACCTTTGCAGATTACAAAAACCTCCTCCAATTTTAATACAATTGTGCTCTGAGAAAAAACACACATGAGGTAAATGTGACCGACACGTGTATATAATCTAAGGGAAAGAGAAAAGATAAGATAACAAAAGTTTGTGGACTGGAGTTTCAGTTTAGGTGTCCCAGACAATTTCCTGCTCTGGTTTTTTGATAATCATGCTAATTTTACGATGAAAAAAATATTGTTTAATCATGTAATCATAGATAATAGAATTTAAATTATGTGATGATCAAATTTGATACTTTTAACTAAATTTGGTACTTCTGCGCACCATTTACGTATTATTTTATTTATTAATAAAGAGTATAAATTTAGACTATTAAAATAAATATAAGGATATTAAATCTGGTCTTACTGGGAAAAGGTTTTTAGTATTTGTACTATTTATGTATAAGTACAATAATAATAATTTATAAATGGTGCAGCCTAAGACAGGTCGGTTGTTGTTGAGTTTTGAAATAGTATAGCTACTTTATTAAATAGGGGAATGCAATGCGTAGGACAGGCAAATGTTAGAACTTGCAAGTTGCATTCATTAAAACAGCTAAGGTTTATTTTTCAAATTACTCAATGATTCAATTTTGCTTCTTCCCTTTCGCAATCCCATTAGAAAAGTCGTATTTTTTTTGGAATAAAAAATTTATAAAATAGCAGGGTGACAGTCTGACAAAGGATCTAGCATAACTTGTAGCACATGCATCTTTTAATTACCCTTCCACCCCACAGATATGACATGTCCTTTTATTTGCATAAATATAGCAACCCCTTTTTAATCTTTTGGCTAATTTTGTAATATAGCAGTATATTTTAATAAATAAATAGATAGAACCACTGTGACTGAGTTTCGTAAAAAATATACTACAAATTATGAAAGCACATGAATTAAAAGTAAAAAAAGATAGGGAATATTTACTTTTTCGTGCAATTTTGTTTAAAAGTTTCAAATAAATACGAAGAAAGATACATGCAAATAATAATTTTGTTCCTTTTTAAATAATTTTTAATTTTGCAAAAGGAATGAAAACTTTATAGATATCATCAGTTTGACAATATTGAAATGCATTGTAAGTTGAAGATTGATGTTTTCTTATACTGTTGTAATATCTTCTTATTCATTTTTTAAAAGAAATATGTTTACATTTTATAGTAGGGGTGCTTTTCAATACTCGTATACTATGATGGTGAATGCTGAATAGTACTCCCACATCCCCTCAATTCTTTACATTGAGAGAAACCAATCAATTTAATGTATAAAATGAGTATAAAGTAGGTATAGTGAAAGAAAGTAGTGAATATGATTACATTTTATATTATAAAATATTATTATTTTTGATATGTAAAGAAATAAGAATGACGTACCAAAAACTTTTTATAAAAAAATGAGAGTGACGGAGTAAAATTTTAGCTGTTGACAAGCACATGTATAAGAAATGTGAGAACGACAGCACACAGAAAGCTGGTTGAATTGACAAATACACATTTCGAGAAAATGCGTATTTTATGGGGTTTCTAAAACACGCACATGACACACTGAAACGTACTTTATGTGGATCACAAAATGTATATTAAATTTTTGTATATTAGAAAATGAATTGAAATATTTTGTGAAATTGAATCATTTTTCTTATTTTAAAAGTCGTGCAAAGCTCAAAATAAATGTAATATTAATTTATATAAAATATATATGTATATGTAATCAAAAGTTTTGGTCGATCAATTGATATTAACATTTCACGGACCTAATATTTAAAACAGATAATCAATATTATTTTAGACTTCAACTTAAAATGATAAGATTATACCAATTTTAAAAGATAATTAATTAATACATAGATGCCTTATTTACTAGTAGTGCTGAGTGTATCAAAATATATTCAAAATCATTTTCAAGTGATATATATACATTAGTGAACGTATATATATATATATATGCATATATGTACTTGCCTTTTGTACCATGTTCTTTGTTTAGATTAGATTTCATTTGTCCTGAATTACTTTTGCACAATAAAAATACAAAACTTAAATATTGCAGTTACCCCATGCGTACCTGAGACCTGCATATCTTGTTTCTAAGTTTTTATAATTGTGGTTTTAGCTCTTCCCCGTATGCGTATTTAGTTCTATAAAAAAAGAAAAGTTATTATTATTTTAAGTGATACGCAAATTGCGTTCGCGTATTATGCCTTTAAAGAATAAAATATTACACGTTATCCTAGTATAAATGCGTATAGTGTGTTTTCTTTTAAAAAGGTTTAGCACACAATACCCCTACATCATTTGCATATTGACAGGTTACCCACTTGCAGTCGCAGATGCGTGATATTAGATACTCAGGTATTATATGCGTATTCAATCGAGTATTTTTCCCCTCCTTTTCCCCATGTTATTTTTGTGAGGGTTGTTGGAAATAACAAGTACTACAGCAACATGGAGGCAGTTATATAATAGATACAGCATTGACAGACCAAGACCAAAGTTAACAAAACAAAGCATGAAGGTCGAAAGCATGCATATCAGAAACTGATAAATAACCAGGGAGACAGAAACAGTACCTTTAGCCATAGATTAACAGTGTATAAGAACAGAAATAACGAAGCAACAGCTGAGTCGTCAGGACTTCGAGAAACCCTGACTGTTCTTGAAGAGTTATTCGCCCCCACTTACTGTGTCAGGTTGTCGGCGAGATACTACTTCCAGGATAAAACAGCTCCGAGCAAGGTGTTCACAGCAACAGCAGCGCTCAACTACGACCAGCACCTCAGTCGCCGGAGAACCAGAAAACTACAGGGAAAAACTATATGGAGAGGGAGGGCAGAGAGAGTTTTGAGAGAAGTGAGTTTGCAAAATTCTGTGTGTTTTTCAACTGAGCTACAAGGGCCACTATTTATAGTGGTTCCTTTCTGTAACTGAAGCACAAATCAATTTCGTAACTGCAGCACACACATTAATTTTTCCGTAACAGCTGATCATATTAAATAAAAAAATCAAAACTGACCATTTAATGAATAAACGTTTTTGATTTAAATTTAATAACCTGAGCTGTTACATCTTTTTCATGTTTATCCACATATACAGATTTAATATTTATTTTAAATATATCCATCAAATCATGTCTAGGTTCATATCAGTTTCTGTTGACCATCAGAGTTTAGTTTCTGTTGACCATCAGAGTTTAACTAGTTGTCCATCAGAGTTTAGTTTCTGTTGACCGTCAGAGTTTAACTAGTTGTCCATCAGAGTTTACTGACAAACCAACTCCATCAGAGTTTACTAGTTAAATACTGATAACCCAACCCAATTTGACAACTGATAACCCAGCCCGATTTGATAAATTAATTCTAATAAAATATTAAATCACATAGATAAAAACTCTCGCCCAGGTCGCCTCGCGTACGCGAGACGCCGAGACATTCGCCCAAATCGCCCTTCGACCCGACCCGGTCCAGTGCGTGGCGTGGCGTGGCGTGGCGTGGCGTGGCGTGGCGAGGCGGGCGGCGGCGCGCGTGTGTGTGTGTGTGCGCGTGAAGCACACACTAACACCATGCACCATCACACACCTTAGTAGTTGTATACTACTCATGTGTGTAATGCTATATAAAGCCACCAAGTCCCCTTATTCTTTTCTATGTGGGATAAATGAAACATCATTATAACAAGCTTTTTCAAGCTACTACCTTCATCTCAATTTCTCTTATGGATTTAAACAAGAAAATTATTAAACCCATACATGAAAGTTTAAGTTCCCATAGCAAGGAACAACTTCCAATCATTAGAAATTTGAATTAACATCAAGAATATAGTTAATTATATCCTTAAACTATCAATTTTTCTAACAATCCCCCACAAATCCATATAGAAATGTAGACAGGTTCTTAACATGACTTGATTTTTCAGAGTCGGTACCCTTCCGGGTTTGAACCCTCCTAAGTCCCCTACTTCGATGGCTACCGGATTCAGATGAAATTTTTTCACCTTGAATCTTAATCCGTTAAGTGTAACCATTCTCCATAGACGACGACAAGTCAAAGGCTATGGTGCCAATCTACGGCTTTGAGACATTAATGGTCTTGTCTCGATCCTGTTCGTCGAATGCTTCAAGGAATAACCCTTTCCTCTAATTGCGACCTCACAATCACATTCGCTTAGCTGGGCATCTCCAGAGATGTACTGCAACCATCTCGTCAAATGACTTGACCCCATTCAGAGTTCTTAAACTCTTACTATTCAGCAGTTTCAGTACCTTATAGGTTTACAGGGGATAGACTCAGATACTAAGTATCATCTATGTATCAAGGTACTCCCAACTCATCCTTACAGCTTGTTATTACCACATTGAATACACTTCGAGGGATCTCCTCTCATGTGTATTGGGTTCCCACTGTTGATGAGTCGTGATGGGTTGTCAGTCTCCCCAACCTCGACTTAAGGACCACTGCAGGTTCCAGTCCTTTAGTCAAAGGATCAGCTATATTTTCCTGAGTTCCAATGAACTCTACAGCTATAATCCTATCAGACACTAATCCCCTTATAGACTTAAGTCTAACTTGGACGTGTCTCTTTGTTTTAGCATTGTACTTTTTACTGCTAATCTTGTCGATAGTTGTTCGACTATCACAATGAATAGCAATAGCAGGAAGCGGTCTGCTTACTACAGGTATCACGGACATCAGTCCGTGTAACCATTCAGCCTCCGTCCCAGTGGCATCAAGTGCACACAACTCAGCCTCAAAAGTAGACCGAGTTACTATAGTCTGTTTTGTCGACTTCCAGGATATTGCTCCACCCCCTAGGGTGAACACGTATCCAGTCACTCCATTGGAACCAGACTTCTTAGCTATCCAACTTGCATCACTGTACCCTTCAAGTACACCAGGAAATCTCCTATAGTGTAATCCAAGGTACAATGTGCCTTTCAGATATCTAAGCACTCTATCAAGAGCATCCCAATGAGTTCTGTTCGGACAGCTTGTATATCTAGCTAGCTTAGACACAGAATATGATATATCTGGTCTAGTACAGTTAGCAAGATACTGCAAGCTTCCAATAATCTGAGAATATCTTAACTGAGACACAGGGACTCCTGAACTATTCTTGACAAGGGCAACTTTAGGATCATAGGGTGTACTAGCGATTCTACATTGTGAATAACCATATTTCTCAAGTATAGATTTCTCTATATAATGAGATTGCGATAGGGTTATTCCATCAGCTGACTGAGTCAGCTTGATACCAAGAATCACGCTAGCTTCACCCATATCCTTCATCTCAAAGTGCCTTTTCAAGAAATCCTTTGTCTCGTTAATAATCTCAATATTGGTTCCAAACAGTAGTATGTCATCCACATATAAGCATAATACGACACATTCACTACCTTTAACTTTTGAGTAGACACACTTATCGCTATCATTACTAACAAAACTGAATGTCACAATCGTTTCATCGAACTTCTTGTGCCAGTCCCTGGGACCTTGTCTTAAGCCATAAATAGATTTGATTAACTTACATACTTTCCTTTCGTTGCCAGATGCAACAAACCCCTCAGGCTGATCCATATAAATCTCTTCTTCAAGTTCACCATGAAGAAAAGCTGTCTTTACATCCATTTGATGGATGATCAGACCATGTACGGAAGCCAATGCTACAAGCATTCAGATTGTTATCATTTTGGCAACAGGAGAGTATGTATCAAAGAAATCAATTCCTTCCATTTGCTTAAAACCCTTAGCCACCAGTCTAGCCTTGTACTTCTCTATTGAGCCATCAGGGTTCAACTTCCTTTTAAAGATCCACTTGCACCCAATAGTAGAACACCCAGGAGGGAGATCAACTAACTCCCATGTTCCGTTAGAAACAATAGAGTCAATTTCACTCTTTACAGCGCCCTTCCAGTGCCTAGACTCCGAGGAGTCCATAGCCTGTCGGAAAGTTAAAGGTTCATCCTCGACATTGTAAGTGATGAAATCACTTCCAAAGTCCTTGACTACCTTTGCACGCTTACTCCTCCTAGGTTCCTCTTCCTCCATAGGAGTAGAGCTACTACCAGGTTCCGCCCCCACATTTGTCATCTTTTCCACATGATCAGGAATAGAACTTGATGTGTGAGTGAGATCTTCCTCAGAAGTACCTTGAGGTATACCAGTCTTCATAGGGTAGACATCCTCAAAGAATGTAGCATCAAGAAATTCAACTATCGTGTTAGCCACTATACCATCTATGTCAGATTTTATTACCAAAAATCTCATAGCTGTAGTGGTTTCAAGATAGCCCAGAAAGATACAATCAACCGTCTTCGGACCTAGTTTCTTCCTCTTGTGTTCAGGGACAAGTACCTTTGCAAGGCACCCCCACACTCGAAGATACTTGAGACTAGTCCTCTTGCCTTTCAATAACTCATAAGGTGTCTTATCCATGTGTTTCAGAGGGACTCTGTTCAGAATATGGCAAGCCGTATTCAGAGCCTCTCCCCACATGTATTTAGGCAACCCAGAGTTAATAAGCATACTGTTAATCATATCTTTGAACGTTCTGTTCTTTCGCTCAGCGACCCCATTAGACTCAGGTGTGTATGGTGGAGTAACTTCATGAACTATTCCATTGCTTGCGCAAAATTCATTAAAGGAGTTACTCGTATACTCACCACCTCTATCTGATCTCAACCTTTTAAGTACCTTACCAGTTTGTTTCTCAACTTCAGTTTTATAAATCATGAATTTGCTAAGTGCTTCATCCTTATGTCTAAGTAAATAAACATAACAGTATCTACTACTATCATCTATAAAAGTAATGAAGTATCTAAAATGGTCTTTAGTTAACATACCACCAAATTCACAAATATCAGTGTGTACTAAATCTAACAAGTCTGAATCCCTAACAACATTATGAAAAGGTTTCCTTATTTGTTTAGCAGACACACATACTTGACATTTAGAATTCTTTTCTATAGTATGTTTTGGAATCAACTCTAAGTTCATCATATTTTTAAGAGCACCAAAATTTAAGTGACCAAGTCTGGCATGCCATAAGTTGGATGATTCTACACAGTTAACAGAAGGAGTAATTTCATTAAAGAAAGTGCCCAAAACAGGCTCAGCATTTATAACAAATAAACCATTTGACAAGTAACCCTTGCCAAAGAAAGTACTAGTGTGAATAAGAACTACTTTATTACACCTTAAGGAAATTTCAAAACCATTCGTAACTAAACGGCTTCCACTTATTATATTTCTACGCATGTCGGGAACATGATGCACTCTTGTCAGGGATAGAATACGCCCCGAAGGAAACTTCAGGTCCACGTCTCCCACTCCATGAACTTGAGCGGCACTCGCATTCCCCATCGTCACTGTCATGCTATGACTCTGTTGATAAGATACAAACAAACTAATATCAGCACAAATATGCACATTAGCTCCAGTATCAATCAACCATTCATTTGACAGATAAGTGGAAAATAGTACAGGGTTGTAGGTCACATACCGGTTTTCGTTGGTTTCAGAAGCCGAAGCCTCACCAACAACCATGTTCACTACAGGCCCACTTGTGGTTCCAAGTACAGCATTCGCTTGCGCTACCACCTCGGTTTTCTTCGCTTTCTTTGTAGGACAGTCCTTACTCCAGTGCCCAACCTGCCCACAAGACCAACATGGTTTGTTTGCCTTTGGTTTCTTGGCCTTATCCTTGTCTATCTTAGGTTTATTAACATTACCCTTCCTAGCAACAGCCTTTCTTTTCTGTCCTACGGTTACTACATTCACCTTCGAGCTACCGTGTTCAGATGGCATCACATGTCCCTGTTTGGACTTGTGTTGTTCTTGCACCGAGATGTCCAGCATAAGGTTGGTCCAGGTGATCTCTCCTTTCTGTCTTTTCAGGGAGAGAGCGAACTCTTCCCAAGACTTCGGAAGCTTTTCAATCACGCTCATAACCTTGAACTTATCAGGGAGATCCATGCCGGATTCCTTCAAAGCATGCACTATCATCTCGAACTCATGCACCTGCTCAGTCATGGATTTGTTGTCTACCAGCTTAAATTCAAGGAACCTCGCTACAGAATACTTTTCCAGACCTTGAGAGTCAATATTGTGAGTGAGGTCCAGCTTCTCCCATAAGAGCTTAGCAATATAGGCATCAGATGAATAAACATCAAACAGAGTGTTCGTTAAGGCTACCAGAATGGCTGCCCTAGCCACCCCATCCTTCTCAGCCCACATTGCATAAGCCTTAACTGTTTCAGCTTTTTCTTGAACCACCACCGGTTTCTCATACTCCACAACAGGCCACAGACCCTTTACAGTTAACCACAATTTCATCCTTTTCTGCCAGCGTGAAAAGCCATTAAGTGGTCCAATCAATGACCCCAGCAGACACTTTAGACGTACTACCATCTACAGTAACTTCAGTTTCATTAACCATAATGCTAAATATTATATAACAGGATAACTCTTCAAGAATGTTGGAAATAACAAGTACTACAGCAACATGGAGGCAGTTATATAATAGATACAGTATTGACAGGCCAAGACCAAAGTTAACAAAACAAAGCATGAAGGTCGAAAGCATGCATATCAGAAACTGATAAATAACCAGGGAGACAGAAACAGTACCTTTAGCCATAGATTAACAGTGTATAAGAACAGAAATAACGAAGCAACAACTGAGTCGTCAGGACTTCGAGAAACCCTGACTGTTCTTGAAGAGTTATTCGCCCCCACTTACTGTGTCAGGTTGTCGGCGAGATACTACTTCCAGGATAAAACAGCTCCGAGCAAGGTGTTCACAGCAACAGCAGCGCTCAACTACGACCAGCACCTCAGTCGCCGGAGAACCAGAAAACTACAGGGAAAAACTATATGGAGAGGGAGGGCAGAGAGAGTTTTGAGAGAAGTGAGTTTGCAAAATTATGTGTGTTTTTCAACTGAGCTACAAGGGCCACTATTTATAGTGGTTCCTTTCTGTAACTGAAGCACAAATCAATTTCGTAACTGCAGCACACACATTAATTTTTCCGTAACAGCTGATCATATTAAATTAAAAAATCAAAACTGACCATTTAATGAATAAACGTTTTTGATTTAAATTTAATAACCTGAGCTGTTACATCTTTTTCATGTTTATCCACATATACAGATTTAATATTTATTTTAAATATATCCATCAAATCATGTCTAGGTTCATATCAGTGTCTGTTGCCACCAACTCCATCAGAGTTTACTAGTTAAATACATTCGCCCAAATCGCCCTTCGACCCGGTCCGGTCCGGTCCGTGGCGTGGCGAGGCGGGCGGCGGCGCGCGTGTGTGTGCGCGCGTGAAGCACACACTAACACCATGCACCATCACACACCTTAGTAGTTGTATACTACTCATGTGTGTAATGCTATATAAAGCCACCAAGTCCCCTTATTCTTTTCTATGTGGGATAAATGAAACATCATTATAACAAGCTTTTTCAAGCTACTACCTTCATCTCAATTTCTCTTATGGATTTAAACAAGAAAATTATTAAACCATACATGAAAGTTTAAGTTCCCATAGTAAGGAACAACTTCCAATCATTAGAAATTTGAATTAACATCAAGAATATAGTTAATTATATCCTTAAACTATCAATTTTTCTAACAAGGGTTGTATAAAAAATTGTTATTTCCCGACTTCACCCACTGAACAAATAATTTAGGACGAGTCAAGTATTCAAGATTTCTGAGTAATAATTTCTCTTTTTTTTTTTTTTTTTTTATTACTACTATTTTCAAATCTGTAATGAATACCAAGTCTTCGAATGGCTCAAAATTCTAGCTTGGTGTGCTAAACTCCATGACAAATTAACCTGGGACAAATAAATAAATGATACTCTTCAGAAAACGTTAGTATTTTGCAACTAGGCTTATTCTCCACAAAGACAGACATCTCATGTAGGTTACTAGTCTGTATCAAACGATCCCTTCGATCCAATCTTCTGAGGTTGTACAAAATCAAATTCGATAATGCAAAAAGAGGTTTCGGAATGGATAATTTTCGTGTCGTTTTCATGTCGGGTACGAAATTGTCGATTCTAGACACACAATCACGTCCACTTATCAAATCAAAATTGAACTTCGAACTATGCAAACACGTAAAATGCACCATGCTTTCGATTTTTCATCCCCACCTGTCTTCTTTTGGACTAAACATCTTAATCTTTTTCTTGAAACATCGTCTACGAGTAAAACTTGTCAAATTTTAGGAGCGAACACATCATGTAACATGCCCATACAGTATATTCAATAATTCAGTTAACATTAGGCACCTATTCAATTCGAGTATAAAAAAATTTATTCTTTAGGTACACGACACATGATTCATACTTTGCCTATTGTGTGCAACATGTGAAAGTTTGTTTCGAAAGGCAAAAAAGAAGTTTCTTTGAAAAACATGTGATGTTCTTAGATTGCGTATATAAAGTAATATGATTGACATTATAGAAGATTAAGTTGTGACAATTTCAAAATAAATGAGCTCTCTTTTTTATTAGTTTTTACTCGTACGAGGCAAAGAAGCATGCAATCAAGCTGTTGTACAGAAAATAGTTAAGAACCGGTTGCAAAATTTAAGTCGATAACACAAAGTTGGCTGTTTTAAAATGGTCAGAAAGTCCCGTGGACGAGCGGATAGTGCGATTTCCTTGGTAATAAGAAGTCGATGGTTGAGCCAAAATGCTTAAAATTTCAATCAAAACATTTTTTTAGGAGGTTCACTATAAAAAAAATCGGTTAATTTCGACTTCATAAAAACGGTTAAAATTAGCTAATTTTCATCGCAATGGTTAATGAAACAAGCAGCTAAACAAAACAAACATAACTCGACCGTTTGGACACGGCTAAATTCGACCGTTTTCAATCAAATTTAACCATGATCGAAAATGACATAACGTTTTTTTATTAGTCGAATTCATATTAACACATGTGGAGAGTCTATTACATTCACGAGAAAGTGATCAATGACAACTTATTATTTGAATTTTAATTTGCGAAAAAGTATGAAAACTGTAGAAATACTCTTCATGATTCATGAATAAATGGTCCACGGAAGAATTTGTAATAACCTCCATGCTTCAGGTTCCAAATCCATCTCCTTGGGTGTTATAAATAGATTAGGCCCAATACTGGTCCAATCTATTTCCAACAAGGCTACTGCAAGTATAATTTTTTCTCTCTTTCTCACCCGATAATCCATATCTGATAAATAGAAACTTAATTTTATATTAGAAATATTATTTTATTTAAAAACGTATTTTGTAGAATATTTTTTGAAAAAATTTAGATATATTATTATAAAGCCGCTGCGAAGCGCGGCTTAGTAAACTAGTATCTGATCAATAGAAACTTTAGGACTTTGAAGTATACTTAAACAGTTGATTAGATCACAAACATTACGTTAAACTGGAATATAACAACTACTGCAAGTGAAAAATTACAGACCAAAACTAAAAGCTAAACAAGCCCCTAAAATCAGATTAAATTGCTAATTACTAAATTTTAAGATTATAAAAAATCTCATAACAAGAAGCAAATAAAGTTGACAACTTTGATAAAGTATCAACAACCTAAATGTACAAACATTAAACAATGGGACTCATTATCAGCACTGTCTGATAAGGAATGCACTTACAGAAAAGAAGAACATTATAGACCTTGATTATTTATTTACAACATTTTGTAGGATGAAAAGGAAAGAAAAAAGGGTATGTGGGGTGCTATCTTTGAAGCTTTCAGCTGCTATTTTTACTATTTCCTTTCTCTTGCTTCAATGTATCTGTCTTCTGTCCCCCTCTATCTCAACTTTGAAAGATGCAGGGAGGGTCCTCTGTAGAGGAAATACAAAAGGAAACTTCTCTAAAGCCAAAAGAATAAGAAATAAAGGAGCTTACACAAAGTGGGAGTCACTGTCCATTCCAAGATGAAGTTTTCACAGAGTATTTCCTTCAAAAGATTGCAACTTTATTTTTCGCAATTATCTGCAATATCGTAAGCAGCGGGATTAGGGAAGGTCCGATGTACGCAGACTTAATTTGTTTTCATAAAGAGACTTTTAGAATCAGTAATTAAAATTAAGTTTAAGAAGAGTTGGAGAAGAGCTATGCGTACCTTTCCGGTGACAAAATTTGGCGAAACAAACAATAATCAATGCTACAATTGCTATAATTGCGATGAGAATTGCCAATGTCCTTTGCATATTATCATCTTTTTTCTTTTCACTAGAATCTGCAAACAGTTATGTTTAAGCAATTAGCAATGATTACTTATTATAGCATAAATAAGCTCTAAACACTAAAATCAAAATTGAAATTTAATCTAATTGTGGATCAATCGTCCCAACTATGATTCAATTTCAGCCGGAAGTGGGCACTGATCAAATGTTAGTCCTTTAATTGAGATGAAAACTATATTAATATTTGATGTTCGGTTGATACATATTACTCCGTGTTAAGTTATCAATTCTCTTAAAACCGGAAATGTGAGATAATTTTCGAGTGAAGACAATGCATGACAGAACAATTGTATTTACATTCAATTTTTTCTCAAATTTCAGAGACCTGCTGGCTGCTGGTATCATTCGGTAATGCTTGGATTTGGGTTGAAAAATTGAACCTAATGGCATTGGATCCTACGTAGTGTTGATTGCAAGTAGGTACTTTGAGACAAACTAAAAGTAAGAAAAGGGTCTTCATAACCCTTCTTTTCATATAAAGTTGGGAACATATCAACTTTAACAAGGGCCATCCAAATGCCTAAATGATTTAATTCACTTCTTCATATGAACAAACAAACTGTGTTAACTGGATATCCATCTCATTCAGATATACATGATGAGTGTAAATAAGAATCAAAACTAGCAACAAGGTTACTTTCGAAATTCAGCTGCTATGGAATTATGAAGCTTTTTTCGGAGGATAAGTCCTTATTTTCGGAATGTAAGTTTCGTATGTTCATATGGTCGTTTCTGTACTAGCAAGAAAAATTCAAGACGCAGATTTCATCCACGTCAGATCATGTGTAGCTCAGAACAAAACTAGAGACTAAAATGAGTTCTTCACACGGCATACATTATAAATATTTAGATATTAAGCAAAAGATTCTGCAAATCTTCTCCAATGGAGCAAATAACCGAATTGATCGACGACTACTACTTCAAAGTCACGTCCATAAACAAGCTCAATACTAACTCTTGAATTAAAATAAGAAGATTAGTTTAAAATAGTGACGAAACAAACACATAACTAAAAGTCACAAACCACCATCCACGGAGGAGTCCGTGGTGGTGGTGGAACAACGGCTTACCACGACTCGTAGAGCGATCCCCGTGGTCCGAATATCGCGCATAGCACTTGCCCAGGAACATGTCTCCCCACGCAGCTGATCCGCAAACACTTTTGAGCTGACCAGTTGCCTCAGCTAGACAATCTTGACACTGGCTCATACTCAAGTCCTGCACACACTGTGCCACGCCCTGCACATTCCCTGATCCACCAACCCGAAAATACTGTCCATCACTCGTTAAATATCCCAGCAACGAATCGCGTCGAGTCAAGCCATCCGAATTGTACCCAGTTGACTGCCCACATTTCCTCATCAAAACAGACTTGTCCTCCACGCCAAAAAACGTAACATTATCGTACCTAATAAAACAACCATCAAACTGTAACGCCGCACCTGATGCCCCGGGGCAAACGACACCTACTCGACTAACAGCCTGCGTAACGCAGGCTCGACAGTCTGAGTTGATTAGGTCACCTCTACATTGGTAGAGTCCGTAAACAATATCGGATTTTGTGGAGCCAGGGAGGGAGATTTTGAAGTTGTTGTAGCCTGTAGAGGAAGCTGAGTTTACGAGGGAGGTGAGTATCGAGTTTACGTTGTATTCGTACGGAGTTCCCGGAGCGTATTTTATCTGAGAACAACCTCCATAGATGAAGTTATCAACGGCAGAAATGGATGGTTTTGCAAAAAGAATGAGTGTAAGAAAGTATGCAGTTGGAAGAGAAAAAGAAAGCGGTTGAATAGACATGTTGTGTATGAAAGGCCCTATAACTTGAGTGTGTTAGTATTATGTATGAGTTGTATAGGGGAGAGGAGACTTGAGGTTCTATTTTTATTTTTATTTTTTTGGTTTGGTAAAGAATTAATGTAGGTCAGTTAGTAAGCTTGATTATAATATGGACCACAATCAGTTGTAGTGTATGCTTTCAAGAGATACCAAAAAAGATTTAGACTTCGACAATTATTTCGTATATTTTAATTTTTAGATTTACTTAACCACGCATTCATTTTAGATACGTAATTTCTATGTATTTCAGTTGGTTAATTAATGTTAATTAAACATAAGTACCTATCTCATGAACAAGTTTGAAAACTATATGACCAGGGAGGTACTCCGGCTCAAATTATAAAATATTTGAATTTGGTTCAATAATAATGGAGCCGCATTCGATCTTGAGTTATTTAAATAATTTATGGTTCGATCGAGTTTGAATTCAAACTCGAATCCGAACTATTTAGTTAAACTCAAACTCGAACCTGATAGTGATAGTGTTCGACTCGACTCAACTCTTAAGTCAGCTTTGGGCATCTTGGACGAAATGGTTTAGAAAAACTGTTACTTAACCGTTGATCAAGTGGATGAATAGATGTATAGTGGATGTGGAGTGGAGCGTTGAATGAACATATAGTAGTAGTAGGTATTGCTTGGAGTGTTAGGTTTGTTCTCTGTCCATGTTGTCTTGGTTGTAAAACAGGAATCTAATGTCTTCCCATCATTGGTAACGATAATGATAGAAATATGTAAGCTTCATCTAAGTTTTAGTATTTGACTTCACCGGTTTAACGTTGATGTCGCTGGAAAGTCCGTGTGTAGCGATGTTAACAAATCGGATCAACTCGAATTTCACAACAACGATAATTAGTTTATTTCAGTATCCCTAATTATCGTTTCGATGAAATGTATTATGTTGAATTCTAAAGGCATGCAAGCTCTTTCGAGGGTCCAATATATTTCATTAATATATTTTTTGGAAAAGCTTAGCCGTTAAATTCTAATTAATTACGGAAATGTTTTAAAATTTAAAAGAATCGGTAACTTAACAGGTTTTATTACAAATTGAATGATCTGATGCTGATTTAATATCGAGTTAAGAACTCGCCTCCAGCTACTTAAGAACTCGCGTTAATCCTCTGCTTTTTAAACATAAAGGCATGTTTTTTTATCATGAAATTACAAACACATAACCAAAAGTCACCAACTACCAACCACGTCGGAGGTGATCCGAATATTTCTTAAGTCTTCCTTGGGCATCTTCGAGGAAATGTTTAAGAAAACTGTTGACCATTAATCAAATTACAAGCAGCTATAAGGTACGGACAAACACACGAAAGACAAAAATAAATAAAAATCGATAATAACGGATTTAAAAGAAATCATCAATATCTTTATATATATAAAGGAAAACCCCCAGAAGCTCTTGAATCGCTCGATTCATATTTTTCTAATTTTCTTGAGCTTCTCAATTTTAATTCAATAAAATTAAATTTCCTCATTTACATTCGAATTTTTAGGGAAGACATTCCTTATTTACACTCAAATTTTTTGGAAAGATAATTAATATATGAAAGTTAATCCTACTTAAAATTTAATTAAACAAATATTACATTTTTTTCTCAACTAACTTAAATCTAAATATTACATTTTTTCTCAACTAACTTAAATCATATTTAAGTTTTAATCTATTTTTCTATAGTTTAACTATTTTAATTCAATTCGAATATTTAGGGAAAACAATAAATATATAAAAGTCAATCATATTTAAAATCAATATCTTTATATCAATATCTTTTATATATATAAAGGAAGGGGGTTGCTCAAATGAGACCCTATATTAGAATGAGAACTGAGAACTAATGACATTTTTGTAATATAATTGCATTGTCAGGGCATACAGAATACATCAAAATAAAAACAACTTCACGCTTTTTGTTGTCAACACACATGACACCCATTTCTTCTCCTTCGTTGTTACCCGACCTCGCCACCACAACGGTCATTACACCAACGTCGCTGGCACCACCAACACCACAATCACTGCCATAGTCTACCGCAACACCACCTGAATCACCAAATTCAAAGCAGAATCACCAAAATTTAAATCACCTATCACTACCACCACCATCTAAATAATCATCAAATTCAAACCCCAATCACCCAAAACTCAACAAAAATCACTAAATTTTATTACAACCTACCATAATCTTTTAAAGCAAAATCACCACCATATTAATATAATCTCCACCATATCATAACTTTCGTCATCACATACATACACACCTATATAATTATATATCATCACATTGCCATTATCGCTTCCTTCTTCATGGCATCGTCGCCGGTACCACTACCCGACCTACCATCACCAAATACAACAACTAATCACAATCATCATCACCACGTGATCCACCACAATCACAATCACTACAAATGACCTTCGTTATCACCATCTCCGTCATACAAAATCACCATCAAACTGCTGGTATCATCTAGAATCACCAAATTTAATTCTAAATTACTAAAAAATCAAAAGCAAATCACCAAATTTTAACACAAATCACTAAAATATAAACTCCAATCACCAAAATTTCAACAGAGATCACGAGATTTCAACAAAATCACTATTATTTTTAGAGCAAATCACCATAATAGGCTATCTCCATTCTACTTGCAACCACCATCTCCGCCATTAACTTAATCACCATACTCCTTTCACCTCTACAACTATTGTATTCACCATATCTATCATAAACATCACTCTACCCAAACATCATATCCTAGCTAAGGAGTTATGATTATGAAAGAATTCGTACCTATATTTTATTTTGTTCCGCCCAAATTGATCGAAATTAGGAGTGGGTGTATCGATATCATAAGGAACAACTATACTGGATCGAGAAAGACACGGATTAGAGTGGTGATGACGCTGATGATTGTTTTCCGATGACGATGGTGATATGATGGCAACAAGAGGCAAAATTGGTAGATGGTTCTTTTGTTGGGATTTATGGGTGATAGCATAGAAACAACTTAACCTTGTATGTACTTAATTTTTAATTAAGTAGAACATACTGTCACAGCCAAAGTATGTTCTTGTAATCAGTAGGAAATGTCATTTTAGTTGTGTAATTTGGAAGAAGTTCACTTGTTGTGTTCAAGCCTCAAAGAATGCATATTAGATGACAGCATGAATAAAGGTTACTGTCATAAGCATTGACAGTAAGATTACAAGAAGAACAGAATGTTGCAAGTCACGACAGCATATTCACTCTGACATCAACATTGGCGGAAGACTACGCGACAGCAACTTTAGCCCTCGACAGCAAGGTTGGAAACCTCGACAGCACTCTATGCGGGGAACTCATACTGTCACCAAAAGAACATTCCTGTGACAGCAAGCTTTGCGGAAAAAGTAACTATCTCGAGAAAGATCCTTGTTCTAGGTATCTTCTCAGTCAAATCCCGTGACAGTCTCAATGTTCAAGAAACAGGCGTGTTGCAGTATCCCTAAGCTGCACCAAGTCTGCAAGACTACGACAGAAGCTTCAAGCACTACAAAACAAAAGCGAATCAATTCAAAGAGCAAGGTCAAGTCTCTATTTGCTGAATTGTTTTAGCTGGAAATAGAATGAATCTAGGTTGCTTTCTTTGTATTGTATATCTGACATGTTAGCAATTTAGGAAAGTCACATGGGTAGACAATCTGTAAGAAGCTGCCACTTGATAATGACAGCAGCTTCACAAACCCGTGTTGACAGTGATAGGATTAGTTTATACTTAGACTATCAATTCATTCTAGAAGAAAAACGAGGGCAAGTAAGTGTCTTAAAGAAAAACCGAAGCTCAAGAATTCTCTCTTGAGGTTGTAGCAACACTTTGCAAAATAAATAAAATATTTATTTTGTGAAACTTGTCTTTAGATCATACTGTTTGTGAATGCATACATAAATACTGATAACATTAAATCTTAGTTTTGGTTGTTGAAATTGAGATTGAATTTTATCAGTATTGCATCCCCCCCCCCCCCTTCTGCAATACACGAGGACCAACATCTTTTCTGATGATAGTGGTGATATGACGGCAACGGGGAGGGAGGTTGGTTGCTGGAGAACAAAATAGAAATGAAACTGTGATGGGTGGATAAAGGTGAAAGGAAAAGGTCGAATCAATTATTGTGTGGCTAGGATTAAATATTAATATAAAATGTGTGGGGCTAAGATTAATTCTCAGTTCTCGTTTCAAGTGAGGTTCTCATTTGATCATCTCCCTATAAAGTAAAACCCCCAAGAGCTCTAGAATCGCTCGATTCATATTTATCTAATTTTCTAGAGCTCCTCAATTTTAATTCAATAAAATTAATTTTTCTTATTTACATTCGAGTTTTTAGGGAAGACATTCCTTATTTAAACTCGAATTTTGAGGAAATACAATAAATATATAAAACTCAATCCTATATAAAATTTAAGTAAACAAATATTACCTTTTTTTTCTCAACTAACTTATATCCTATTTAAATTTTAATCTATTTTTCTTGAGTTTCACTGTTTTAATTCAATTCAAATTTTTAGGGAATACAATAAATATATAAAAGTTAATCCTATTTAAAATTTAATTAAACAAAATTAACTTCTTTTCTCAACTAAATTAAATCATTTTTAATTTTAATATATTTTTCTAGAGTTTCTCTTTTTTTATTCAATAAAATTAAATTATCTTACTTAGATTCGAATTTATAGGGAATATAATAAATATATAAAAATCAATATGTTTTAGAATTAAATCTTTATTTTAACGTTATATTACAGTTCTATTGTGGATTTAATCTTTATTAAATCTTTATATTATAATCCTATTTAGAATTTAATCTTTATATTATATCTTAAATTACCTATAAAAGTATGCATACTGATTAGTTCTCCCCACGTCAATATTTTGAGGATTTTATGATAATTCGTGTGCATTAATTTATTCTTCTTTCTAACATCTGCAACTTGAGGTTTTGCAGGTTATATATGTGCATACTTAAAAACTATTGTTAATTAGTTTTTTGATTTGGATAAAGAGAATCTACCTGGCACGGTAGAAAAATTCTCTACCTAAGCGGCTTAAAAATCATGTTTTTATCAATTTTTTCGTAGATCTAACTGTACCGATGAAAATTTTATGCAAAAATAAGTAGATGTGCAAAATTTTATAAATTTTACCCTTTAAAAATATATTTAATTTAACATGGTATTTTAGATATCGTTTACAATATGAATGTAAAGGCTTAGATTTTATATCTTTTTTTGATTTAAAATTACATCATATACAAAATCAATTTCTATGTAATTTTGTGTAGCCACTAATTTTTTCATAATCTTTTAATCCGTATGGTTGGAATTTCGAAAAAAACTATTGAAAATATGAATTTGAGAATGTTGGTAGAGAGTTTTTCTACCATTGGATATGTTAGGTATATACGCCTTGATAGGGTTTAGCACAAGTGGAACACAAATAGAGACCTATTATATATTGTAATAGATTGTACAAGAAGAGTGTGTGGATACAATTTTTTTCTAATTTGGTTTAGTGTATTTCTATATTTAATAATAATTATATTGAATGTTATCTTTTTCTATAGTTTTTCATATATTCTTTTTGTGATTTTGGGAATTAATTAGAGTTATTCGATACAATTATCTCATAATTTTTTTAATTAATCATATTTAAAGAATTGAATTTCTTTATTTACATTCAAATTCATAGTAAAAACAATAAATATATAAAAATCAATCATGTTCAGAATTCAATTAAACAAATGTTAAATTTTTTTCTTAACTAAACTAAAATTGAAATCCCTTACTTACATTCAAATTCACAGGAAAGACAATGATTATATAAAAATCGATTATGTTTCCATGATTAACCTTTTATATTATAATGATGCACATGTACGCACTAAAAACGTCTAAGAATATTTAAGAAATTTGTAATTTTTGTGATAATACAAATAGTTGAAGTTTGAAGCAGTGGTTAATAATTTAATTTTTATTATTGCTTAATTTTAGTATTTTTAATTTATATGTATTTAGTGTAATGGGCGTCGGCTGAAGAAAGTGTGACACAAAATCGGCATATAAAGTTTAGGGATATTTAAGTAATTTGTAATTTTTGTTATGATACTAATAGTTGAAGTTTGAAGCGGTGGTTAATACTTAAATTTTATTATTGCATATTTTTAGTAATTTTAATTTGTATGTACTTAAGCAACGGGCGTCAGCTCAAAGAACATGACATAAAATCGGCATATAAAGTCCAAAGATATTTAAGAAATTTATAATTTTTGTGATAATACGAATGGTTGAATTTTGAAGTGGTGGTTAATACTTAAATTTTATTAATTGTATTTGATAAAAAAATAAAAATTGACATGTTAAAATAGGTAAACCTTTTTAAATAATTAAAAACATTAAAATTAGTTTTAAAATAAATAGACCCGTAAACTGGTCCTGGTAAACAGGTCTCGGAAATGTCTTTTAATTAGATTAGTTAAATTTATTTTAATTATTATAAATTTTTAAAATAATTAGGTCATTAAAATTTTGTTAAGAAAAAAAAGTTCATTTAGAAATTTTATTTATATATCCCATATGTGTATAAATATTGATATATATAATAAATAAGTCTAAATATTACGAGTAACTAAGTAAAATAATATCGTATTAAAAAAATAAATATTAAAGTGTTTGTTAATAATTTAGTAAGAGTAATTAAGTAAAATAATTAAGTACATACAATTAAATAAGGCAAGTACCGTACCGTACCAAAAAACAGGTACCAAAACTTTTAATATTTCGTCTTTAATAATATAGTATAGATAGATAGTATAGATTGAATGATTTTATATTTTTCTCATATAGTTAATATTTAAAATTTTACAAAAATATTATAGGGCCGCTGTGAAGCACGACTTAGTCGACTAGTACTTGTATAAAGGAGAAGCCTAGGGGGTGAGGTGGCGCATCTCAAATTGCTTCGTTCTATTTTTCTAATTTTCTCAAAATTTTGAATTATTAATATTAAAAATTCGAATATATTTCATTTGTCTTTAACAACTTTACTAATGGAGGAAACTAAATATTTAATTTTCATATTATTGTCTTTAAAATTTTTATTGATGTAGGAAACTGAATCTAAAATTTTAATATTTTTGCCTTTAAAATCTTTATTGATGTAGGAAACTGAATCTAAAATTTTAATATTCTCCTAAATTTTTTATTAGAAAATATCTTAATTGTCTTTAAAATGTTTACTAATGGAGGAGCCAAATATACAATTTTAATATTTTTACCTTTAAATTTTTTACTAATAGAGGAAATAAAATATACATTTTTAATCTTCTCCTAAATTTTTTATTTTTAAAAGCTTTACTAATGAAGAAAACTAAATATATAATTTTAATATTCTTGTCTATAAAATCTTTACTAATGGAAGAAACTAAATATAGAAATTTCATATTCTTCAAATTTTTTATTAGAAAATATCTCAATTGTCTTTAAATCTTTACTAATGGAGAAAGTAAATATATAATTTTAATATTTTTGCCTCTAAACTCTTACTAATGGATGAAACTAAATATATATTTTTAATATTCTCTTTTATTAATTGTGAATATACTTACTAACATATGATATATATATATATATATATATCTTTATCTATACTATTATTTTACATTATATACTATGAAAAATAGAAGACGATAGCGCTGAGGTGGCGTCTCTCAAATCGTTTTTAATCTATTTTTTCTAATTTTTGAATTAATAAAAATTATATATTAGATAAATTCTCAATTTCCTTATTATTATTTCCTAACGGAGAAACTAAAAAACGTTCTCTACTAACCCAATTTATTTACTAATTTTCTTTTTTACTATCTTTCAAGGAAGGAAGCTAAATATGCGATGTTAATATTCCCCTGAACTTTCTTTTCAAGTGCAATTTATTTACTAATTCCTTCCTACTATCTTCTAATGGAAGAAACTAAATATACTATATAAATATTCTCATAAATTTACTCTATGAGTCCAATTTATATACTAATTTCTTCTTTTACTATCTTTTAATTGAGAAAAATAATAAATGAGACAATTTGAGTTTGTGAGGCGCTATAAAATAAAATAAAATATAGAAGTTAATTTTCATTTCATTTATTTTCTCGAGTACCTATATTTTAAATAATAAAAATTAGATTTTTTAAAAATACTTAAATTAAAATTTATGAATAATAAAATTAATTAATTGATAATGTAATTTATTTAGTAAATTAGTTTGTTACCTATTTAGATTTGATAACAACGAGTGAACGAGAAAGCGGGTCATTGGGAGGAAACATGAGCGATTCATTAGCAGGATCATGTTATTTGCTAGAATTTAATATTAATGTTATATTATGTATTTTAAAATAGAAGTTGGAATATGATTTTTGAGAAAAATAAAAATGGGGACAAATATACTAATATTTGATATAATATTAAAAATTGAAAAATATTAAACAATTACCCTTTTCTATATTAATTCAAAAGTTCAACAAATAATCAAGACGAAACGGAGAATTCAAAATAAAACCTTAATTTTATATTTGAAATATTATTTTATATAAAAAAATGTTTTGTAGAATATTTTTTAGAAATATTTAGAAAACTTTTTACAAAATAAAACCTTAATTTTATGTTTGAAAAAATATTTTATTTAAAAATATGTTTTATAGAAGATTTTTTAAAAAAATTTACCAAGCCGCCAAGCTTAGTAAACTAGTTAAAACATAAAAAATATGGTGCAAAAAATTCGTTTAATATCACCCTAAAAACCGTTTTAATGTAGCATAAAGCCCGTATATGAACGCCGGCGGGCCTGAGAATTGGCTGCTTGTTTCGTCACATACTGAAATACACAGTCCAAATTTTTTACATATGTTACAAAAGAGTTCAGTTGCTCTTAAAACAGTTAAAGACCCAAATGTTCCTTATCCAACATACACACCGGAAGTGGGCTATGAATTTTAATCATACACCCATGGTCCAGTTTATTATGACTTCATTTTCCTTCCTTTTTATTCCAAACTAATTAATTGTTCACATGTCATAGACATGATAAATTCACTGTTACTTTTGCTACTTTTCTTTATTTAATTTTAATTAAAAATAATTTATTATATTCTTATATAATAAGCGTAAAAGTGATCTTATTCAAAAAATTTGGTTTCTGTACCGCCAAATTAATAAGAACCGCTAGATATTAAATAAATGAATGAGAACCGTTGCATATAATATTTAAAAATGTATTTGATTATTAGTATAATTATATTCATATACTAAAAAGTGTATTTAAATAACAAGAAGCAAATATTCAAAGTGTATTATTATGTACTCCCTCCGTCCCAGTCATTTCTATACACTTTCCATTTTGGGATGTCCCTCTCATTTCTAAACATTCCAAAAATAGTAACTTTTAATAATATAAAACACTATTACACCCACTACTTTCTCCACTATCTCTATTCTATAATAATATAAAACACTATTACACCCACTACTTTCCTCCACTATCTCAAATCTATTATTAAATATTGATAGGTCCCACCACTTTACTCAATTTTCATCTAATTTTACTCATTTTTTATATTTTTTCTTAGTCTACGTGTCCGGTCCCAGTGTATAAAATTCACAGGAACGGAGGGAGTACCATTTTCGTGTTTATAATTTTTACTTGATCCCTGTTCAAAGAAACAATCCCTATCCAAGAAACAAATTGTTACTCCCTCTGTCCCCTAGGTTCTTTACATTGGGGGGACGGCACGGAGCTTAAGAAAAAGTGTAAATTAATAGGGAAAAGTAAGAAAAATGAGTAAAGTGGTGGGACCAATCAATATTTTATGTATAAAGTGGGTATAAAGTAGGTATAGTGGAGAAAAATAGTTGATGTGATTGAATTTTATATATAAAATGTTACTATTTTTGGTATGTAAAGAAATGAGAGGGACGTACCAAAAAGGAAAGTGTAAAGAAATGAGAGGGACAGAGGGAATACTTGATCTAAACCTTCGACACTACAATACAAGCAACCTCAATTCACCGCATTATATAATCACTAGCATTGTTGCCCG
This sequence comes from Heracleum sosnowskyi, assembly GCA_030848705.1. Taxonomy (NCBI): domain Eukaryota; kingdom Viridiplantae; phylum Streptophyta; class Magnoliopsida; order Apiales; family Apiaceae; genus Heracleum; species Heracleum sosnowskyi. The sequence goes on from JAUIZM010000087.1 coordinate 205,527, forward strand.
CTCCGCGGGACATTGATTTCAAATTATAGTTCATTGACAATCAAGTGAAAATTTAAAATGTCTTTTTCATTTTCAAAAACTTGACAAATATGGTCTATATACCTAAACTGAATAGTTGGTTTTTACATCTGTTATATATTGAATGTCATTCGTTTGTGTATACGTACCAAAAGTTTTTCCTTCTCAAATCATTGGACCAAAAGTGATGTCCTTTTCCCCAGTTTGACATTCCGTTATATTAATATTATGTTTACATTTAAATTTATAAATTATAAAATAATTGAGTTTCATTAATTCAAATTTTCGAAGTAATATTTAATAATAGGCGGGTGCCTCGGATTATATATATATAAATTTACATAAATTTCAAATCTAAAAAATATATTATATTATATATACTAAATATATCTTAAAATAAATTACACATATTTTTTAAGTTCTTCAATACTTGAAATATCAATTAAAAACCACTTAAATCCATATATTAAAACATTTATATAATTTAAATTCTAAGACCTATAATTTTGAAAAATATAATGATTTTACTTCTGTTGGAGATGTCGATAAAATATATTCAAAATCTCGTTTGTATTCACCTCCAGCTAGAATTTAAAGTATTTATATTCCTTGCCAGTTGCATTTAAAATTAGAATGCCATTGTTAATTATGTTGAATCACTACATAATAAATATATAAGTTTTTATTAAAATTGTAATATGAATAAAGTTGCAACACTACAATGTTATTCATTTTATATAGCACTATTTCAAAATTAAAATAAAAACATCTTTTAAGTATCAGCTCTTACACTTTGAATACAAAAATACACATAACACACAAATCCACGTTCTTTTCTCGGCAAAGACAAACACAAACCTCACATAATTTTCTGCACAGAAAAACTTTCAAAATCATTGAACACAATACCCCTTCAAAAGAGAAATGACTTTGGAAGAGAACCGACTTTGTATATAAATAAAAATCTTTAAGAATTATCACTAAAATAGACTATTATCTTAGTTAAAGTTGAACAACCTCAAACCGTACCACACAATGCATCTTCAAAAGAGAAATGAATGTGAAAACTCAAGTGAAAGATATCTAAGTGTGAAAACACAATGAAGATCAGTATAAACATTGCAGAATTGAACTTGTATGTAGGTTCGGATAAGAAAACATATCAGTTATATCAATTTTCTATATTATTATGCACACCGGAACAACCATGATAAATCTTTTAGCAATTTCTAATATAGTCAATCTAGCATCGGAATATAAAATGGATACTTGTAATCCTATACTTCACAGAAGAGGACCGAGGACTGCTTTTGAATGATTTGAATCATAAGTTTTGTACATAGCATACCTTCAAATCTAGTTATCATGTACCGTTGTCTATAATTTTAAACAAAAGCTATTCAACATGCTGCATCAATAAAGAAAAACACAATAAACCATGATTAGGCAAACAACGAAGGTCATGATTACGCAGACAATAAAGACTCCAGTGAGATGGGAAAAGGGTTGTTACATGTACAATGAAACTCCTTTCATTCCACACATCCAATTAGATAGCTAAAAGTTAGACAACTATTGTTTATAATCAAAATTCCATAAATTTAGTTTATATAACTGTTAAGGTAGTGTAGTTTCATAAAAGCATCACTAATCACAAATGCTCGGGGATAATTAGGATCTATACACTATTTAGTAATACTAACGGATCATAATGATAATAAGAGGTGGCATAATAAGTCGGAACACAAATATATTCATAAGAATAATATAACTTATAGGATCGGGAGAGCTCCTACATTAGAAAATAGATGTCCTTACAGTGCACCTAACACACTCCCAGTCGTCATTTTGAACCAAAAATGAGTTAGAAAAGAATAAATAGCTGAAATCTAGAATGTGAATAAACTCAAACAATCAGGAGCTCTCTAAAAACAAAATCTTTAATGAAGACAAAATTGGTTAGATTAAAAAGCAAAAGTAGAGGTAAAAGACAGAATCTATCACCCAGCAGCAATAGTCGAGTAGGTTCATGATTCCAAGATATATAAGTCTATATAACATCGAAGACTCCCTCTTCAGTATTTTGTATAAGATCAGGCCACATCGAAGCCTTTAAACTGTTACATAGGCGCCAATTTTAGATCATGTGAAGTAGATACTTCCAGCAACATAGCAACATAGGCATCCAAATTGAAATGACAGATAATTTTACATCATGTGAAGTAGATACTGCCAGCAAAAGTATAAAGTGACAGATAATTTCTAAAGTAAATTGATGTATTGGAGCTTGCAATTTGTAAATATTAACAATAGTTATTGTTGTACCTCACTCAAGTGTGTTGTCCTCGAAAAAGTTGTGAATTCCAAATTGAGTTCACCTATTCATTTGTGATTGGAATAAACCCAGAAGGAATTGAGAAACACGGGTTTAAAACCTAAAAAGGAATAGGAGCAAACACGAAATTTTCAAGTGTTCAAAATTTTAAATACGCACTTGCATCATTGTGAGCTCGAACTCAGATCTTCGGAGCTGCAAAAATAAATGTCAAAGTCACTGAACAATGTCCATAACAAATAATTTGACATAACTTGTTTATACTAAGTATGTACAAGGCATTCATATACAAAGAAAGAATTAAAAATTCTTTCAAAAATTTAATCAAACAACTGATTTGCAAAATCTTAAATCGTTATAAGCACAAATAAGACATTAAGAAAAACTTCTAATTGAACATATACCATCGTATTAAAAACCTAATTACCTGATGAACCAAATGGCTATATAACTTAACAAAATACCAAATATAGAAACTAATTACCTATAGAAAAGATGAGTTGAAAGCAATTCGTAATATTGCTTGTAAAGGATTGTCACGCCAAACATATGCGTCACTTCAACCGAAGCAGCCATTTTCAGAACTTCAAAGGAAATTTTTGAAGTTAGCAAAAACTGACATGTAGTATATATTTTAGAGTAATAGCCAAAATCTTAAGAGTTGGGCAGTTGTAGCATATAAAAAGAGCAAACTCATTAGTTATAGTTGTGCAAAAGGCATCATAAAACTGTTTTGACTACATAAGAAAAAACACTACCTAAAATGTTTATATTGAATTGCAAGTTTCCATGATAAAGGATTATAACACAATTCTATTTCCTGGAAGCTACAATTCAAATGAAACACGAAAACTGAAAAAAAACAAAAACAAAAATTAGTATCAGAACTTTCATCATACAGTAAAAAAAGCAATCAACTAAAATCCAAACAATACAAACAAATTATAGCTAAGATTATAAGTTTCAAGAGAGGTAAACATACTAATGACAGTACCAAAAACATCCTCTTGATATAGAAATCCAAACTTACAAAAAAATATAAAAGGACCCATATGATGATATAATTAAACAAAAAACAAACATGCATCAGAATTCACGAGGAAACAATGGGGGAAACTACATAGAAATTGAAAATCAGTGTACACACTACTTATTACTTATTAGAGGATCAACTAACAAAATAACAATGAGAAACTCTATCAGAACTAAAATCAAACAGTCGGAGTGCAAAGTTTAAATTATTAAAATATTAAAAAAGATATATTATATAAGAATGACTGGTACATTTGATAAGATATAAAATCATGAACAAATCATCAAGAATATGTAGAGTCAAGAACAAATCGTAGAAAGAATAAAATATTACTTGATTACTTGATTCATTGCTCTCAATCATCACCAGAGTACATCTATTTCAATGCTCCAATATCTTTAGAGTTACCCATGCATCCATCTAAAACAGTATTAAAAGAGATTATAAATACGCCCAGTAATAATAATGATCATAACATCAGGAATGGATAAACCTTGCATCTTCTTTCTTCGTTAAATATTCTTGTTTGAAACCTGTAAAAGAAGAGAACAAAGTGTAAGAATAGAGGAAGGGTAGAGAGCATGATTTGGTATTTGAATTATTTGGATTATTGCTTGATTTGGGGAAGTGTTCCCAATTTGAATTTGAAATCTCGTAAACATAGCTTCCTTGGAAAGCTTTATCAGCTTGACATAATAAAAAAATTGATATATTCATGAATCAAGTTGTCCCAACACACTTGCAGAATACATTGACACGGAGATATGTATCGATATTTTAGTGGCAGTAGCTGTAATATTTAACAAAACAAAGGGTAATCTTCCAAAAAAAGGTAACACTATAGAAAACAGGCAATAGGAACTATATTATACACTAGTATGGATGCCCGCTTTGTTTGGCTTTTTAGGTAATAAAAAAGGAAAATGCTAGAGGGTATAAAATTTGTTCTCAAAATTCTTCCCAAATACAACTGATTCGTTGTAATAATGAGTGGACCTGCTGCATTCACACCAACAACATCAATCAAAACATTCCAAATTGTCACATCACCTATGTCATGTCATTTGGTGACAATTTTTTGTACAAAATTTTGTACATCTAGCACTACTCAATAAAAAAACACTTGTGCGGTTAAAACTATAGATGACGATTGTCATGTATTTAAAACACCTTTTTTGTGATCGATGGCAAAACATGTTTAATTTGCAAAATTATGGGCAAATCAAAATTAATCTAATTTAAAACAAAAAAAAAGAATTATTCTATTTATGACAAAGTGGCTGTCCTGTTTCACCAAGCTGTATTAAATCTAAATTTCTTTAGTTTCTTCATTGAAAGTCTAATGCTACACAACCTACAAATGACATTCCATCGAGTTGGTATTTTTATAAAATATTACTTTTATTAAATAATCAAAAAATAATATGTTCATATTTTTTGAATGATATAATTTTGGATCCATCAATTAAAATTTTTAACTTTGAAAGCAAAATATTATCATTAATTTTGAAAATTGATAAAAATTACTCGGTCCCGTCTTCGACGGAACCTCGAACTCTATATATCTAAAGAAATCTCTGAATTTATACATTTAGATAAGTTGTTTAGGAAGCATTAGTGAAAATTTTAATTTATTAAAACATAAAATTATAAGTAATTTTCAAAATTAATAAATATTAGTCAAAAAATAAAAAATGCATTCTTATAAAAATTTGTTCGATCTCTCCATGCTCGAACCCTATTTAAAAATTTAATAATAAGTTAAAAAAAAGGCAGCATAATCGCATCATTTCAATATATACAACAAAAAAAGTTTCAACTTTTGCTATGCGTTCATTTTCGATAAATCTACCTAGCCCAATCTCACGTTGCGAGTACCTTTGAAAAATATTCAAATAATAATAGTAGAATTTATAGTGGTGGTCTTTCATGTACAATGTTAACATCAACACAATAATATAAAATACAATGTGTACATGAAAGCCTGTCACCAAGTAGCATGAAGTCAGATAGATCATAGAAGTATGTTTTAAATAACAGAAGTGTACATATCTAACAAAGAAATAAATATTTTTGCTACATAAAAGCAAGTCCTCTTGAAATAGGTTGAACCTGCCTTTCACCACATGCAACAATGTGTTGGCGCACTTGCTTTCAAGTTTGACAGTGGCCTTTTCGATTGACTCCAATCCTCTTTGGTTCTGAATTAGTGTTGAACACTTTATACAAACGTAGGTGTGGACGTAAGATGGCATTAATAAGTAGAACACAATTAGTAACTGTAGTGTTTGTTGTAAAATCATCATAAAAATATAAATCTTTAGCCTTTCAAATGTTAGCATATAAGGACTATGACCATATCTAGATATAAACAGCAAACAGTAATAAAGAAGGTATTACAGTTGAGATGCAGAAAGGTCTTGGGTTCTGCAAATCCTCCGACAGGCTAGACAATAGGCCTCTATTTGTTCTGTTTCAGTGATTATTAGTACAGACTCCTTGTGTTTCACTGATCTTCTCACAAAACATTATCACCTCATCACCCTAATATCAAATAAATCGAACAATCAATCTCTTGTGCAAAATGATAAACATGAGATTTCTTAAAACATTGAACATTGAGACTACTAAACTTTGGTGTTCATCAACTTTCACAAAACATTTACACTAACCGAAAAATTGAAGGAACAAAATCTTGCATTGCACGTATAACCTGAGGCCAAACAGAGATGTATGGGTTGTTCATATGGTCATATCTTCACTCCGTATGCTAATCAAACAATTGGTTCGTTAGTAGTCGCACAAAGAAGGCTTAATATGTCAAAAAATAATATATCACTGAGAGACAGTAAGAGTGAACTTATGAGTTTTGCAGTATAATCGGATGTTAGTTCCTGAATATAATGAATAAGTGTTTTAAAAAGGTTAAGAAGTAAATTGAAACATAAAAAGCTAAAAATCTGACAAACAATAGAAATGTATACATCCAGCAAATCGATCTGAATGTTTTTAATTGCAACCAATATGATTAAGAAGACAACCAATATATTAATACATTGAATCATTAGATTTGAAAAAGTTTAATTTTCGGTCTAATTTCTTGTATACGCTTATGCAATCTCCCTAATATACATCTTTCATCAAATTAGAAAATATTGTACCTATAGCTAGTATACAATAACAATGAAAAGAAATGCAGAGAAAACATAAGTGTAATATATGCAGAGAAAGACAAAAGGAGTGGTTTCAGTTACTAAGTGATGTATTAATAAATATATGCACATTGGTGGTCTACAACAAAAATAGAGAATACAAACGACGACTTCCCTAGAATTTTTTTTAAGATTAGAAAACACACCCATGATAAGATTCATGGCCACACAAAGTATAAAGTGAGATAAAGTCATATACATACAGTAAGGGGGGATAATCAAGTGTCCGAGATTGTTAATGGAATCTAACATCACCACTTGGAAGCAAAAGCTAATGACCCTTTGGCCACGAACAATGTAAACAATATTTAAAACATTGATCTGAAAATCAAATTTACATCAAACAACTTGTCATATTATTCATTAGTAACATCAATCTTAAAGTTATAGAATGAAGAACACACCGTTCAAATTGGGGAAACCATGTCTTGAATGCCCAAAAGACATCTCAATCATAAACTTGCAACTTAGGAGTAAATATGATGATAAATAAGCAATTTAGCAATATTATTGTATCAAAAAGAGTAGAAATAAAGAAGCAACATACTTCACTGATGCATTTCATCAAACAGTTGACGTTATATCCTTATCAAGATAATTAATTATCATAATAATGACAGATCCGATTAGTAAATTAGATTATACACGCAAACCTGTAAATCATACCGAAGAAACCTAAAACTTCGTTTCAATTAATCATATTACAGGATCGGAACATCTGCAAAAAGAAAAACAAAAATGAAACATAAGCACACACGATATTAAGATTCAAAAAGAAAAAAGATATTCATATATATCTATATATATATATATATATATATATATATATATATATATATATATATATATATATATATATATAGAGAGAGAGAGAGAGAGATGACTGAATTTGCTTTTCAAAATGTAAATCTTTAATCGTAATCAATGAAATCATAGGCGGTAAAGTTCAAAAAAAATCAAAGTTTAAAATTTAATTTGAATGTGCTACTTTTGAATTGTGCAGTAGGTTTCTATTGTATATTTGTGTGTAAAGCTTCTGAAGGAAGATTCAGAAGTCACGTGCAAATGTAAAACTGTAATAAAGTGAGTTTTTTAACTGTGGTGTTTTTGTAATTAGAAAGAAAAGTAGGGGCAAATAGTCGGCAGACCTAATTACTGTAGCAAACACGCAGTAGCAACTATTATATAGATAGATAGATACATAGATATCCGCTCTCCAGACAAAAATTGGTCTCACTTTTCATAGGATAGTTACCTTTTTAGATCTGGCTTCACATAAGAGCATATGCACCCCTCAAGTCCATCAATTTATCAATTCAATCAATGAAGTTGATTACTATTCATGCTAGAATCACTTTTTTCCTTATTTTTTATACACCCACATAACTCCATCAATCCATCAATCTATTCATCAAATATATAATTATATTATATATCATAAATTTAATTTCATCTCTATTATTTAATGGTCCCACAAATAGTATCTAATAATACATTGCTGGATAATTTTAGATTTTTGATAAGATAGTGGATAAATTTAAATTTTTGATAAGATTTTCGTTGAATCACATTATGACACGTGTCATGATCTAGATTTATAGATAGAAAATTGTCTATAAATAATATTATGATCTTCATATTATAGTCTTTTCAAAATCAATACAATCTTTGCAATAATGAATTCATTAAAAAGATTATTGAGTCAGAGACAAAAACACAGTCAAGAAGAGTCTGAAATTATGAATACAATCTATGCACATTGCCACTTTTTTAATGCTCTCTTCAATGGTGCCCAATGTGAGTCCAGAGCAATTTTTGAACGAGGTTCTACATGAGGATTCTCCGGAGTGCCACACCAATTTTTTGCATAATCCTCATGAATTCGCCCCCATAAGTTATTCTTGTTCGAATATCGAACAAGTGAAAATTATAGTTCATTGACAATCAAGTGAAAATTTAAAATGCCTTTTTCATTTTCAAAAACTAGACAAATATGGTCTATATACCTAAAACTGAATAGTTGGTTTTTACATCTGTTATATATTGAATGCCATTTGTTTGTGTAGACGTACCAAAAGTTTTTCCTTCTCAAATCATTGGACCAAAAGTGATGTCCTTTTCCCCAGTTTGACATTCCGTTATATTAATATTATGTTTCCATTTAAATTTATAAATTATAAAATAATTGAGTTTCATTAATTCAAATTTTTGAAGTAATATTTAATAATAAGCGGGAGCCTCAGATTATATATATATAAATTTACATAAATTTCAAATCTAAAAAATATATTATATTATATATACTAAATATATCTTAAAATAAATTACACATATATTTTTTAAGTTCTTCAATACTTGAAATATCAATTAAAAACCACTTAAATCCATATATTAAAACATTTATATAATTTAAATTCTAAGACCTATAATTTTGAAAAATATAATGATTTTACTTCTGTTGGAGATGTCGATAAAATATATTCAAAATCTCGTTTGTATTCACCTCCAGCTAGAATTTAAAGTATTTATATTCCTTGAAAGTTGAATTTAAAATTAGAATGCCATTGTTAATTATGTTGAATCACTACATAATAAATATATAAGTTTTTATTAAAATTGTAATATGAATAAAGTTGCAACACTACAATGTTATTCATTTTATATAACACTATTTCAAAATTAAAATAAAAACGTCTTTTACGTATCAGCTCTTACACTTTGAATACATAAATACACATAACACACAAATCCACGTTCTTTTCTCGGCAAAGACAAACACAAACCTCACATAATTTTCTGCACAGAAAAACTTTCAAAATCATTGAACACAATACCCCTTCAAAAGAGAAATGACTTTGGAAGAGAACCGACTTTGTATATAAATAAAAATCTTTAAGAATTATCACTAAAATAGACTATTATCTTAGTTAAAGTTGAACAACCTCAAACCGTACCACACAATGCATCTTCAAAAGAGAAATGAGTGTGAAAACTCAAGTGAAAGATATCTAAGTGTGAAAACACAATGAAGATCAGTATAAACATTGCAGAATTGAAACTTGTATGTAGGTTCGGATAAGAAAACATATCAGTTATATCAATTTTCTATATTATTATGCACACCGGAACGACCATGATAAATCTTTTAGCAATTTCTAATATAGTCAATCTAGCATCGGAATATAAAATGGATACTTGTAATCCTATACTTCACAGAAGAGGACCGAGGACTGCTTTTGAATGATTTGAATCATAAGTTTTTTACATAGCATACCTTCAAATCTGGTTATCATGTACCGTTGTCTATAATTTTAAACAAAAGCTATTCAACATGCTGCATCAATAAAGAAAAACACAATAAACCATGATTAGGCAAACAACGAAGGTCATGATTACGCAGACAATAAAGACTCCAGTGAGATGGGAAAAGGGTTGTTACATGTACAATGAAACTCCTTTCATTCCACACATCTAATTAGATAGCTAAAAGTTAGACAACTATTGTTTATAATCAAAATTCCATAAATTTAGTTTATATAACTGTTAAGGTAGTGTAGTTTCATAAAAGCATCACTAATCACAAATGCTCGGGGATAATTAGGATCTATACACTATTTAGTAATACTAACGGATCATAATGATAATAAGAGGTGGCATAATAAGTCGGAACACAAATATATTCATAAGAATAATATAACTTATAGGATCGGGAGAGCTCCTACATTAGAAAATAGATGTCCTTACAGTGCACCTAACACACTCCCAGTCGTCATTTTGAACCAAAAATGAGTTAGAAAAGAATAAATAGCTGAAATCTAGAATGTGAATAAACTCAAACAATCAGGAGCTCTCTAAAAACAAAATCTTTAATGAAGACAAAATTGGTTAGATTAAAAAGCAAAAGTAGAGGTAAAAGACATAATCTATCACCCAGCAGCAATAGTCGAGTAGGTTCATGATTCCAAGATATATAAGTCTATATAACATCGAAGACTCCCTCTTCAGTATTTTGTATAAGATCAGGCCACATCGAAGCCTTTAAACTGTTACATAGGCGCCAATTTTAGATCATGTGAAGTAGATACTTCCAGCAACATAGCAACATAGGCATCCAAATTGAAATGACATATAATTTTACATCATGTGAAGTAGATACTGCCAGCAAAAGTATAAAGTGACAGATAATTTCTAAAGTAAATTGATGTATTGGAGCTTGCAATTTGTAAATATTAACAATAGTTATTGTTGTACCTCACTCAAGTGTGTTGTCCTCGAAAAAGTTGTGAATTCCAAATTGAGTTTACCTATTCATTTGCGATTGGAATAAACCCATGAAGGAATTGAGAAACACGGGTTTAAAACCTAAAAAGGAATAGGAGCAAACACGAAATTTTCAAGTGTTCGAAATTTTAAATACGCACTTGCATCATTGTGAGCTCGAACTCAGATCTTCGGAGCTGCAAAAATAAATGTCAAAGTCACTGAACAATGTCCATAACAAATAATTTGACATAACTTGTTTATACTAAGTATGTACAAGGCATTCATATACAAAGAAAGAATTAAAAATTCTTTCAAAAATTTAATCAAACAACTGATTTGCAAAATCTTAAATCGTTATAAGCACAAATAAGACATTAAGAAAAACTTCTAATTGAACATATACCATCGTATTAAAAACCTAATTACCTGATGAACCAAATGGCTATATAACTTAACAAAATACCAAATATAGAAACTAATTACCTATAGAAAAGATGAGTTGAAAGCAATTCGTAATATTGCTTGTAAAGGATTGTCACGCCAAACATATGCGTCACTTCAACCGAAGCAGCCATTTTCAGAACTTCAAAGGAAATTTTTGAAGTTAGCAAAAACTGACATGTAGTATATATTTTAGAGTAATAGCCAAAATCTTAAGAGTTGGGCAGTTGTAGCATATAAAAAGAGCAAACTCATTAGTTATAGTTGTGCAAAAGGCATCATAAAACTGTTTTGACTACATAAGAAAAAACACTACCTAAAATGTTTATATTGAATTGCAAGTTTCCATGATAAAGGATTATAACACAATTCTATTTCCTGGAAGCTACAATTCAAATGAAACACGAAAACTGAAAAAAAACAAAAACAAAAATTAGTATCAGAACTTTCATCATACAGTAAAAAAAGCAATCAACTAAAATCCAAACAATACAAACAAATTATAGCTAAGATTATAAGTTTCAAGAGAGGTAAACATACTAATGACAGTACCAAAAACATCCTCTTGATATAGAAATCCAAACTTACAAAAAAATATAAAAGGACCCATATGATGATATAATTAAACAAAAAACAAACATGCATCAGAATTCACGAGGAAACAATGGGGGAAACTACATAGAAATTGAAAATCAGTGTACACACTACTTATTACTTATTAGAGGATCAACTAACAAAATAACAATGAGAAACTCTATCAGAACTAAAATCAAACAGTCGGAGTGCAAAGTTTAAATTATTAAAATATTAAAAAAGATATATTATATAAGAATGACTGGTACATTTGATAAGATATAAAATCATGAACAAATCATCAAGAATATGTAGAGTCAAGAACAAATCGTAGAAAGAATAAAATATTACTTGATTACTTGATTCATTGCTCTCAATCATCACCAGAGTACATCTATTTCAATGCTCCAATATCTTTAGAGTTACCCATGCATCCATCTAAAACAGTATTAAAAGAGATTATAAATAAGCCCAGTAATAATAATGATCATAACATCAGGAATGGATAAACCTTGCATCTTCTTTCTTCGTTAAATATTCTTGTTTGAAACCTGTAAAAGAAGAGAACAAAGTGTAAGAATAGAGGAAGGGTAGAGAGCATGATTTGGTATTTGAATTATTTGGATTATTGCTTGATTTGGGGAAGTGTTCCCAATTTGAATTTGAAATCTCGTAAACATAGCTTCCTTGGAAAGCTTTATCAGCTTGACATAATAAAAAAATTGATATTAATGAATCAAGTTGTCCCAACACACTTGCAGAATATATTGACACGGAGATATGTATCGATATTTTAGTGGCAGTAGCTGTAATATTTAACAAAACAAAGGGCAATCTTCCAAAAAAAGGTAACACTATAGAAAACAGGCAGTAGGAACTATATTATACATAGATATCCGCTCTCCAGACAAAAATTGGTCTGACTTTTCATAGGATAGTTACCTTTTTAGATCTGGCTTCACATAAGCAACTCCAACATAAGCAGCCTGACGGTGCTGACTGAACAAAGAGCGCGCGCGCGCACACACACATATATATAGTATTCTAGGTTAGAACCACAAAGCTTAAAACATTAATTTCTGCATGCTAAGTTTCTTTAACTAAAGTTTCATTTTGCAGACAATTTTGTTTATTACAATGTCTATAACAATTCTAATTTTGCAGACAATTTTGTTTGTTGCAATGAGCTGATGCAATTGACGAGGAGGATGATCAAAGATGCCTACTACCCTTAAAATAATGTTTACAAAGAAAATGTTGAAAAAAGTGAGAACTATATAAACACAAAAGCTGAGTATATATCCAGGAATCTTTCGCATTCTATGCAGAGCATAGAAAGATCACTTTTTTCATGTTCAAGTATCGTAACAAAAAAGGTCTTTCCCCTTGATCACAAATGCACCATTGACAGCTACATCAGATTCATACGTGGTAACTATTGGAGAGGGCAGTCAACAATTTTATGACCGAGCTTGGGTCCAGACGCATCTGCAATTGCAAATCAATCTAGGGAAACTTGAACCAAACAAAATACGAAAGAGAACAATTGAAGGAAACTTAGAGGCTAACCTCATGATCAAATCTATGAGCTCGTCTGCGCCACAGCGCCACAACCTACAAGAATATATTTAACCACAAGGCCAGAATCCTCAGCAAGAGCAGCACGCAATCTATGACTTTCAGGATCATAAGGGAACTTCATTATCCCTCTTGCTTTACTCTACTTTCTTTGAATTTAGAGATTGACTTTGATGTCTCTATATATGTTAAGGATGGTAATTGCAGGTCCCTTATGATATGCTTTTGGCCCCTTATGATATGCTTTTGGCAACGTGAAAAAATCCAATAAAGTGACCTATTCTTGAAAATGCGAAAATGCGAAAAGGAAAGAGGAATGTCGGAGAATATTGGTTACACATTTCAGGGCTGCAAGGCCAAGATTACAATGACTAATTCTATTTTGCAGACTGATCCTAAAATGTGACGACACATGACTATTGTAATGATGAATGAGTTTCAGAACATGGCGATGGTACAAGGAGACAAGACTGAAAGAGAAACAGAGACAATTGGTTAGAATTGTTGGATCCTATGGAGATGGAACCATAGGTGGTGGTGTTAATGGTGACAAGGGTATAATGGTGCTGCATAATTGATGAAATTGCTGAAGATGCAACTACATATGTTGTTGGTGATGATACAGGCTTGGCTAGGGAGGCCACAACTTGAAGTGTTGGCGGTCTAAGACTTTTCCTTTTCTGATTTATTTTTGTGATAATATAATATTGGATGTTGCTTCTTGCAACCTTTGTTAAGGTCGGGTGAACTTACTTCTGCGGGAGTCGGGGTCTCTGTAATGGATTCCCTCTTTTATTTTTATCTATAAAATTAAAAACAGTTACCTAAAAAAAATTACCAGAACTTTGATTTGATGGTGAGTTCAATAATTTTTGTAGCAAATTTGAATATCTTATATAATTCGTTCATTTAAAGATAAAACTTTTGCGAGCTAATGTATTGTCGATAAAATTTGTATTTTTTTTCCTATTATGTTAAGTTATATTCAAATTCAACTTAATTGTTTTTGCTCATATATGTGCATATCGTAATTTGTGAGTGCGAGTCAACTCAAGTATATGATAAGATAAGACCGTAAATGAACTGAGTCGAGAGAGTTTTGGCCTAAATGAATCAAGTTTAATTTTTTTTCTTAACAAACCAAGCTGAGATTTTTTTTCGCACCAAAAGTATGTTCGGGCTCATTAACAAATCGAGTAGCATTACAGGTTTTATCGAATAAAAAAGAGCAAAGCTCGAGCTTTTAACTAACAGCTCCTGAACAGTAAAATTTAACATGAAAAGAAAGTTATAAACCACATATGCTAATAGCTAAGCTCAAGTTTGATAATTTAACGCAAATAATTTTGTATTAAGTACAAGCTCGAGTTCTTATCAAGCTGAACTAAATCGAGTCCTTGTCGAATCAAATTTGAGCTTATTCACGAACATCTCAATTCGTTTAAATATACATTATACGTACTAAATCCCACTTGAACACTCAAACAAGTACTAAACTAGATGAAACAAGTTGAAGTTGAACAAGTTACAAGGTGATTTGCTTAGCACATAGAATAAACGACAACCACGTGATCATATGTAGTTGGTTAAATAATAATTTGTTTTAATTAGAATTAGGTTATCTTCTAGGATTATAGTAGCAGAGTGATTTTAAACATTTAATTATTTATTACTGTAACAGTGCGTGTTTGGGGTATCACAAAAAAGTTGATTTATAGCCTAAAATGAGTAAGTGTCATATAAGTGATAAGTTGATGAATTCTTATAAGTTATACGGGTGTTTGGATAAATTTACTTATAAGTTAGTTAAGAGTTTGCTAAATTAAATTTTAAAAAATAATTATTAAATACAATAATTTCAACACTTGCATTTTAAATTAAAAAAATATTTAAAAACACAAAGGTAAAAATATAAAGTATTAAAAAACAGAGAAATCAAGTAATAAGTCAATAAGTTCAGGAAAATGTACCCCATTATTAACATTCAACTTATCAACATATAAGTTATAAGTTGAGGTCATAAGTTGGGTTGACAAACACCCCTCATAAATTATTACGGGTTTATAAGCCATAAGTCAGCTTATATTTCCGTTGCCAAACATACCCGCAGTCAATTGGAGTACATATTTTGCTTAATTTCTAGAAGCTCGATGTTTAGTCAAACTATAATTAGGAAGGGACAAAATATATACAATGTGACAATGTTGTAAATAAACTATGATCTTATCGGCATTGTTATCAAACTATATGAAGTATGCAAATCACAGAAGGGGCAGACCGGTACAATATATTTTATGAATAATACAGAAGTATCGAAATGGATATAAAAATAAGTACAAAATTATACATGTCATTATTTGATTAGTTATAAACTAGTTTACTAAGCCGCGCTTCGTAGCGGCTTTATAACAATATCTTTAAATTTTCTCAAAAAATATTCTACAAAATACATTTTTAAATAAAATAATATTTCTAATATAAAATAAAGTTTTGTTTTGAATTATATATATATATAACGTTCTAGATCGTTTAATCAAAAACTACAATTATACCTTCATAGCTATTAAAATATTCACTACCTCCAAATCTACTCCCAGTAATAAAAAAATCAAAAAATATGAACAAACATCTTTTTTGTTGTTGGGAGAATTTTTAATTAATAATGATCTCTTTTTGTCAAAACAAATAACAACAAAAACAACAACAACCTCTTCCTTTTTTAAAATAAATAAATTATTGACCTCTTCTCAATGTTTCTTATTCTTGTAGGACTTTTGTTATAGATGCACCGACTTATTGAATTTTGTTAAAAATGCACACACTAATTAAATTCTTCAGTCGAATAAATCTTAACATGATATTTTCGAAATACATACACTATAAATTTCTTAATATACAATTTTTATCTTTGAATTTTCGTGTATGAATTACAGAAAATATTTTACTAAAAGATATAATCTTTTCTCATAAAAATTAGAGTAATAACTATCTAAACGTTAAAAAACAATGATAAAATTTGTTTTTAAGACATGATGAATTCTCCCTTCGAGTTACCTTGTATACATGTGTATCAATTTTTAACAATAAATTCAAAACTAATAACGTACTCACATAAACATATAAATCAATTCACAACTGAATGTACATGAAAATCACCTTGTCCGACCTATTATTTTAATTGATTAACTGATGAATCGCCCTCCTTATTAATCTCAGTCTTAACTCAATCAACACTAATAGCAAATAACTTGTCTTGTCAAAGATTCTAATATGATCCTGCATTAGGATACAAACAAACGTAATAAGATAATAACATAAAGGAAAAAGTCTCATACTCATGTACTCATATACACATTTTTAACATGAACACACAAAAAAGTAAAACAAGAACAATGTTGACAACAAAAATTGCAGTAGACAATTAACAGAGTTTATGTGTATATTTATACTATTAATTATCTGTTTGTACGAAAGTATTAAAGGTAATTAATTATTTACCAAGTAATTACTTAATTTCTTATGCAAGACCGATCTAATTTCATAACTTCTTATTCACCGATATGTTCTTGTATTTTCTATTATATTACATTAAAAAATAAAGTTTAGGAGAGCATAATGTTAATATGGTAATTTCATTTGAAAATAAATATTATGAGAATATCTAGATAATAATAAAGGGAAGTTCAAAATAATTTAAGTAATACACCTTATTTTTTAATTTAGATATTTGAAGGCAAGAATATTATAATTGAATATTTAGTTTCCTCCATTTGTAGTATTTAGTTTCCTCCATTAGTAAAGATCTATTGTATATTTACTTTCTCCATTAGTAGAGATTTTAAATGCAAGAATATTATATTTACCTTCCTCCATTAGTAGAGATTTTAAATGCAAGAATATTGAAATTGTATATTTAGTTTTCTCTATTATTAAATATTTAAAAGGTAATTGATTTCTTTTCTAGTTTTTTGTATTAATTACTTAATTTCTTATGGAAGACCGATCTAATTTATTAACTTCTTATTTACCAAAATGTTCCTGTATTTTCCATTATATTACATAAAAAAAGAAAGTTTAGGAGAGCAGTATGTTAAGATAGTAATTTCATTAAAAAAATATCATGAGAATATTTAGATAATAATAGAGGAAAGTTCAAAATAATGTAAGGTAATACACTGTTTTGGTAATTTAGATATTTTGAAGGCAAGAATATTATAATTGAATATTTAGTTTCTTCCATTAGTGATATTTAGTTTCCTCATTAGTAAAGATCTATTGTATATTTACTTTCTCCATTAGTAGGGATTTTAAATGCAAAAATATTATATGTTTCCTCTATTAGTAAGCATTTAAAAGGTAATGGAGATTTTTTCGAATTTTTAATATTATTAATTCAAAAACACACTTTTAACATGAACAAACAAAAAAGTAAAGAAGAACAATGTTGACAACAAAAATTGCAGTAGACAATTAACAGAGTTTAGGTGTATATTTATACTATTAATTAGCTGCTTGTACGAAAGTATTAAAGGTAATTAATTTTTTACCAAGTAATTACTTAATTTCTTATACAAAACCGATCTAATTTCTTAACTTTTATTTACCAATATTTTCTTGTATTTTCTATTATATTACATTAAAAAAGAAAGTTTAGGAGAGCGGAATGTTAAGATGATAATTTTATTTGAAAATAAATATTACGAGAATATCTAGATAATAATAAATGGAAGTTCAAAATAATGTAAAGTAATACACTTTTTTTTTAATTTAGATATTTGAAGGCAAGAATATTATAATTGAATATTTAGTTTCCTCCATTTGTAATATTTAGTTTCCTCCATTAGTAAAGATCTATTGTATATTTACTTTCTCCATTAGTAGAGATTTTAAATGCAAGAATATTATATTTACTTTCCTCTATTAGTAGAGATTTTAAATGCAAGAATATTGAAATTGTATATTTAGTTTTCACCATTATTAAATATTTAAAAGGTAATTGATTTTTTTTTCTAGTTTTTTGTATTAATTACTTAATTTCTTATGCAAGACCGATCTAATTTATTAACTTCTTATTTACCAAAATGTTCCTGTATTTTCTATTATATTACATAAAAAAAGAAAGTTTAGGAGAACAGTATGTTAAGATAGTAATTTCATTAAAAACATATTATGAGAATATTTAGATAATAATAGAGGAAAGTTCAAAATAATGTAAGGTAATATACTGTTTTGGTAATTTAGATATTTTGAAGGCAAAAATATTATAATTGAATATTTAGTTTCTTCCATTAGTGATATTTAGTTTCTTCTTTAGTAAAGATCTATTTTATATTTACTTTCTCCATTAGTAGGGATTTTAAATGCAAAAATATTATATGTTTCCTCTATTAGTAAGCATTTAAAAGGTAATTCAGATTTTTTCGAATTTTTAATATTATTAATTCAAAAAATTGAGAAAATTAGAAAAATAGAACGAAGCGATCTGAGAGCGCCACCTCACCGCCCCCGTCTTCTCCTTTATATAATAGTATTGATTGATTTCTATTATATTACATAAAAAAAGAAAGTTTAGGAGAGCAGTATGTTAAGATAGTAATTTCATTAAAAAAATATTATGAGAATATTTAGATAATAATAGAGGAAAGTTCAAAATAATGTAAGGTTATACATTGTTTTGGTAATTTAGATATTTTGAAGGCAAGAATATTATAATTGAATATTTAGTTTCTTCCATTAGTGATATTTAGTTTCCTCATTAGTAAAGATCTATTGTATATTTACTTTCTCCATTAGTAGGGATTTTAAATGTAAAAATATTATATGTTTCCTCTATTAGTAAGCATTTAAAAGGTAATTGAGATTTTTTCGAATTTTTAATATTATTAATTCAAAAAATTGAGAAAATTAGAAAAATAGAACGAAGCGATTTGAGAGCGCCACCTCACCGCCCCCGTCTTCTCCTTTATATAATAGTATTGATTGATTTCTATTATATTACATAAAAAAAGAAAGTTTAGGAGAGCAGTATGTTAAGATAGTAATTTCATTAAAAAATATTATGAGAATATTTAGATAATAATAGAGGAAAGTTCAAAATAATGTAAGGTAATACACTGTTTTGGTAATTTAGATATTTTGAAGGCAAGAATATTATAATGAATATTTAGTTATTCCATTATTGATATTTAGTTTCCTCATTAGTAAAGATCTATTGTATATTTACTTTCTCCATTAGTAGAGATTTTAAATGCAAAAATATTATATGTTTCCTCTATTAGTAAGCATTTAAAAGGTAATTGAGATTTTTTCGAATTTTTAATATTATTAATTCAAAAACACACTTTTAACATGAACAAACAAAAAAGTAAAGAAGAACAATGTTGACAACAAAAATTGCAGTAGACAATTAACAGAGTTTAGGTGTATATCTATACTATTAATTAGCTTCTTGTACGAAAGTATTAAAGGTAATTAATTTTTTACCAAGTAATTACTTAATTTCTTATACAAAACCGATCTAATTTCTTAACTTTTATTTACCAATATTTTCTTTTATTTTCTATTATATTACATTAAAAAAGAAAGTTTAGGAGAGCAGAATGTTAAGATAATAATTTTATTTGAAAATAAATATTACGAGAATATCTAGATAATAATAAATGGAAGTTCAAAATAATGTAAAGTAATACGTTTTTTTTTAATTTAGATATTTGAAGGCAAGAATATTATAATTGAATATTTAGTTTCCTCCATTTGTAATATTTAGTTTCCTCCATTAGTAAAGATCTATTGTATATTTCTTTTCTCCATTAGTAGAGATTTTAAATGCAAGAATATTATATTTACTTTCCTCCATTAGTAGAGATTTTAAATGCAAGAATATTGAAATTGTATATTTAGTTTTCTCCATTATTAAATATTTAAAAGGTAATTGATTTTTTTCTAGTTTTTTGTATTAATTACTTAATTTCTTATGGAAGACCGATCTAATTTATTAACTTCTTATTTACCAAAACGTTCCTGTATTTTCTATTATATTACATAAAAAAGAAAAGTTTAGGAGAGCAGTATGTTAAGATAGTAATTTCATTAAAAAAATATTATGAGAATATTTAGATAATAATATAGGAAAGTTCAAAATAATGTAAGGTAATACACTGTTTTGGTAATTTAGATATTTTGAAGGCAAAAATATTATAATTGAATATTTAGTTTCTTCCATTAGTGATATTTAGTTTCCTCATTAGTAAAGATCTATTATATATTTACTTTCTCCATTAGTAGGGATTTTAAATGCAAAAATATTATATGTTTCCTCTATTAGTAAGCATTTAAAAGGTACTTGAGATTTTTTCGAATTTTTAATATTATTAATTCAAAAAATTGAGAAAATTAGAAAAATAGAACGAAGCAATCTGAGAGCGCCACCTCACCGCCCCCGTCTTCTCCTTTATATAATAGTATTGATTGATTTCTATTATATTACATAAAAAAGAAAGTTTAGGAGAACAGTATGTTAAGATAGTAATTTCATTAAAAAAATATTATGAGAATAATAGAGGAAAGTTCAAAATAATGTAAGGTAATACACTGTTTTGGTAATTTAGATATTTTGAAGGCAAGAATATTATAATTGAATATTTAGTTTCTTCCATTAGTGATATTTAGTTTCCTCATTAGTAAAGATCTATTGTATATTTACTTTCTCCATTAGTAGGGATTTTAAATGCAAAAATATTATATGTTTTCTCTATTAGTAAGCATTTAAAAGGTAATTGAGATTTTTTCGAAGTTTTAATATTATTAATTCAAAAAATTGAGAAAATTAGAAAAATAGAACGAAGCGATCTGAGAGCGCCACCTCACCGCCCCCGTCTTCTCCTTTATATAATAGTATTGATTGATTTCTATTATATTACATAAAAAAAAGAAAGTTTAGGAGAACAGTATGTTAAGATAGTAATTTCATTAAAAAAATATTATGAGAATATTTAGATAATAATAGAGGAAAGTTCAAAATAATGTAAGGTAATACACTGTTTTGGTAATTTAGATATTTTGAAGACAAGAATATTATAATTGAATATTTAGTTTCTTCCATTAGTGATATTTAGTTTCCTCATTAGTAAAGATCTATTGTATATTTACTTTCTCCATTAGTAGAGATTTTAAATGCGAAAATATTATATGTTTCTCTATTAGTAAGCATTTAAAAGGTAATTGAGATTTTTTCGAATTTTTATATTATTAATTCAAAAAATTGAGAAAATTAGAAAAATAGAACGAAGCGATTTGAGAGCGCCACCTCACCGCCCCCGTCTTCTCCTTTATATAATAGTATTGATTGATTTCTATTATATTACATAAAAAAAGAAAGTTTAGGAGAGCAGTATGTTAAGATATTAATTTCATTAAAAAAATATTATGAGAATATTTAGATAATAATAGAGGAAAGTTCAAAATAATGTAAGGTAATACACTGTTTTGGTAATTTAGATATCTTGAAGGCAAGAATATTATAATTGAATATTTAGTTTCTTCAATTAGTGATATTTAGTTTCCTCATTAGTAAAGATCTATTGTATATTTACTTTCTCAATTAGTAGAGATTTTAAATGCAAAAATATTATATGTTTCCTCTATTAGTAAGCATTTAAAAGGTAATTGAGATTTTTTCGAATTTTTAATATTATTAATTCAAAAACACACTTTTAACATGAACAAACAAAAAAGTAAAGAAGAACAATGTTGACAACAAAAATTGCAGTAGACAATTAACAGAGTTTAGGTGTATATTTATACTATTAATTAGCTGCTTGTACGAAAGTATTAAAGGTAATTAATTTTTTACCAAGTAATTACTTAATTTCTTATACAAAACCGATCTAATTTCTTAACTTTTATTTACCAATATTTTCTTGTATTTTCTATTATATTACATTAAAAAAGAAAGTTTAGGAGAGCGGAATGTTAAGATGATAATTTTATTTGAAAATAAATATTACGAGAATATCTAGATAATAATAAATGGAAGTTCAAAATAATGTAAAGTAATACACTTTTATTTTAATTTAGATATTTGAAGGCAAGAATATTATAATTGAATATTTAGTTTCCTCCATTTGTAATATTTAGTTTCCTCCATTAGTAAAGATCTATTGTATATTTCTTTTCTCCATTAGTAGAGATTTTAAATGCAAGAATATTATATTTACTTTCCTCCATTAGTAGAGATTTTAAATGCAAGAATATTGAAATTGTATATTTAGTTTTCTCCATTATTAAATATTTAAAAGGTAATTGATTTTTTTTCTAGTTTTTTGTATTAATTACTTAATTTCTTATGCAAGACCGATCTAATTTATTAACTTCTTATTTACCAAAACGTTCCTGTATTTTCTATTATATTACATAAAAAAAGAAAGTTTAGGAGAGCAGTATGTTAAGATAGTAATTTCATTAAAAAAATATTATGAGAATATTTAGATAATAATAGAGGAAAGTTCAAAATAATGTAAGGTAATATACTGTTTTGGTAATTTAGATATTTTGAAGGCAAAAATATTATAATTGAATATTTAGTTTCTTCCATTAGTGATATTTAGTTTCCTCATTAGTAAAGATCTATTTTATATTTACTTTCTCCATTAGTAGGGATTTTAAATGCAAAAATATTATATGTTTCCTCTATTAGTAAGCATTTAAAAGGTAATTCAGATTTTTTTCGAATTTTTAATATTATTAATTCAAAAAATTGAGAAAATTAGAAAAATAGAACGAAGCGATCTGAGAGCGCCACCTCACCGCCCCCGTCTTCTCCTTTATATAATATTATTGATTAAAGAACCCTTCCCACATTCACATTATTCACCATTTAAAATATTTTAAATTAACATATCATCAACTCTGTATCATTTTGTACTCAATTTCGGTACCTATAGCATTACTTTAAATAATGCAAGAGTACCAAATTGGGTACAAAAATAGGTTCAAAATGACACATATCATTGTGTGATTAGTTATAAATTAATGAACCCCTGCAGTAGAGTAATGCTAGAGTACCAAATTTGGTACAAAATGACACATATCATTATCTGATTAGTTATAAATTAATGAACCCCTACATTAACATCATTCTCGCTAATTAAAATATTTTAAATTAACATATTATCACTTTCACATCATTTATACCTAAATTTTTTACCCCATTTCGATATCTCTAGCATTAGCATTGCTCCTATGTGAGTATATCTTTCACCTGACCTTGCCTCTAGCTTACTTACGAACTCGCGTTAATACTCTGCTTTTTAACATAAAGGCATGTTTCTAATAATGAAATTACAGACACATGGCCGGTAGCCTAATGACCAAAGTTGAGGGATAAAAGCAGGTCATATCCATGGATCACATGTAAAAACAAATTGGAAATTAACTACTTACTCGGTCTCATTTTTTTCTTTACACTTTTTTTTGATGTCTCATCCAATTTTTTATATTCCAAATTTTTTTCAAAATAGTAAACTTTTATAATATAAAAACTAACCACTTCCACTAATTTCAATCACTTTACTTACTTTATACCTTAAATATTGATGGGTAACTTCCGTACTCAAACCAAATGTAAACAATTGACCGGGACGGAGGGAGTATTACATTTCTTGGAGGAAATACTTCATAAAAAAATATTATTCAACCATGCAATTATTTTATATTATGATTTACATTTGTAAATTGTTTAAATCATGTCAACTTAACCTTGGTGCAACTAAGAAAACAATCAGAAACACAATGACATTTCATACAAGTCATGCATTGGACATCTTCGAGGAAATGTTTACGAAAACTGTTAACCACTAATCAATTGGATCAATAGACGTATTGCAGATGTGGAGTGGAGCGTTGAATCAATATATAGTAGTAGTGTTACTTGCAGCGTTAGGTTTGTCTCCTGTACAAGTTGGTTTAAAAGCAAGGTCTGCAGAAGTATTGCCGATGAACCTTTGCCATCACGAATGTAGTTATATAAGTACAACGTATGGTTATAAAATGGAAAATTTGAGACATATTTTATATATGTTTTTGATGGAATTTTCGAAAATTAACAATTGGAGGTTATTCCTTGTTATGAGAACTTAAAATTTCATGTTTGGATCTAAGACATTTTCTTAGTGGAATTCATAAATAAATTGAGTTGAAATAAGTTGCTTGAAATGAGTTATGTGGGTTGTTTAAGTTGAAAGAACTTTTGTCCCACACAGAATTGGTAATGAGAGGTTGGTGACTTTATATAGAAACATGTGCAAGAGTAGTGTACAACTACTAAGACATGTGAGTGTGCATTGTGTAGCTCAAACGCACGTGCCGTCGCCGCCTCGTCACGACTCGGGTCGGGTCGAAGGGCGATTTGGACGAATGTCTCGGCATCTCGCGTACGCGAGGCGACCTGAGCAGTACGTGGGATAAGTCCTGATGGCCTGAGTTAACTATTGATGGGATGTAAACTCTGATGGACCAGTTAACTACTGATGGTCTGAGTTAACTACTGATGGGTCAATACTTGGACTAAATCCTGATGGGCCAGAGTGTGTCAAGTCCTTATAGGTTTAAATCCTGATGGCCCCAAGTCCTGATAGGATTAAATCGTGATGATAGCTGTAACTGATATTAAATTCTGATGACAACTGTTAATGATATTAAATCAGAATATTTAGTATTAAATGCCATATCTGTAGTTACGATTTTATTTTGGTCTGTATGTCTTGTGCTTTCAATGTTATGTATGTTTATTTTAATAGTAAGAATGTATCTGATAATGTAATAACCCAAAATTTTGTACTTATTAAAAACCCTGATTTTTTTTATATATGACCCTGATGAATAGCATTTTCTGTTTTCTCCAAGATTCCACCAGATACTGAAGGATTAATCATTATTTAAATAAATTGGAGGATTTTATTTTATCAATTCCATTGATATGGATTTAACAAAAGGTATTAAGATAACAAGAACGTTTACAGTAAACTACTTCGATAACTTCTCGAAAGGCTTGACGACTCAGTTGTTCTGTTCTTTACAGTATTTGTTAAAGCAACAGAGATAAGTTTTCTTTCTTATCTTGTTAATTACAGTCTCTAATTATATTCTTGTTTCGACCTTCATGTTTGTTTTGTTAATTGGTTTTATCTGCACGTTCTTGTTGATATAAATATATATAATTGCCCTATTGTTTCTGTGTAGCTTAGAATTATACCCAACAATCTTGAAGAGATTACACGTGTTATATATTATTAATTAGCAAGATGGTTAACGAAACTGAGAAAACTCATGTTGGTGCTACTGCCTCTGGTTCTGGTGTTACTGCATCGACCATTGATTGGACCACGTACCGTTTCCCACAGCCTATCGATTTGTCAGGTATGCCTGATAAATTCGGCGGGGTGTTGGTTTTTCTCGTTGGCAGAAAAAGATGAAACTGTGGCTTACGGTAAAGGGTCTATGGCCGATGGTGCAGTATGAGAAACCAGTTGTTGATCAAGCTAAGGCTGAATCTGTTAAAGCTTATGCTATGTGAGAGGAAAAGGATGGGGTGACTAGGGCTACTATACTGGCAGCTTTAGCGAACACTCTATTTGATATTTATTTATTTGATTCCTTCACTGCTAAGCTCTTATGGGAGAAGCTGGACCAGACACATAATACTGACTCGCAAGGGTTGGAAAAGTATTATGTGGCTAGGTTCCTTGATTTCAAACTGGTGGATACTAAATCCATGACTGAGCAGGCGCACGAGTTTGAGATTTTGGTGCATGCTTTGAAGGAGTTCGGAATAGACCATCATGAGAAGTTTCAGGTTATGGCAGTGATTGAAAAACTCCCTAAGTCTTGGGAAGAGTTTTCTCTATCCCTGAAAAGACAGAAGAGAGAGATCACTTGGACAAACCTTATGTTGAACATCTCTGTGCTGGAACAACACAAGTCTAAACATGGACATGTGATGCCTGCTGAACATGGGAGTTCGAAGGTGAATGTAGTGACTGTTGGACAGCAAAGAAAGGTTATCACTAAGAAGGAAAACACTAAGCCTAAAAATGACAAGAACAAGGCTAAGAAACCAAAGACAAACAAACCTTGTTGGTCCTGTGGACAGGTTGGTCATTGGAGCAAGGACTGTCCTGTAAAGAAAGCAAAGAAACTTGTTGTGGAAGCACAAGCTAATACTGTGCTTGGAACCACTGATGGGCCTATGGTTAACATGGTTGTTGGTGAGGTTGTTGCCTCTGGAACCAACGACGGGTATGTTACCTACAACCTTGTACTTCTTTCCACTTATCTGTCTCATGAATGGTTGATTGATGCTGGAGCTAATTTACATATTTGTGCTGATATTACTCTATTTGTATCTTATCAACAAACTCATGGTTTGACAGTGACGATGGGGAATTCTAGTGCTGCTCAAGTTCTTGGAATAGGAAACGTGGACCTGAAGTTTGCTTCTGGGCGTGTTCTATCCCTCACTAGAGTGCGCCATGTTCCTGATATTCGTAGAAATATAATAAGTGGAAGTTGTTTAGTAAAGAATGTATTTGAACTTTCTTTGAAATGTAATAAAGTAGTTATTACACATACTTGTGTATTTGTTGGAAAAGGTTACTTTTCTGATGGTTTGTTTTTAATAAATGTTGAGCTTGTTTTGGGCAGTTTTATTAATGATAGTGTTGCACCTTCTGTTAATTGTGTTCAATCATCCAATTTGTGGCACTCTCGACTTGGTCACCTAAATTTTGGTGCTCTAAAGAATATGATGAATTTAGAGTTGATTCTAAAACATGCCATTGATAAGAAATCTAAATGTCAAGTATGTGTGACTGTTAAACAAACTAGGAAACCCTTTCATAATGTTGTTAGGGATTCAGGTGTATTAGATTTAGTACACACAGACATATGTGAATTTGGTGGCATATTGACTAAGGATAATAAACGATATTTTATTACCTTTATAGATGATTGTAGTAGATACTGTTATGTTTATTTACTTAAACATAAAGATCAAGCACTGGAAAAATTAATTATGTTCAAAACTGAAGCTGAAACACAAACTGGTAAAGTACTTAAACGTTTGAGATCTGATAGAGGTGGTGAGTATACTAGTACCTCGATTAATGAATTTTGCGCAAGCAATGGTATAGTTCATGAGGTGACTCCACCATACACACCTGAGTCTAATGGAGTGGCTGAACGAAAGAACATAACTTTTAAAGATATGATTAACATCATGCTTCTTAATTTTGGTTGCCTAAGTACATGCGGGGAGAGGCTTTGAATACGGCTTTCCATATTCTGAATAGAGTCCCTCTGAAACATATGGACAAGACACCTTATGAATTATGGAAAAGTAGAAAGACAAGTTTAAAGTATCTTCGTGAGTGGGACTGCCTTGCTAAGGTGCTTGTCCCTTAACACAAGAGAAAGAAACTAGGTCCGAAAACTGTTGGTTGCATCGTTCTGGGCTATATTGAAACCACTACGGCTATGAGATTTTTAGTGTTAAAATCTTACATAGATGGTATAGTGGCTAACACTATAGTTGAGTTTCGTGATGCAACATTATTTGAGGATGTGTTCCCTATGAAGACTAGCATACCTCAAGGCATTTCTAATGATGATCCCACTCACACATCGAGTTCTATTCTTGATCATGGGTAAAAGATGACAAATGTGGGGGCAGATCCTTTTGGAACGTACGATATATAAGACTGCGTTTTATGATATAAATTAAAGAGTTCGAAAAGAAGATTAACATTAATCGCTACGGCGCAAGCGATTCAATTCCACGTCTTCTACTGAATTCTTTGATTCCCTTTGAGCGAAGTGTGGCCTTCGATCTCCCAAAGTTTCCTCTCCTCAAAGCCTCGAAATTCCAAAACCCCAACTGCGTGCGGCTGCCCCTAGGTCTCAATTTCGATTTCTGTTGTGTAACCAGCATTAAGGAAAACGAGAATATATATAGGCTTCAGTAGGGATCATGGACAATTAGGTCGGGCCTTCCAATGACATTCCGGGTCAAACCCAATGTCATTAAATATTAATTCAATCCACTAAAGAATTAATATTTGCACTACCGTTCCTAATACCTCAATTCTTTTATTATTTAATTTGGCTCCTATATTATTTGCTTATTAAATTCCCCACGTTTAAGATATCGCATGTCCATTAATTAAATTAATCACTGACAATTAATTTAATTAATATCTTATTTATCCTTGATCATACACTCAGCCTTATAATTATGTCAGAAATTAATCTGTCTGCAGGGCTTCACATAATTATCTTTATGAGCTTTCAAGAGGACATCATCAACCCGAATATTATCAGGACATGGATTCCTTCTGTAATTAATATCCCACTATGCATGCAATGTCATTGCTCAACACATAATATTGTAATTAATAATTAATTACATCTTATATGAATCAAAACATGTGCATTGCATACAAGTTTCAATCATTACATCCGGATTAAGAACCTAAGCAATAATAATATCATAGAATCTTAGTTCTTCTTAACTATCAGAATAGAAGAACAATTCTAATATTTTGATCTTGTTCAATATACACAAAGTATACAAGTATTATTCAATAGTCAAGATAAACTATTCCCAAATAATACTTTAGTCATTCTAGTGGTTTGTCTAATACCACTTAGACTGTGAACCTTTATTATATTATATATAGACACTGATAATCTAATCTTCTGTTATCCCATTTGATACTAGATTATTCATAATATATAATAAACAGATAATGTAATAATATGCAATCAAGATTCTCAATTAAATGGACAATGTTATATACTTCAAAGGAATAGTTCAGTATAAAACCCAACAGATCCTGCTAGTAGTTCTACTCCTGATGAAGTAGAGGAACCTAGAAGGAGTAAGCGTGCAAAGGTAGTCAAGGACTTTGGAAGTAATTTTGTCACTTACAATGTCGAGGATGAACCTTTAACTTTCCGACAGGCCATGGATTCTTCGGAGTCAAGGCACTGGAAAGGTTCTGTAAAGAGTGAGATCGACTCTATTGTTTCTAACGGAACATGGGAGTTGGTTGATCTTCCTTCTGGGTGTACTACTATAGGATGTAAGTGGATCTTAAAAAGGAAGATGAATCCGGATGGCTCAATCGATAAGTATATGGCTAGGCTGGTAGCTAAGGGTTTTAGGCAAAAGGAAGGCATTGATTACTTTGACACATACTCTCCTATTGCAAGAATGACTACAATCTGAATGCTTATAGCATTGGCTTCCGTACATGGTCTCATCATCCATCAAATGGATGTAAAGACAACTTTTCTTCATGGTGATCTTGAAGAAAAGATTTATATGGATCAGCCTGAGGGATTTGTTGCTTCTGGTAACGAGAGGAAAGTATGTAAGTTGATCAAGTCTATATATGACTTAAAACAAGCTCCTAGAGACTGGCATAAAAAGTTTGACGAAAATGTTTTAGAATCAGAGTTTGTAGTTAATGAAAGTGACAAGTGTGTCTACTACATGGTTAAAGGAAATGAATGTATTATTGTTTGCCTATATGTGGATGACATATTATTGTTTGAAACCAATCTTGAGATTATTAACGAGACAAAAAGTTTCTTGAAAAGACACTTTGAAATGAAGGATATGGGTGAGGCTAGTGTGATTCTTGGGGCAAGTTGACACAGTCAACTGATGGAATAACATTGTCACAAACTCATTATATAGAAAAATCTACACTTGAGAATTATGGTTATTCAAATTGTAGAATCGCTAGCACACCGTACGATCCTAAAGTTGCCCTTGTCAAGAATAGTTTAGGAGTTCATGTGTCTCAGTTAAGGTATTCTCAGATTATTGGGAGTTTGCAATATCTTGCTAACGTGACTAGACCAGACATTTCTTATTCTATGTCTAAGCTAGCTAGATATACAAGTTGTCCGAACAAGACTCATTGGGAGGCACTGGATAGGGTTCTTAGATATCTTAAGGGAACTATTTCCCTTGGTTTGCATTATCAGAGATTCCCTGGTGTACTCGAGGGATATAGTGATGCAAGTTGGATAGCTAAGAAATTTGGTACCAATGGAGTGACTGGATATTTGTTTACCCTAGCAGGTGGAGCAATATCCTAGAAGTCTACTAGGCAGACTTTGATTACTCGGTCTACTTTTGAGGCTAAGTTGTGTGCACTAGATGCCACGGGAACAGAAGCTGGATGGTTACATGGACTTATGTCAGTGTTACCTGTAGTAAGCAGACCGCTTCCATCCATTAATGTTCATTGTGATAGCCGTACAACTATCGATAAGATCAGTAGTGAAAAGTATAATGCTAAGACAAAGAGACACATCCAAGTTAGACTTAAGTCTATAAGGGGTCTAGTGTCTGAAATGATTATTGCTATAGAGTTCATTGGAACTCAGGATAATATAGCTGATCCTTTGACTAAAGGACTTGAGTATGCAGTAGTCCTTAAGTCGAGGTTGGGGATGAGACTGATAGCCCATCATGATTCATCTACAGCGGGAACCCAATACACCTGAGAGGAGATCCCTTGAAGTGTATTCAATGTGGTAATAACAAGCTGTGAGGGTGAGTCGGTAGTACCTTTACTATATACTTTGATACTCACGTATCTGAGTCTATCCCCTGTAAACCTAAAAGGTTCTGATACTGCCAGTATAGCAAGAGTTATTTGAACTCTGAATGGGGTCAAGTCATTTGACGAGATGATAGCAGTACATCTCTGGAGATGCCCAGCTAAGCGAATGTAATTGTGTGGTCGCAATTAGAGGAAAGAGTTATTCCTTGAAGCATTTGACGAACAGGATCGAGACGTGACCATTAACGTCTCAAGACCGTAGATCAACACCATAGCCTTTGATTTGTCGTCGTCTATGGAGTGTGGTTACACCAAACGGATAAAGATTCAAGGTGAAACATTCCATCTAGATCCGGTAGCCATCGAAGTAGAGGACTTAGGAGGGTTCAAACCCGGAAGGGTACCGACTCTGAAAAACAAGTCATGATAAGGACCGATATGCATTTTTGTATGGATTTGTGGGGGATTGTTAGAAAATAGAAAATTTGAGGCATATTTTATATATGTTCTTAATGGAATTTCCGGAAACTAACAATTGGAGGTTGTTCCTGTTATGAGGACTTAAACCTTCATGTTTGGATCTAAGACATTTTCTTAGTGGAATCCATAAATAAATTGAGTTGAAATAGGTTGCTTGAAATGGGTTATGTGAGTTGTTTAAGTTGAAAGAACTTTTGTCCCACACATAATTGGTAATGAGAGGTTGGTGACTTTATATATAAACATGTGCAAGAGTAGTGTACAACTACTAAGGCATGTGAGTGTGCATGGTGTTATTGTGTGCCTCACGCACACGCACACACACGCGCGCCGCCGCCGCACGCCCCGCCCTGCCACGACTCGACTCGACTTAGGTCGAAGGTCGATTTGGACAAATGTAATTTTATTACCTGTTTATTTAATATTATTTATTGATTTAATTTAAAAGTGTCAGAATTTATTTGTAAGAGTTGGTCTGATGGCCTGAGTTAACTACTAATGTGATGTAAATTCTAATGGACCAGTTAACTACTTATGAGGTAAATCTTGATGGCCTGAGTTAACTACTGATGGGATAAATCCTGAGTACCAAACTGGGAACAAAAATAGGTAAAAAATGACACATGTCATTATCTGATTAGTTATAAATTAATGAACCCCTGCATTGACATCATGCTCGCTAATTAAAATATTTCAAATTAACATATCAACATTTCCACATCATTTATATCTAAATTTATACCCCATTTCGATATCTCAAGCATTATTACTCATGTGAGTATATCTTTCCCCTGAACTTGCCTCTAGCTGCTTCCGAACTCGCGTTAATACTCTGCTTTTTAACATAAAGGCATGTTTGGAAATTACAGACACATGGCCAGTAGCCTAATGACCAAAGTTGAGGGATAAAAGCAGGTCCTATCCATGGATGACATGTAAAAACAAATTGGAAATTAACTATTACATTTCTTGGAGGAAATATTTCATAAAAAAAATATTATTCAACCATGCAATTATTTTTTATTATGATTTACATTTGTAAATTGTTTAAATGATGTCAACTTAACCTTGGTGCAACTAAGAAAACAATCAGAAACACAATGACATTTCATACAAGTCATGCATTGGACATCTTCGAGGAAATGTTTAAGAAAACTGTTAACCACTAATCAATTGGATCAATAGACGTATTGCAGATGTGGAGTGGAGCGTTGAATAAATATATAGTAGTAGTGTTACTTGCAGTGTTGGATTAATAAAAACATATGGGAGAATAAATGAATATAGTGGTATTATATTGACAATTGTTACATACC
The DNA here is from genome assembly GCA_030848705.1 of Heracleum sosnowskyi. Classification (NCBI taxonomy): domain Eukaryota; kingdom Viridiplantae; phylum Streptophyta; class Magnoliopsida; order Apiales; family Apiaceae; genus Heracleum; species Heracleum sosnowskyi. Next base: position 238,409 of record JAUIZM010000087.1, read on the forward strand.
AGATATGAGCGTCAAGTTTGTTAGGGTGCAGTTTTTCTATAAATACAGAGCATGGGTGTGCTGCAAAATTATCATTAATGAAATAAAATCAGAGTTCCACTCTATTCTTTCTTCTCTCTTTCGTACTCAAGCTTAGTAGACCTCACAAACTCCATCGACTTGTATGTTGCACCAGAGACCGAAATTTCACCGATATTCTGTACTTTTAAATCCCTGGCAAGCAAGTAATCCGGCCCTGGTTCTTGCTCTTGTTCAAGAAGGTCACTGGAGGCCTGGGAAGATCAGACTTTCACACGAGCACAGTGGGTGCATTTGGTCAGTTTGCGACAGGTAGAGGTAATACTGATGCTGGTTTTGTACTAGGAACAGGAAAGCTTTTGCTAAAGGTGCCTCCAACTTTGAGCTTTGTTATGGATGGTGAAATCCCAGACTACTTGCTTGTCGAGGATTCGATTTTACAGATTATTGGTGAAATTTTAGTCTCTGGTGCAACATACAAGCCGATGGAGTTTGTTGGGTCTACTGTAGAAAGCTGAGTATGAAAGAGAGAAGAAAGGATAGAGTGGAACTCTGATTTTATTTCATTCATGATAATTTTGTGGCAAAGGTTACAAAAACTGTCGCAAGGGAAAAAATCAAAAAGAAGCAAATTGCAACACAAAGAAAATAGCACTGCAGTTGCAAATTATTTTATTTGTTTTAATACTTTGAAGAAATATATTTTAGCTAAGCATTTATTTTTCATCATTGTTCCACAAGTTATGAGCAATATATAGCATAAAATCCAAGTACTTCTTTTGAAGCCAAATGAAACAATAAAAGAACAAGAAAAAATAGATAGCCAGTTAACATACACATTACTGTTTCAGGAAGTCGACCAAGCTTTAGAAGTGCCGAAACAAAGAGCATGAATCATTGTTAGGGCACTTCCCTGACCAAGGGTGATGAGGATATAGGAACATGAAACTACAAGTACAATACAGTATGATGTAGAGGATATAATTCAGTCGCTGATTATAAAGGGAAAACCATACTATTTCTTATCAGAAGCGGATTTGTCCTTTGCCATCTGCTCAAACAAGCTTCCGTCATAGACAGCTTTAATTGTATCTCTATGCAATAAACCATCCTTATCCTTGTTGAGAACATACAAGATCTTCCATTCGACGTAACTAGAAAGCCTGCAATCCATTTACCACACATATATAGAGTTCTCGCTGATTATAAAGGGAAAACCATACTATTTCTTATCAGAAGCAGATTTGTCCTTTGCCATCTGCTCAAACAAGCTTCCGTCATAGACAGCTTTAATTGTATCTCTATGCAATAAACCATCCTTATCCTTGCAGAGAACATACAAGATCTTCCATTCGACATAACTAGCAAGCCTGCAATCCATTTACCATACATATATATAGTTCCGATGAGAAAAAGTAAATCATGTAGGTACTTCTAAAATAGGATATCGGAAGGAAGATCAACAAACCATCCAGAGTAGTTCTTGGGTTCCCTATTTCCTTTAACCATTGCCATCAGCTCGTCTGATGTTAAGGCACTTTTATTTGCAATCGCATGCTTACTGAAAATCTCTTCGAACTTTTTAGGAACAAACCTTCACAATAACATTTGGAAAAAAAATAGAATTAAATACATATTGGAAAAATTTATAATTAACAAGGTCAATGAACACAACATTATGAACGTTATTGCTATATTATGATCAATGCTCATATCTACATCTTAATATATAAAAAGTCTTGCTTATTTAATTCTTGAATTATTGAGAATAGCCCCAACAGAACTTGTCACAAACCTGGCTTATTTTTGTTTAGCAGATATGTTAATAAGAAATTGTAATTGATTCATGCCACAGTGCCAAACTCTATAAAGGACAGTAACTAGCAGCTACAGAACTGTATCAATTAGAATTAGTATTTAATTGTGTTAACAAGGAAGCTATTGTAATAAACTAAAATCACTTACAGTGGACATATATAATCTTTAGCTGTATTTTCATTAATTCAGATTTGGAGTCTTTAAGAGAATGACTGGGTGAAGAGGACAGGATGGATTGGATTACTTGCACAGACTAATGGATCATATTACTTCTACAATCTAATGGATTGTATTACTTCTACCATTTGATAAATTGATTTACTTTTGGACTCAACGGTTGGAGTGCTTTCACAATTTAAATGGTTGGAGTTGCTTTCACAATTTAAATGGATTGGAATGTCATTATTAATTCTATCGATTGTAAGACGAGGTCTAAGTATGCGTGAAATTTAAAGTCGTCAATAAGATTACAAATGCTTCGTTTGGCCAGAAAGGATGGAATGAACAAAATTAAAGGTGAAACCGTGAAAGAAAGATGTAATCTGGAAGAGTTGGAAAAAAATAGAAAGGAAGGATGAATAATTATGATTCCCACCTGGATTCATTCTCCATAACAAAACACATCATTATAGTAGATGGGGAATTCTTTGAGACAGATGATTATAGAAAGATACAAGTACAAGACAATATGTGCTTCATCCACAAATTTATAGTATCATATTGCGCGAGTGCCAGAATTTAAGCTACTAAGAAAAAACTTGGAACCCAATATACAATTTCAGGACTTGGGCAAACATTATTATTTGGCTTTGTGTTGTCAAATTTACGGACAAATAAAGTGTCTGAAGCACTATACATACCTTCCTTCAGGGTCATAAACATCAGTGTCACTCCCATGTTTGCCCTTGTGAATATTCTGTATCTCAATTGGGAAGAGCAGAGAAGGAAATTTTCCCTGGACCAAGAAAAATAAAAAACAAAGCCTAATGATCAAATAAGTATAGTAGGACAAATTGGCCTTAGAATATTGTTTGATTAGTCATATAAAAATATTGTTGTTCTATCCTATAATTATAGGAAGGACACATACATAAACAAGATACTGCAGATTATATAATTAATCATCTTAAGTAAATGATGATGAATACAAGATACATGTGTTAGGTAAATTTAACAGAAAAATATTTGAATTACAAGTCAAAAGTAGTCTTTCTGGTAAGCCATCAAAATCAGATTATAAATGTAATCTGCAGTTTTTGGGAATGTATATCTACTGTTTTAAGTTGCCAACCCCCAGGCCCCCCCGCTGTTCATACTTCATATAAATTTGTTCTCCATCTTTTTACTCCCTTCTTCGCAATCTATAAATATATATCTTGTTCTTGTCACTTTAAACCTTTCAAACTATGTTAACATAGACATGGTCAAGTTCCTCTACAAGTCATTTTAGTATGCCAAGTACAAACTCTTTGGACCTTCAAAATTCACTATATAATTATACAAGATTCGCTAAATATAGAATTAATAAAAAAATAACATATTTAAAATCCTATAATTTATAATACACAAATATACAATTCATTGCCAATGTGCTAGAATATGTCAGAGGTATGCATAGGCAGATTTTTAGAGAAATTAATAAAGAGAAAGGGGTGAGGGAATAAGCTTCATCATCAACGATTACAAAGCTATGATCATTGTTGTTTCGCACCAGGTTGCGTTCACTAAGTTTTACAAACAGGTGGAACAAGATCCAATGGAGATATTGGACAGCGGGAAAGATTTGTATCACAAAGGCACTTGAAAAGCTTACAATAGATTATAAAATTATTAAGTGATTAAGATAACAACTCCAAGATGCATCTGTTGGTAAGATTTAAGCGACAATAGTCCTATAATAAGTCAAAAACAGTCTTCCTCGGATACCACTTAAGAATTGATTAATTAAAGCACTTCCCTCTTGTAAGGACTTAGGAACTAAATATCTTATTATCTACTGTACTAAGTTCTCCACAGCTCAAACCTCCACCTCTTTATAGTTTTCCTAAATATATTTGTCACCGGGAAGTATCTAACATGAAAAATGTCCAAGTGTCACTAAAATTCACCACAACATGTACCCCTGTATGATTCGGAGTTTGTAATATAAAAATTCGTTCGTATTTTAAACATCCTAACTGCAAAATCTAACACTTAAAGATTAAAATAAAGAGAAAAATGGGAGGGGAAGAGAAAATTACAGGGCGAGTTTTGGAACTGAGACCCATGTTAATAAACACGGCAGCTACAGAAGACAAGGCCAGACCACATCCTATTTGTCGGAAACCTGTGCCATCGAATTCATTCTCAAATAAAATCGAAAAGTTGCATTAAAAATTAAAAATTAAATATTGTTCACAAAAGAAATAAAATAAAAGAACACCTTTGAAGGTTTCCCAAGGATATACAATCCCATCATTATTTTGATCAAAGAAGCTGACATGCTTTTGCAGAACGTTCTCTTCCATACACACAAACTCTGCAAATAAACATTATGAATAACACATATATGTTGCTTATCAACTTATGCAGTTGTTATTAAAGATAGAGATGTAATGACATATCAAGGAACATACACGCACGCACAATATACGTAACACGAGCACTGACAAATATTATAAGTACCTTTTGTAGAAGCTTCTGGATCAACAAGCTGTGATGAAGCCATGAACAAAGGGTTTTTTTATTGAGATTAATCCGGTGAACACTAACTAGCTATATGTGTAAAGTGAGGGAAAGGAGAGAGATGAGAAGTGAGAAACGAGATAGAAAGAGAGAGATGTATGAGTGAGAGAGAGAGAGAGAAGAGGCTGCAAACTGCCAAGGATAAAATCACTGTCTATATATTCTTCAGTTAAAGCATTTTCTAGACATTTCTTTTAAGCATTGTTTTCCTAACTTCTAAACTTTTTTAGAAAATTAATTATTTTAAAAACCATTCATAGTAGCTATGTAATTGTCAAAATAGAAACTTTATTTTATTTAAATCTCAATAAATTTAAATAAGGAAATTTTATTAGATATAGAAATTTTTGTTTATCGATGTTGAATATACTTAGATCGATGGAAATTATTTTATTTGATAAATGTGCTTATTTATCGAGTATCTAAATTATATGTAATCCGTTCGTACCACTCATTTTTTTTCATTAATTAGATTTTTATCTTTTATTTAATTATATTAAATAAATGAATAATGCTAGAGGTACCGAATTCGGTATTAAAATAGTTACAAAATGACATGTGTCATTATCTGATTGGCTTAAATATAATGGACTCTCCAGCATTCACATCATTTTCAGCAATTAAAACATTTCAAATTAACAAATCATCAATGTCATGTCATTTTGTACCTTAATTTGGTATCAAATTCGGTATCTCTAGCATTATTTTAAATAAATTAATAGTTACCAAAAAGACATTTATGTGAATACAAGAGTTTATCATAATTAATTGAATAAGTATTTTGAGAACAAATTTGAGAACTCTATCGTTTCGGATCCTAAATGATAATTGAACGTAATTTTGGGGAATAATTGAAATTAACTGAAAAGCGCAGCTGCTGACAACAAGCAACCTTCATTGCGGTAAACGTAAAGCAATCAGAAAAAGAATCTTTGATTGCTGGTGCAGGATTAAATAGTTTCATTTTTGTTGTCCATTTAAAATTCATCTTTTATTCAATTAATTTATTTTAAACTGTTAATTTCCTAAAGTGTTATTTAATTTTTCAAACTATCTTTATTTATTTTAAATTTTCAGTTAGAAAACAATATAGCTTATCAACTTAACATAAATATGAAATATGAACAATTTTTTTGGGACAATCGATAATGAAAATAGTGAACAATAAAAACGGGACGGAGGGCGTATCAAATATGAATAAATTTTTATAATATATTAAATGTAAAAGTTTAAAAATAGTTTATTTTATAATGTAATGCTACATATTGCAAAATATATTTTGAAAGTTTTCAAATAATATATGGTATAGTTTTGCTTATGGGGTTCGTATATACGACTGATTTATATCATTTATTAGAGAATTGCAAATAATATAACCGCAACTCAATATTTAATAATGGTTTTAGAAATGGTTTTGAAAATTTTAGCATTTTTTAAATTATAAAATTATTTATGCAATTTCTTTAAGTATTTATTATTCTTCTTTAAATTTTAGAGCATATTGACAAAACTTATGTTCTATCAAATATTCATTTTGCAAAAATAGTATTTTCTGCATTCCTAATCATGAACGAGTGCACTGTAGAAACAATAGCAAAGCATGAAGAGCACGGCACATATGAATTATGATGGCAAGTTGTGTAATACTCGCGAAAAGACATCTAATCTACATGATACACAGGATTTTGTATTTTTCATGTTTTCTTTAAAAAATCTCAACTACAAAATTAATATTCTCTCCATCTCAAAATAAGTGTTACTTGACTTTTTGCACGTATTTCAATGTCCAAAAAAATAATATTTTTGTAACTTATTTTTTCAATTTTTTTTCCGAATAAAAATATAGAATTTAAAATTTTACTACTAGAAAATTGAAAATATAAATTACGAAAGTACCATTTTTTTAGACATTAAAATATTAAAGCGATATTTGACATGAAGGGAGTAATGTATAACCGGTTGTCATTGCCTTACTAAAAAGGTAAACATATCAAATTTAAAAAATCATCGTCCAAGTTTATCTTCCAAAAAATAAATATTAGTGATAGGCTATAAGAGCGTATCAAATTTAAAAAATCATCGTCCAAGTTTATCTTCCAAAAAATAAATATTAGTGATAGGCTATAAGAGTCCAGAGCCCCAGACTCCCACCAACTATGAGAGCCATGACTCCCAGAGCTGGTACTTAGAGCTGCTCGCGAGCCTGACTCGAGACTCAACTCGGACTACGGGCCGGAGCATATTCAGTAGCACTGGAGCCCAGGTCCAACAATATGTCTCTAAAATAGAAATGGGCAAAGTCGAAGTCGCAGTTGAACTTGAAGCCATAGAGTTGGAGGAAGGCAACCCTGATCGAAAGATCAATATTGGAACCGGATTGGATACCGTCTTCAAGAAAGAACTCACTGAACTACTCCGGGAATATGCTGATGTGTTTGCATGGAGTCCAGATGACATGCCCGAGCTCCAGGAGTCTGTAGCAATGCATAGCCTGGATGTGGATCCAAACAAGAAGCCAGTCAAATAGAAGAGAAGGAACTTTGCCCCGGAAAGGCAGAAAGCCATTGATGAAGAAGTCGAGAAGCTACTCAAAGCTGATATTATCTGTGAAATCAAGTACCCGAATTGGTTGGCCAATGTTGTCTTGGTCAAAAAACCCAATGGCAAGTGGCGAATGTGTGTTGATTACACCGATTTGAATGCTACTTGCCCCAAAGACCCATACCCCTTACCCAGCATAGACCAACTCATTGATACCACAACTGGGCATGTCATGCTTAGTTTCATGGATGCCTTCTCTGGCTACAACCAAATCAAGATGAACCCGGTTAACATAGCCAAAACTGCCTTCATAACCCACAGAGCTATCTATGCCTACAAGCTCATGCCTTTCGGGTTAAGGAATGCTGGATCCACCTATCAACGAGCCATGGTTGAAATCTTTCGACGTCAGCTGAGAAGAAACCTCGAGTCCTATGTCGATGACATGATTGCCAAATCAAAAACCGTCCCGAATCATATTGTCGATTTGAAAGAATGTTTTGAGAACCTAATGAAGCATGAAATGAAGCTGAATTCAAACAAATGCACTTTTGGAGTTGAGTTTGGAAAATTCTCGGGATTCATGATCAGCCAAAGAGGAAATGAAGCCAACCCGGAAAAGATCAAAGCCATCATGGATATGCAGGCGCCCCGGATTCAGAAGGACATTCAGAAACTAGCTGGATCTCTGGCTGCTCTACGAAGGTTTATCTCTAAACTTGCTGAACGTTGTTTACCTTTCTTTGAGTTACTTAAAGGAGCACAGAAATGAAAAGAAATTGCATGGAGCCCGGAGTGCCAACAAGCTCTGGATTCAATCAAGGAATATCTTGCTACTCCCCTAGTCCTGTCTAAGCCCGAGCCGGGAGAATCTCTTAGCCTTTACCTATCCGCCGGCCCCTTGGCAGTGGGGGCAGTCCTGATTCGAAAACAGGAAAGGCAACAGAAATCGGTATACTATGTGAGCCAAGTTCTCAAAGATGCCGAAACGCGCTATCCTAACTTGGAAAAGTTCACCTTTGCTCTTGTTACTGCTTCCAGAAAACTAAGGCACTATTTCCAAGGTCGAGAGATCAAGGTCATAACTGATCAACCACTAAGGAAAATCATACACAAGCCGGATGTGTCCGGACGCTTGGTCAATTGGGCTATCGAACTCAGTCAATTCTCTCTAACATTCATCCCAAGGACCTCAATCAAGGCTCAGGCCCTGGCCGACTTCATTGTGGAGTGCTCGTTCCCCGAACCTGTCCACATTCCTATGGAGGCAGAACCCGGGGAGGAGTCCACACCTGATCCTGAAACTTGGAGTCTACATGTAGATGGCTCGTCCACTAGCGAAAGGTCTGGAGTGTTAGGAATATGTTGTTCTTGATGATAATTATAAAAACACTTAGTAGATTTTGTATTAAGTCATTTTGTAACTGTCAACGGAATAGCATGCTTTGCAGTGTTTCGTTGACAGGAAGCTCATCAACGGAATGAGTGTTGTAGCAATTGCACTGTACAATACTTCACAGTTTGATATGCATTTCGATGTATGTATTAGATAGGTTCTCTAAGTCATGTTGACTAAGTACTAGATAGGCAAAATAGGTTGGTTAATTGTAAATATGTTATGCCTTGTAATTTTGCCTAAGTGAAGACATGTCAACGGTATGAGGATTACTCTATCAACGAAACAAGGATACACCATCAACGGTATGGAGTTTACTCATCAACGAAACGAGAGAAACACCATCAACGGAATGAAGAATAAAGCTATCAACGAAACACATCTCCCTGCTATCAACGAATCATTATTGCTTTTCTGAATAGTTGACAAAGTGATAGTGACAGTTTACTGAACAGATCTAAAGGTGATGTGGAAGTGTACTTTGCATTGGAAACCATTAAAATGGACATGGGGAATAAGGAAACATCCCAGTTTCTATTTGGACTCTTGGGAGTGATCATAATAAGCATGAAGACAAAAGCAAGGATCTCCAAGGACCACTGGACAAAAGGGATGAAAAGCAAACTATTGGCGGTTACCTTTAGTGTACTTTAGAGTAGCCAAAAATAAGTATTGAAAACTTGGGGATATATAACCAAGTGTAGCAGTTAAGATAGAGTAAGAGAAGAAAAACAAATAGTTTGTATTAGCTATCCTTGAGAGCATTCTTCTCTACAACTCTGTAACTGAGCAGCTGTGTACTTGTGTATCACAGATTATTTCCGCAATAAAAACACTTCAGTTGGATCATCAAACAATCCAACTGAATTATTTATATCTTGTGTTTTTATTTATTCAGTTCAGTTTTATTTTATAAAGTGTTTTAAGTTTAAGAAAATATCAAGAATTGTATTCAACCCCCCCTTCTACAATTCTGTTAGGTCATTTGGGATTAACAATTGGTATCAGAGCAAGCTTCTAACACACAAGAAGTTTAAAGATCAAGACCAAAAATAGAAGCCATGGTGAAGAAGGATGCAGGTGTAAAGATACCAGTTCTTGATAAGGACAATTACTTTCACTGGAAAGTAAAGATGCATTTACATCTCATGTCTATGGATGAGAGATATGTAGACTGCATTGAGAAAGGTCCACACGTTCCCATGAAGGTTGCATCTAGAATTGGAGTGCCAGATGATGCTCCTGATGTAGAAATTCCAAAACTTGTCTCAGAATGGACTATTGAATATCTTGCAGAAATCCATAAAGATAAGAGAACCATGAACATTCTGTTTAATGGTTTGGAGCAAGAGATGTTTGACAATGTCATAAACTGTACAACCTCCAAAGAAGTATGGGACACTGTCAGAACACTATGTGAAGGAACTGAGCAAGTAAGGGAGAACAAAATGCAACTCCTTATACAACAATATGAGCACTTTCACTTTAAAGCTGGTGAAACCCTAAATGACACGTTTAGTAGGTTTCAAAAGCTTCTGAATGGATTAAAGTTGTATGGGAGAATCTACCAAACTAAGGACTCAAACCTTAAATTTCTAAGAGCTCTTCCAAAAGAATGGAAGCCTATGACTGTTTCTCTAAGAAACACTCAAGAGTACAAAGACTACACTCTTGAAAGGCTTTATGGAACCTTGAAGACTTATGAGCTGGAAATGGAGCAAGATGAGGAAATTGAAAAGGTACAGAAGAAGGGTGGATCTATTGCATTGATTGCATCTGTGAACCAACTGGAAGATGACACTGAAGAAGCTGCAAAGGTCACAACTAGTCGAGCTAGTTGTAGAAGTGATGTTAGCAAGGGTAAAGGTAAGATGACAGAAGAAGAAGAACCAGAATCAGCCAACTTGGATGACTTAGATGAGATTGATGAACACATTGCTTTTCTGTCAAGAAAATTCTCTAAGTTCAAGTTCAAGAGAAACTCAGAAGCAAGGCCACCAAGAAGAGACTTTCAACCTAACAAATCAAACTGGATTGAAAAGTCTAAATCTAAATGTTTCAATTGTGGAATGCTTGGTCACTTTGCTGGAGACTGCAGAAAGCCCAAAGTTGAGAAGAGCAACAGGAAATTTGAGCCTGTTGATTATAAAAAGAAATACTTTGAACTTCTCAAGCAAAAAGAAAAGGCTTTCATGTCTCAGGAGTATGATTGGGCTGGTAATGGTGAAGATTCTGATGATGATGTTGAATATGTCAACTTGGCTCTTATGGCTAACAATCATGAGCAGGAAGCAAGCTCCTCAAGCAACCAGGTAACAATTACTAATCTTTCTGAGCTTTCTAAAGAGGAATGCGATAGTGCAGTAAATGAAATGTCTACTGTATTGTATAATTTGCGTGTTACTCTTAAATCACTTACCAAAGAGAATTCAAGAATAAAAGAGACTAATTTGCTCTTAAGTGATAGGAATGCAATGTTAGAAGCACAGCTCATTGAATTTGAGAAAATGAGATGTGTTAGTAGGGATGCTAAGAAGGAACTTGAGAACGTGTTACAAAGGGAAGAAATTCTTAAAACACAACTTGAGATAGAACAAAGTGTGATTGCAAAATGGAAAGATGCCAGGAATGTTGCTACCAACATCATTAATGTTCAAGGTATGGAATCTTTCTGTGAACAATCATGGAAAAAGAACAAAGAGAAACTAGGGTATGTTTGTGAAACCTTAGAATCAGAAACAGAGTCAACAAACAACAATGATCATTTGTTGAAGGTTGATATGTCAACGGAATGCAATGTTCCGTTGACAGATGAACCATCAACCGATCAGGGAGTTTCGTTGACAGACAAAAGAAAAGATAAACTCACTAGACTTAATGACAAGTATGGTCCTGTCACCAAGAACTTTGTTCAAGGTGAGTCTAGTAAATCAAAGAAAGTTGAGAAGCCTGTTGAGAGAGCTAATGTAGGTCACTTATCCAATAAGCAATTGAAAGATAAGTTAGAGAATGTTCAAGTTGAGGCTAAGGGAAATAAAAAGAATAACAGGAATGGCAAAGTAGGAATTAACAAACACAACAATTACACACCTGATAAATATGCTCCTAGAAAGACATGTGTTAATTGTGGAAGTGTTAGTCATTTATCTACTAACTGCAAATCTGTTAAGAAGACTGTTAAAGTGAAAATTCCCAAGCCTGCAATGAATAGTTCCATGCCTATAATGCCTGTTATGCCTAACATGTTTGCTCCATATGCACAATTTCAAAATCCATATGCCAGCATGCCATTTGTGTCTAATCCATACATGAATATGTTTAATGTGCCACAAATGCCATGGAATATGAATAACATGTATGTTCCTCCAATTATGCATGCTAAGAATGAAAGTGTGAGCAATCCTCAGAAATCAACACCAAGGATAAAGATTGATTTAAATCAATCTGAGCCCAAGGTGAAAAATGATATAAAAGGAAAAGCAAAGGCTAACAAAACAGGACCCAAGGAAACTTGGGTACCAAAATCGACTTGATTTGGTTCTATTGTGTGCAGGGAGACAAAAGGAATCTTTGGTACTTGGATAGTGGTTGTTCAAGACACATGACTGGTGATTCTACCCTGCTCACAGAGTTTCAGGAAAGAGCTGGCCCTTGTATTACTTTTGGAGATGACAGCAAAGGCTACACTAAGGGATATGGCTTGATTTCAAAAGAGAATGTCATCATAGATGAAGTTGCATTGGTGGATGGTCTTAAGCACAATTTGCTTAGTATCAGCCAACTTTGTGACAAAGGATTTTTAGTTACTTTTTCTAAAGAAGCCTGTGTTGTTTCTAAAGGAGGAAACAACAATGTGGTAATGACTGGATTCAGAAGAGGGAATGTGTACATTGCTGACTTTAGTAGCACAAGTCCAGAAACCATCACTTGTCTTTTCAGCAAGGCAAGCAAGGATGAAAGTTGGCTATGGAACAAGAAATTATCTCATCTGAACTTTAAAGTTATGAATGATTTGGTGAGGAAAGATCTTGCTAGAGGAATTCCACAAGTGGAGTTTTCCAAGGATGGTTTGTGTGATGCCTGTCAAAAGGGGAAACAAAAGAAGGCATCATTCAAAAGCAAGACAGAGTCATCAAATGTCCATCAGCTTGAGTTGCTTCATATGGATTTGTTTGGCCCTGTAAATGTCATGTCTATTTCAAAGAAGAAATATTGTCTTGTGATTGTTGATGATTTTTCTAGATTTACATGGACTTTCTTTTTGTTCTCCAAGGATGAGGCAAGTGAAATCATTATCAATCACATCAAGATGGTAAACAATCATCCTGACTTGAAAGTAAGAAGGATTAGGAGTGACAATGGGACAGAATTCAAGAATTCAAGCATGAAGGTGTTCTGTGAAGAAAATGGTATTTTGCATGAGTTTTCAGCAGCAAGGACACCACAGCAAAATGGTGTAGTTGAAAGGAAAAACAGAACACTTATTAAAGCTGCAAGGACAATGCTAGATGAATCAAAGTTACCAACTTATTTTTGGGCTGAGGCAGTTAATACAGCTTGCTTCACTCAGAATATTTCTTTGATTAATCAGGCCAAAGGAATGACCCCTTATCAGCTACTCAAAAGAAAGAAGCCACTATTGGATTTTCTTCATGTCTTTGGATGCAAGTGCTTTGTTCTGAGAAATCAAGCTGAGCATTTGGGGAAATTTGAAGCAAAGGCAGATGAAGCAATATTTGTGGGTTATGCAGCAGGGAAAGCCTACAGAGTCTACAATCTCAGAACCAACATTGTTATGGAATCTGTACATGTTGTGTTTGATGATCTCAAAATTCAGGGTCTCTGTGATGAAGGTTTCCATGAAAGTCTTTCTTTTGAAAATGAGGATGGAGATCAAATGAATCATGTTAAGGCTACTGAGAAACAGCCTAAAGTTGTTGTATCTAGCACAGATGAAAGCAGCAGTGAAGATGAAATTGCTGCATTAAGATTGAAAAGAATAGATGCTAGTAGACCAAATGGACATTCCGTTGACAGTCAGAATGAGCGTTTCGTTGATAGTCAGAATGAGCGTTTCGTTGACAGTCAAAATAGTCATTCCGTTGACAGTCACAGAAATGCTTCCAGGAGTGATCAATTAGGGACAACAAACTCAGGGGGAGTTTCTCAAGGACAAATATCTAATCTAGGCAATCATGATCATGAAGCTACTTCTTCAAGAGCAAATCTACCTCCCTCAAGGAAATGGACTAAAGATCATCCCTTTGAACTTATTATAGGTGATGTGTCTTCAAAAGTCCAAACTAGAAGAGCAACTCAAGAAGAATGTCTATATAGCAGCTTTCTGTCTCAAGATGAGCCAAAGAAAGTTGAGGATGCACTTCTAGATCCAGATTGGGTCTTGGCTATGCAAGAAGAGCTAAACCAATTTGAAAGGAACAACGTTTGGAAGCTGGTGCCCAAGCCTAAGGACAGGAGTGTCATAGGCACAAAATGGGTGTTCAGAAATAAGATGGATGAAAATGGCATAGTCACAAGGAACAAAGCTAGATTGGTTGCAAAAGGCTACTCACAGGAAGAAGGAATTGATTTTGATGAAACCTTTGCTCCTGTTGCAAGACTAGAAGCAATAAGGATTTTCCTAGCCTATGCAGCCCATGCCAATTTCAAGGTCTATCAAATGGATGTGAAGAGTGCTTTTCTAAATGGGGAATTGGAAGAGGAGGTGTATGTAAGTCAACCTCCTGGTTTTGAAGATGATGATTTTCCAGAATATGTATACTTCCTCCTCAAAGCACTCTATGGTTTGAAACAAGCACCTAGAGCCTGGTATGACACACTTTCACAGTTCCTCCTTGAGAATCACTTCACTAGAGGTACTGTAGATAAAACTCTTTTTCATAGGATTGTGAATGGCTCTACAATACTTGTTCAAATATATGTAGATGACATAATTTTTGGGTCTACAGATGAAAAACTTTGTCAAAAGTTTGCCAAGCTTATGCAAAGTAAGTATGAAATGAGCATGATGGGAGAGTTAACTTATTTTCTTGGTCTTCAAGTAAAGCAAGTTAATGAAGGCATTTTCATTAGTCAAACCAAGTACATTAATGATTTGTTAAAAAGGTTTAACTTAATGGAATGCTCTCCTGCCAAAACACCCATGCCTACTGCCACCAAACTTGAATTGAATACTAAGGAAAAATCTGTGGACATTTCAAGTTACAGAGGCATGGTTGGCTCACTTTTATATTTAACAGCTAGTAGACCTGATATTATGTTTGCTACATGTCTATGTGCTAGATTTCAGGCTGATCCTAGGGAATCCCATTTAGTTGCTATTAAAAGAATTTTCAGATATCTCAAAGGAACACCAAACCTTGGCATTTGGTATCCTAGAGAATCTGGTTTTGAACTAATTGGTTATTCAGATGCAGATTATGCAGGATGTAAAATTGACAGGAAAAGCACAACAAGAACCTGTCAATTTCTAGGAAACAAGCTTGTATCATGGTTCAGCAAGAAACAAAACTCAGTTTCCACCTCCACAGCTGAGGCTGAGTATATTGCAGCTGGAAGTTGTTGTGCACAGATTTTGTGGATGAAAAATCAACTACTTGATTATGGAATAAGAGTTGAGAAAATTCCTATTTTCTGTGACAACACTAGTGCCATTGCCATTACTGAGAATCCAGTGCAGCATTCAAGGACCAAGCACATTGACATCAAGTACCACTTTATTAGAGAACATGTTATGAATGGTACTGTGGAGTTACATTTTGTTCCAAGTGAACAACAACTTGCAGACATCTTTACCAAGCCACTTGATGAATCCACATTCTCAAGATTAGTAAGTGAGCTAGGTATGCTAAATTTCTCTTAATTATTTTGAGATTTTTGCAAGTTAAAATGCAGCCAGGAACTTGCTATAATTTTTCTGTGAATTGATTTTCTCAGGAAAAGGTGAAATTTTGTCTAAGTCAAAATTACTATGTCAACGAAACGCACCATTCCGTTGACAGTCTTAGCATTTTTCTGGGTGTTTCGTTGATAGCTCTTTTATATCAACGAAACGCAGCTTTATCAACGAAATAAGACGGGAATTTAACCGCCCAATCTGATTCGTTGATGTAGCGCTTTTTAATCTGAACCGTTAAAACTGCACGTTCTTTATCACGATCTATGCATACACCCCTGTAAGTATAAATCGTGATAATATTTAATTCTAACGGTTACTTTTTAAGCCAATCAGGTAATTTAGATTAATTATTGGACTTAATTTCTGAGAATTTTTGGGGGAGTATTTAAGAAATTTCAATTTCTTTATATCATTTCTACCTGTTCTCAAAAAAAAAAAAAAAAAAAAAAAAAAAAATCCCAAAAGTTTTTCTACCTTCTTCTCTCTAACAAGCAATACAGCTCGAAACTTTTCCTCACTCAACAATGGCACTCATAGTCAAGCTTATGTCTGCTGGTGGGTTCATCTATGAGAAGAACAATTCTATTCCATTTGTTGTTAAGGAGAGTCCGAATAGCATCTTTTTCAAGATGATGGACTTCATGAGGAACTGTAAGTTGGGCTATGCGATGTTTCACTCTACACCACTCTACAATGAAATAATCGAGGAGATTTGGACCTCATGTGAGTATAGTGGAACAAACGGCACACTGCAATTCACTCTTCAAGGTAATGAGTACATAGTTAATTCTGATGTTTTGCAAGCATGTTTACATATTCCTGATAATAACTGTGATGCTTTGCCTTCTAACACTGAAATAACTACCATGCTAAATTCTATAAACTACTATTTGCCTACTGATAACTTGGGTAAGATAATTAGGAGAGGTTTGGTTAGGGAATACAGTTATTTAGCTGATGCATTCATTAAGGTCTTTTCTGGAAAGATTAGTAATTTTGATGCATTAACTAACTCTATGTTAATTCTCCTAACCATGCTGCTAAATGATAGATATTACAACTTTAGCACCCAGCTTATGTATGAAATTGGTGCTAAGTTGGGTGATAAGGCAAATAGGAAGAAAAATATCTATTATGCAAGGTTTCTGATGATGCTGGCTAATCATGTTAGTCCAGCACCATTAGTTATCTCTAACCCTACTGCCAGGTTTGAGTGCTTTGTACAAGAGAAGAGAGTATTGACAGACATACTGAGGCTGAACCACAATGGTGATGTTCCAGTGGTGTATCTGCCAATCATTGAGGTAACTACTGCTATCCCTGTTAGTATAGCTGTTACTTCCATTGTTTCATCCAATCCAGTTGCTATGGAGTCTGTAGCTGTGACCCAACAGGCTCCTGCCCCAGCAACAAAACCAAAATCTAAGAAATCCTCCAAGCCAACCTCAGGTGCTTCTCAAAAGGCACCTGTTGTAAAAACTACCACACAACCTAAGGGGAGTGAGTCTGGAGTTGTGAGAGGTGAGGGAAGGGGTGAAAGTCAAAGAAACCCCAAGGATAAGGAAGGTGAGGTAAGTGTTTCCCAGCCTAGCCCCATTGTGTCTTCCCAACAAGGCACAATGAGTAAAATGGATTTAAGCACAAGTCTAATTGCATCCTCCCAAAAGGATGTAATTATTGAAACAAGCTCTCAACCTAGAGCACAGTCCAAAAGGGTAAGGGACACTTCAAGCCCACAGTCTACATTTTCCCAATACCAAAGGAGAGTGAAGCAAAAGTCCAAGGGTTCACAGGGTGCACACACACTGGAAGCAACACTTCCAGTTTCTCAAATTCAGTTTGATGTAACCCCTATTATAACTCTGGGGTTACAGTCCCATTCTCTAAACATCAACCTTGAACTATCTCCATCAAATTCACCAACTCTATCTCTAGATGTGGACATGATCCATACATCTATTCCTGATTCTCCAACTCTAATCTTGGAGAAGCCCCACTCTGAAGCTGGTGGCCATCACTTGTTAAGTGATTTGTTGGGCCATCAACCAATTTTTTCTGAAGTTGCAAGGGGATCTGTGGACCAAACTCTCAAATCAATCACCACAGACTCTACTGTAACTTCTCATTCTCAAAGTGCTTTCTTGACTTCATCAACGAAACAGTCTATTTCGTTGACAAGTGTTTCTCCATCAACGGTATCCATACCGTTGACAGTTCAAACTACCATTCCGTTGATAGGTCATTCTACACCCCTTATTGAAAATCTAGTTGTTTCCACAACTAGTGTAGATGACCTGGTGATAGTTGAGACACTTTTAGGATTGAGAGGGAGTGAAACTGAGAGGCTGGCTTGCAGCCAGGCAAAAGGAGAGAATGAGAGTGAGAGGCTGGCTATTTCTTCCAGCCAGGCAAAAGGAGAGATTGAGAGTTCCACCTTAGTAGGTGAAGGTGAGGGTGTGAGAGGTGTGAGCCATGGGGAGCCCATGATGCAAGAAAATAGAGGAGAGAGAGAAGGGACTACAGGAGTCATAAGGGAGGAAGCAGCCATTGCTAGTGAGTCAATGGAGGTCAATGAGGGAGAAAGGGAACTTACCTTCCAAGAGCTTTATCAACAGACTTTGGATAGTATTTCCCTGGATCCTGAGACCTTTACTCATCCTGTGTCAGCCTATCAAGTTTTGGCTCAACAGGGCAATGTGGAGGCAGAGAGGTCACTACAACTAATTCATACAACTGCATCAATGCAAAGAGCAAAGGATACCTTGACCAATCTATCTCCAGCAGCTGCAGCAAGTGGTGAGTTTGATTTCTCTGATGATGAGGACAGCTTTGGTGACAATCAGGTGGCCACTACTTCACAGACTGGGACTTCTGTGGTGCCTCCTACACCAAACTGGCTTTCTCAAGATTTACAAGGAAGGATCTCCCTGGATGCTGCAATCACAAGGCAGTACAATGAGGCCTATCTGGCTCATGAGTCTGCAAATGCCAATGACAAGAAATTCTACAAGGCTATTATGGATTCACTGGAAATCCAAAGGCTACAGATGATGCAGACAAGGATTGAGGCTAGAGAAATCAAAGACTCAATTAGCAATCTCAAGGATGCTAATGACAGGAGGCTAGATGAAAAGCTTCCTCTTCTCACTGTGTCCAAGATGAACAGGTTTTTCTCTAAGGAACCTGAGGTGGCTACCTCCTTGAAGGCTCTCTCTTCTAGAGTGGACAAGGTGGAAGCTACTCTATCTCAGATGCAAAAGGAACAGGAGAAGCAGACACAACTGTTGGCCCAGCTAGTGGCAGCTCAAGGACTCCCAGTCATCTCTCTTGATGATAACAAAAAGGGGGAGAAATCTAAGGAGCTAGACATTCAAATCACAAAGGTTATGGTCCCAGCCATTTCCCTGCCAAAGGAGCCACTAGCTATGGGGGAGTCAGGCAAAGCTAAACTGGACAGCATTGACCTGATTCAGCAAGCTTCTATGAAGCTACAGCTTGCTGAACAGATTAAAGACCACTGGTCCAGGATAAATGAAAGAATCAAGAAGATAGCTGATTCTGAAAAGACTTCAGATCCATCAACGAATCAAGCTTCTTCAACAGAGCCATCAACGGATGCCATGGTTTTAGTGTCAACGGAATGGGAGCCACAGACCAATTCTTCATATAAGGTAGAGCCCCTTCTACATGGAGTCAATCAAGGATCAAGGAAGGAGAAAGGACAAACTTCATGCATTAGGGATGTGGAAAAAGCTACATTGCAAAGAAGCCTATCTCCCAAGTCTCCTGCTAAACCAAAGGGCAAAAATACAGAAAGGACTTTCTATCCTGCACCTTATCCAGATGAGCTCAAGCTTCTTGGTCTTCTCATCACAAAAAGCAAGGAAAGCAATGACTATGAGGTAAGGAAGCAAAGGGCAATTGTCTACAGGAATGGACAACAAATCTGTGTTTGGGCTGGTCACCCAAACTTTGCTGAAGCTAAAGCTGAAGAGTCAGAAAGAGCAGCAATGCAAGCACTTGCAGTTGCTCAATCTCTTGATGAAGAAGAAAGACAGCAAGAAGAAAAAGCCAGAGAGGAAAGGAGTGCAAAAAAGAGCACAAGGCAACCAAAGGCAAGAGCTAGGAGAAATATAGCCTTTGAGAATGATGACTCTCAGAGTATTGCATCAGACTCTTCTGTACCAACTGCACCTCCAACAATTCCTGATCCAGCTCTAGGGGAAAAGTTAGCCTGTGATCCTAAACATCCTGTTAATTTCCATGATCAGCCAATTGAGCCAAAGGAAGAGCCAATTGAGTTTGATGAGGCCAACTTTCCAAAATTCCTCTTTGAGATGGATCCAAAGAAGAAATCTAAGCAAAGGGCTACCAAGGCTAAGCCAATTCTAGTAAGGAGACCACAAGCTGAAAAACCTCCTACCAACCCAGAAGACTTCATCTACATTGTTGATATCAGGGAGGAGTCTGACCTACACATCAATCTTGTTGACCTAGTTGAAGTGAGAGGAATTGCAGCTTCTTACAAACTACCAGAGAGATTGGTGTTTGTCTACAAGGGTGGGAGAGAACAGGTTTGGCCTCTACATAGAATTCTGGGAGAAGACTATCAGACACTGCTTTCTGTGTTCAAATGCCTGAAGAAAGATTTTGGTTTTACCAAAACAGCTAAGTCTGAAGTTGTTTCCAAAATCTGCCAAATCAAAGCTAGCTGGAACAAGCCTGGTGCACTTCCCAGAGTATTGAAGGTCCCTCAAACAGGAAAGAAGATTCATCTCCAACCTTTTTGGATGATGGAATTCAGAGACAAGGACAACTGTAGAAGATTCTTCAGAATAGAAGACCAACTGGAGAAGGCATCCAATGAAACTCTAAGATTAATGCAATCCAAGTTGGGGGATCAAGATGAAGAAGAGAAGATTTTCTACAGAAGACTTCAAGCTCAGATTGAGGAGAACAATGTAAGGAAAGGGAAGAAAACAAGACCACAGAGGCAAAGATGAAAAATCTGCTCAGTCTAGAGGAGCAACTCTGTGCACTTGTTTAGTAAGATTTTCTACTTTGTATTTTAATTAAATTCAGTGAAGCTCAATGCAATTTCTACTTTTATCATGTGTAATTTAACTGAGTGTTTTTGTTATCATCAAGGCTCTTGATTTATGGCTGTTTTTCTATCAGTCATAAATTGGGGGAGATTGTTAGGAATATGTTGTTCTTGATGATAATTATAAAAACACTTAGTAGATTTTGTATTAAGTCATTTTGTAACTGTCAACGGAATAGCATGCTTTGCAGTGTTTCGTTGACAGGAAGCTCATCAACGGAATGAGTGTTGTAGCAATTGCACTGTACAATACTTCACAGTTTGATATGCATTTCGATGTATGTATTAGATAGGTTCTCTAAGTCATGTTGACTAAGTACTAGATAGGCAAAATAGGTTGATTAATTGTAAATATGTTATGCCTTGTAATTTTGTCTAAGTGAAGACATGTCAACGGTATGAGGATTACTCTATCAACGAAACAAGGATACACCATCAACGGTATGGAGTTTACTCATCAACGAAACGAGAGAAACACCATCAACGGAATGAAGAATAAAGCTATCAACGAAACACATCTCCTTGCTATCAACGAATCATTATTGCTTTTCTGAATAGTTGACAAAGTGATAGTGACAGTTTACTGAACAGATCTAAAGGTGATGTGGAAGTGTACTTTGCATTGGAAACCATTAAAATGGACATGGGGAATAAGGAAACATCCCAGTTTCCATTTGAACTCTTGGGAGTGATCATAATAAGCATGAAGACAAAAGCAAGGATCTCCAAGGACCACTGGACAAAAGGGATGAAAAGCAAACTATTGGCGGTTACCTTTAGTGTACTTTAGAGTAGCCAAAAATAAGTATTGAAAACTTGGGGATATATAACCAAGTGTAGCAGTTAAGATAGAGTAAGAGAAGAAAAACAAATAGTTTGTATTAGCTATCCTTGAGAGCATTCTTCTCTACAACTCTGTAACTGAGCAGCTGTGTACTTGTGTATCACAGATTATTTCCGCAATAAAAACACTTCAGTTGGATCATCAAACAATCCAACTGAATTATTTATATCTTGTGTTTTTATTTATTCAGTTCAGTTTTATTTTATAAAGTGTTTTAAGTTTAAGAAAATATCAAGAATTGTATTCAACCCCCCCCTTCTACAATTCTGTTAGGTCATTTGGGATTAACATGGAGCTTGACTCATACTGAAGAGCCCAGATGGATTCAAGATAAAACAAGCCATCAGATTCGGGTTCGCAGAAACCAACAATCAAGCAGAATACGAAGCTCTCATAGCTGGTCTTCGTCTAGCCTGGACTCTAAGAGTAAAAAAGTTGGTTATTCACAGTGATTCTCATATTGTGATCAAACAAACAACATGAGAGTATATTGCAAAAGACCCGACCCTGACTAGGTACCAAGTCCTGGTTCAAAGTTACCTAGCTCTAATCCCAAATTTTGAAATCACTCAAGTCAATCGAGAAGACAACACGGAAGCTGACGTCCTGTCTAAGCTAGTCCACAACTCGGACAGCTCGATCTACTTTGAAGAGCTGGACAAACCGACAATAGAGAAAGAAGAAGTAATGGAGATAGATGACCAGCCGAACTGGATAACACATCTCATTCTATACCTGGAGAAAGGGGAATTACCTGGAGACAAGAGTCAAGCTCAGAGGTTAAAAGCCAAAGCGGCAAAGTTTTTCTTGGAAGAAGGATTGCTCTACTGCCGGACCTATTCTGCTCCTATCTTAAAGTGTGTAGGCCCGACTGAAGCTACCTACTGTCTGCAAGAAGTCCATGAAGGAATTTGTGGTGATCACATGGCTGCAAAAGCTCTGGCTCATAAGATCATCAGGCAAGGTTACTACTGGCCAACGATTCACAGTGATGCTATGGAGTTTGTGAAGAAATGCAAGAACTGTCAACTGTTCAGTAATGTTCCAAGACAAAGCCCAGTCCTGCCTTCCCCAGTCCTGTCTCCAATACCCTTTGCAATATGGGGAATCAACACCATGGGTCCTTTCCCCCCGGCTAAGGGTGACTAGAGATATTTATTTGTGACAATTGATTAGTGATTACATGACTAAATGGGCTGAAGTTAAGGCAACGAGGACTATCAGCCAACAAGATTGTATCAAGTTTATAAACTAGTCTATGGACAACTAGTTCACCGAAAACAAACTAGAAATAAGAAACAGTCGGACGGAGACTCAGAGAGGAAGTGTATAACTTCGATATCTCATTTTATTACAAAATAAAAACGTTATTATTGGGTGCTACGTGGCATTGTTCTGTGTTGCCACTCTTCTGATACCAACACGTAGAGTTGTTCACGAACAGAGTCGAGCCGAGTTTTGATGTCAACGAACCGAGCTTTACTTTTTTCTCTGACAAACCGAGCCGAGCCGAGCTTTCTTATCGCATAAAATTCATGTTCGAGCTCGTTAACTAACGAGCCGAACATGAGCTTTTATCGAACAAAAACGAGCCGAGTCGAGATGAGCCGAGACGAGCCGAGTCGAGCCGAGCTCATTAGAACTTACAATTTTTATAGATAAAAAAGCCCAATTTTTCTTGGCCCAACGAACTAAAACATTTTTTGTCAAAACCTAACCCAATTTCCCAATCAATTCTCAATAAACCTAAAATACACGTACTATAAATTGCAAATTTAATTTAAAATGTTAGAAAATACAACAAATAATATAAAAATATGCCAAATATATCTTAATTTTTTCGAGCTTTATCGAGCCGATCTCGAGCCGAACGAGTTTGAGTCGAGCTCACTAATAGCTCGGCTCAAGATCGTTTTCTTAACGAACATATTTTTGTGTTCGAGCTCGAGCTCGAGTTCTTAACAAACCGAGCCGAGTCGAGCTCTTAACGAGCCGAGCTCGAGCTTGTTCAGGAACAACCATGTTCGTGAACGGCCCTACCAACACGTGTAAGGTTTCATGCAAAAACAGGTAGGCCCACATCTCATCACTTGGGCCCCGCTATTCGCCAAGCAATTGAACCTTTTCGAAAAAAGTCGCATTTTGATGACTTTGGTGCGGTTACAAATTTTGTCCACACCGTGCCATACATCTCAGTGCTCACATAGTCACATGGCTCGGCTAATTCGGTTACTCCAAATTTAATTTTATACGTTTACTCGCAGAAACTCATTTGTCGTAAGTTAAAGAAGCAGGGAAGTGGAATTTCAAAAGAAATTTATGATTTATAATTTGGTCGAAAATAAATCTTCATTATAGAGTTATTGTTTCATATATAAATTATCAACTTTCGGCCTTTAATATATAATTAACAAAATTCATTTACCAAAATTTCCCAACACTTATTTTTTTATGTTTTCGTTGCACACAAGTTTCTCGCGACAATCTTACAACGATACATATTAATCATCAGTAGGGAAACTCAAGACAAAGACAAGTATTTTAGGTTTCATATTTTTTGTCGAAAAATAATTTGATTTCAGAAATAATTTTTTAGAATTCAAATAAATATTAAAAAATATTTTTCCAGAAATAAACCGAGGTTGTAGTTGAAATACTAGTACTAGAGTCGGAAATAGTTAACCAGTGAGTACTACTCAAGCTTTTCTTCCCAAGCCTATATTACACAGGAGCAACATAAACTCCATCCTTATTTGCAGATGTCGAAATATCGAACTTAAATAAAAGTATTATAAATCACAAGTCATGATATCAGTTTATACAAATCAGGCTCTTTTTCCAGAAGAAGCTGCTGCTGCTTTGTCCTTGGCCATCCGCTCAAACAAGCTTCCATCATAAACAGCTCTCACAGTATCTTTTGTTAAAACACCATTGTTATCCTTGCATAGCATGTACAATATCTTCCACTCCGAGTAGCTCGCTACCCTGTAATTTTGATAACATTCAACCTCAGGTTAACTAAATTTGATCTTTACGAGAAATGCAAGTCATTGTTACTACTATAATACAAACAATGCAGTGATCAGTCGAAAGTAAGAAACAAACCATCCAACATAGTCTTTGGGGTCTCTGTTTTCTTTTAGCATCCCCATCAATTCATCTGATGTCAAGTAACCTGGATTTGTGCGTGCATGCTTCCTGAATAGCTCCTCAAACCGTGATGCTATAAACCT
Organism: Heracleum sosnowskyi; assembly: GCA_030848705.1. Taxonomy (NCBI): domain Eukaryota; kingdom Viridiplantae; phylum Streptophyta; class Magnoliopsida; order Apiales; family Apiaceae; genus Heracleum; species Heracleum sosnowskyi. The sequence goes on from JAUIZM010000087.1 coordinate 263,006, forward strand.
TTTTATACATTTCCACGAAAACATAAAGACGGTTAACCAAAAATTTATTCAAGTACATCAAAATCAGCTCCATGCACATCAGTAAGACGTGTTACTACACATTTCACTCAAAATTAAGTTCGGATTATAGAGTAGAGCATCGGATGATTGAATTTGGCGCGTTTGTCAGATATATACTTATTATTCTCGATTATTTTCATTCCTTCTTCTAATATAAGGCAGATATAAGTTTATCACATTAAAAATGCACAGAATACCTTCCGTGAGAGTCATAGACACCAGTATCGCTTCCATGCTTGGCTTTTTGAATGTTCTTTATCTCAATTGGAAAGAGCAGAGAAGGGCATTTCCCCTACACCACATAAATAATTAGTTGCTTAAAATTTACTCTATCAATATATTCTCAACTTTATATTTATCACAAAAAATTGTTGAGGGTTTTCATATCTACCAAGCAATCACATTTCTCATGTCCTAAACTTATGCTTGTTAACAATACAATTCCAGTTTCGGAATTACACGTATTGTAATCTTATTTCTGATTTCACACTCAACTTCTATACTGGTATCAACTGAAATAAAGGCACTTTTAGATGACAAAAAACAGAATTGCATATTACTAATAAATCTCTTCTGCATCAGAGAGTTTACCGTTCAAGTCATGTCTACAGTCTAACTCATATTGTGTGCAAATAATTAAATTCTGGAACTTAATTTGGTACCTGGACCGATATGGGACATCTAGTGTAAAAATGAAATATAAATTGACAGTTCAATAAAGGAAAGAGGATTTACAGGACGGGTTTTGCCACTGAGGCCAGTGTTGATGAAAAGAGCAGCAGCTGAGGACAAGAGAACGCCACATCCAATTTCTCGAAAACCTGTTGATGCACAGGCAAGGTTAGACTGGAAATCTGGCACCATAAAATTTGAACAAAAATGGGACGGCTAGCAGAACAAATTTAACAATATATTGTAAGAATCAAAAGTATTGAAACTAAAGAAATGGCTCGAGACCTTTAAATGTCTCCCAAGGATAGACGATTCCATCGTTATTTTGATCAAAGAAAGCGACATGCTTCTGGAGAATGTTCTGATCATTCGTACTCATTCCTGCATGCAAATTAAATAAGCAAACCGTAATCATTAAGCAAATTAAATAAGCATTACCTTCGTACTGATTGTCGTCGTTCGCAGGAACTTTACCAGTAACATGTGTTGAAGCCATTTACGAATTCTTAGTTGAGAAATGATAGAGTGTTTCGGTAAAATAAGGAAATGTAGACACAGAGAATGAATGAGAAGGAAGAAGAAGAAGAAGGGGAATGTTATAATAGAGAATAACTTTGGGACAATCTCTACGTTATTTACATATATATATATGTGAAGTGATCGTATGATGGACAGGGTGCTAATGTTTTTTCTTTCTTATTCTTAAGTACAAAACAACTAAATTAAAAATTAATGATTGCGGTTTACAACAAATAATTGTTACTTTCTTTACGCTCGCCGTGTCAAATGTACGAATATCCATTTTCATTTTTAACACTTGCGATAATTTTTTGTGATATATTATATTGCTAACAACCGTTTGCTAACTTGTGGCAAAGACATCTTTATGCTAAAAGATGTCTAGAAATGCTTGATAAGTAAAAGTAATACGTGAATTGAGGAATGTTCGGCTTGTTACGAAGAAAACTTTATGCTAAAACAGATTTAAAAATGTTCGTTTTTTGTCTTGTCAATGTCTATTCAAAAAGTTCGTGTATGAATGAGAGTCGACCCCCTGCCATCATAGCCGCCGCCCTACCCCTTCTTCTCCATCTACAGCTTTGTTTCCCCCATTAATCCATTCTCCAATCCTCCTCTCAATTATTTAAACATTTTGTTCCAGTTTTTGTTCAATAAAAATCGAACCAAAACCAAACATCTGGAATTTATTTCTCAGATCTATCTTGATTTTGAGTCCGATTCTGCAAATAAAAAATACTTTTAGATTCAAATTCTCCTCCTTAACATCATACCAAAATTTGGTGTCATTCTGAGGTCTTTGAATTTTTGGTGTTAGTCTCGCTTATTGGCGTGTGTCCGCCTATTGGCGTGTGTCTGGCTTGTTACCCTTTTATTGGGATGTTAAGGTATGTTCTTTTGATGTTGGTATGTGTTTTGTTCCTCGTTACTTTGAAAATGATTTATGTGATTTTGTGAGAGATCTGTAATTCGTGCATTGGATTTGGACTGGTGTCGGATATTGCAAGAGCTTACTTTTCACAACTAAAATTTGTTCATCTTATGAGATCTTTCACCTGCGGCATGTCTATAGCTGGTTTTCGGCATATAGATAGCTGGGGTGTGTCTGAACATTGGGCTACAGGTGGTGCGTACGTGAAGGTCATTTGTGATATTAGTGGTTCCAGGATTGGTGCAGGGTTGATAGATCGGGAAGCCATTTTAATCTTTTCTAGCTCAAAAAATTTAGAAATTCATGATGTTAAACAGTCTGAAAACATAAGGAATTATTTGTTTAGCTCATTTATTTGTTTCTATTCAAGTTGTAGTGTCAGTTCAGGGGTTTGTCCTGGCTATCATTCCGTTAATGCAAGTTAATAAAATCTTTTCGTTTGTAAAAAAAAAAAAAAAAGTGCGTGTATGAAACAACCAAACAAACGTCAGGAAGAAAATATTCTCAAACATTAGTGCGCGAAAGAAATCCATGTAGCACTAGCAATTTTACTGATTTGATTTACCACCTGGCTTCATTATTCAACTTCTTTGTTGAAATGATGATCGCAAAAGATGTACAAATCTTACGTGTGAATATATAGTCTTTATGCAAGGAAAGGCTAAAAAAAAAAGGCAGCTTGTCCAAACTTTCTTGGAAAAAATTCCAACGAACAAGTATAAATAAGAAAAATAATATGAAAATGATGCGGTATCAAAATTATCAGATTATCAAATTTGATTATTACGTGTTAAAGTATCAAATAATTTGGTTATCACGTGACCTTGGTTTGATTCCTCGCAACTACGTACAAAATTTATTAATTTAAATTCTTTAACTTAATTCAGGATTCGATTCCTTACAACTACGTTATTATACAAGATTTATTTATTTACTTTAATTTCATTAATTTCATTCAAAGTTCAATTGTCTATAACTTATATACTCTTTATTAATAAAGAAAATAATGTTAAAATATCGCGCGGTACCAAATTCAAGATTAATTGCCTATAATCACATATTTAAATAGTATTTATTTATTATATATTTTTATCATTCAAATATCTATAAGTACATTTTTTAATAATTTTTTTAATAATTAAAATTAATATTAATAAGCAAAATAATGTGAAAATGACACGTACCAAAGTACCAAATTTGATTATCACAAAATCCGGGTTCGATTCCTTGCAACTACGTAATTATACAAGATTTATTTACTTTAAATTTTTTATCTTCATCCGGGTTTCGATTCTTTGCAACTATGTAATTATACAAGATTTATTTATTTACTTTAAATTTATTAGCTACATCGAGGGTTCGATTACTTGCAGCTAAGATTTATTTATTTAATTTATTTTTTTTAGTTTTACAAACGGTTCGATTGTCTATAACTACATAATTAAATAGTTGTTTATTTATTATATTTTTATCATTCAATTCTCGATAAATATATTTTTTAAAAATTTTATTAATATTATTATGTTGATATCTACTCCTGCTCGGCCCGGCACCGGTTATGAGCTAGTATGTAATACACGATCAAATGTGTATACCCGACTTAGTGCGTGTTTGGGGTATCACAAAAAAGTTGACTTATACCTTAAAATGAGTAAGTGTTATATAAGTGATAAGTTGATGAATTCTAATAAGGGCCTGTTTGGCAACTTCAAAATAAGCCAACTTATGACTTATAAAGCCATAAGAGCTTATGAGGGGTGTTTGTGTACTCAGCTTATTTAATAACTTATAACTTATAAATTGATAAGTTGAATGTTAGAATTCACCAACATTTTACTTAACTTATCAACTTATTCTTTGACTTCTTTATTTATTTATTTATTTATTTTTTTGCCAAAAAGAAGGAAACTTTTATTACTTCAAATCATTACATAAAACGGAAAGGAATTCCGGATGGACATCTTCCTTTTCCCACTTACGATCAGCTAAAGAAGAGCTATAACTCGCTAGATAATGAGCTACGCTATTCGCAGATCGTTTTACAAATCTTAACATTACGTTTTTATCCTGCAACTCCACAAGAAGCTGTCTACACTCGTCTACCAGCCTACCAACATAAGAGAGTGTGACGTGCGAACTCCGAATCCATTGAACCACCACCAGGCAGTCCGTCTCCACCAGAACATTGCTTCTGTTTGACCCAACTTAAGGCCTCACGGATCCCCATTGCTTCAGCTGCTTCCGAACTAACCATACCCTGGTAACACCTAGACATTGCTTCAACCACTTCTCCTTTATGGTCTCGAACAACTTGAGCATGGCTGTATCTGTTCGTGTTGCTAAAGAGTGCCGCATCAGTATTAATCTTAACCTTGTTAAACGATGGAGCTTGCCAAGAAACTATACCGTCCTCAGGAAACACATGTCCTAAAGAGATGTCAAAAGTTCTATCTTGGACGAATTGCCATTGGTTAAGTACGGACAAAGCTGACTGGACTACCTCTGAAGCTGTCAAACATTTTTGAGACCACACTAAATCATTCCGGTTCTTCCACACCATCCAGCAAAACATAACTGAGGTTATGATTGAAGGACCATTACATTGATCAAACACTAGCTGTAACCAATTTCCAAACGATTGAAATGCACCTGTAATCCTGGGAAGTGCTGCTGCAGTCCTGCAACTTTCTGCAAATGAGCACGCCACCAATGAATGCAAAATAGACTCTGCATCCTCGTTACAAACCGGACAAATGCTATTAACACGAACTTGCTTAATACGAAGGAGGTCCTTGGTAGGTAAGCAACTATTAACTGATCTCCATAGAAAATTCTTCACTTTTGGTGGGATTTTTAGGTTAAATTTTTACCTTTGTGTTTTAAATATGTTGAAATCATTGTATTTAATAATTATTTTTTCAAATTTAATTTAACAAATTCTTCACTAACTTATAAGTAAATTTATCCAAACACCCGTATAACTTATAAGAATCCATCAACTTATCACTTATAAAGCACTTACTCATTTTAAGATATAAGTCAACTTTTTTGTGATACCCCAAACGTGCACTAAGTTATACGAGTGTTTGGATAAATTTACTTATAAGGTAGTGAAGAATTTGCTAAATTAAATTTGAAAAAATAATTTTTAAATACAATGATTTCAACACTTGTATTTTAAATTTAAAAAATATTTAAAAACACAAATGTAAAAATATAAAATATTAGAAAAATAAAGAAATCAAATAATAAGTTGATAAGTTAAGTAAAATGTTAAATTTATAAGTTATAAGTTATCAAATAAGCTGAGTACACAAACACCATCATAAGCTCTTATCAACTTATAATACATAATTTCTAACTTAAAAAAAGAGCCAAACATGCCCTTAGTTTTCGGTAGCCGAAAGAATGCGACGATCTTCACATTAGTATTTAAAAAAAATTACCCTCTCACTAAGTTGTGCCATCAACCAAACCAGGTACGATAATCTCCAACTAAATTAAGATCACTTTGATAAAGAAATGTATATACCTAAAAACTAAGGTTCTTGATCTTGTCTGATGTAGAAAGCATATATAAACTTTCGCCTAATACGTAAAGCATCTGCCCAACATAATACAATTAAATGGATAATAGCATTGATTCTGTTCTTTGATAGCGAGCTATTATTATTGCTTTACTTTGCCATTGCTTAACAGTGAACACAAGTAAACCTAATCTTAAACGATAAGACATGAACCAGTTATTATGCACCTAAACTCACAACTCAATTTTACAATTGAAAACCGAATATTTGGAACTAGAAATATTTATGATAAAAATTAATGACAATATGTTCGGTGACATAAACCCGAAAACATGACAATCGATCTGAGGCAATTAATACCAAGATCTTGATTTCTAGATGATAAGGTTGTCTAACCTACTATAGTTCTGCAACTTAAGCAAATTAACTGGACGATGTAAAGTAGGGAATAACAATTCTATTACCTCTTACGAGTGGAATGACAAGACTTGAAAGGGAAGCTTCAATTACCTCGGCCAATTAGGCTTTTATGCAATAGTGCACAACAGCGCAAGAGGCAAATTGTTTTTTTGGCCAAGACACTCTTGCTAAAAGTAGAAGTGTGCAACTTTTAACCTATAAAAGATGCGCATTTGAGCAGTGCATCGAAGTCCTGCTGCCAGATTTTATCCAAAGACCAATTTATTATAATAGAACGAGAAAGCATCTGTCTGATTACGTTATTATCCTCAAATTACAAACATGTATAATAGAAAGATAATATGCCCTGCAGCTGCAGCTGCAACTGTCTAGTGCACGCACTTTATATACATCTTCAGTTTGTAACTTCTCTCCCACTTACATTATACAACATTTCATTACCCCTTTGGGGTCGATCCTTCCTTCCTCTTCATTGCCTGAAAAATAGCAACAGAATTTTATAGTTGGAGAATTCACATAATGAAACAGTTGCAATCAAAGCGACATGCACTATGATTCAGTAGCAACACGCATCTTGCACCATTTAAGTATTTACAGAAACCTAGTTAAGAACAATCAGAATGAACAAGTAGCTTCCAGCTCCACTGACCATTGGTAAGGCCTCCTTCCGGGGCCCGAGAGCTAGAATTCTAACCTTGTGTCAGGACCTACGGGCCAAGGGACAGTCTCAGGTAGACAGTTTCTATGGGGCATAGGCCTCCTAAAGGTAACAGAGGCGTGCAAAGGGATTCTTGCTAAAGGAATTATTTATCCGTTAGTGGGTGAGGCTCTCATATTTTCACCCCCCAGCGGGCATATGAAGGTTTAGTAACCCCTTGTTAGTCTAGTAAAGCCGACGTGAAGGGGGTAACCTTGTTCTGTCAAACGCTCCCTCAAATATTATTTTTTATTTGAAAGGCGGCGAATATACAGCAGGGCCACATAATTTTTTTCACACCCTTTTTAGATACCATATTTATCAACTCTCACCAAGCACCACTCATGTACCACATCCTTGGATACTTCAAATAGTTAAACTGGCAAGGCCTTGCTACAAGGAAAAACATCCAGAATACAGTTGTTTTTTACTTGTAAGCTACACCCTAGTACATTGCCTTCCAACTAATTATTTCATCTCATCTTAAGCACATCAAGCTAAAAGAGGTCAATCCATTTACCTTTGCATATCCCAGTGGTCCTATCGCTACTCATAGACCACATCTCTTGAACACACTAGTATCACTTGAATTAACCCAATCAAGATGTGATGCCAAAAGGTTACACACGAAAACATATTAATTACCAAGGAGTACGAGTTCTAATCATATTTCATAAGTAAAAAAAGAAAAGGAAAGCAAGAACACCTAAACAATTATACACACACAAACGCTCACACCCATACTCACTACTTTGCCTTGAGCTACAACCTTGAAGTACAAGGCAATTACCTTCTGTAGGTTGAGCAAGTCTCCGATTGCGTGATGACATCATTTCTCTCTTCAGCTCCATTAGAATGTCTTCCATTGTGTACTCCCTTTGCCAATCAGCAAGCATGGGAAACAGTTTAGGTTCAACCTGTAATTTGGAGTCAAGTAAGCTCATCTTGCTTAGGATGGCAAATAATGTAAATAAGGTATAGCGATGCAGCACCTACCTCACCGGTTTCGTAGTTAACAACACTCATGTTTATCTGAGTCTCAAACCTTACAAGTGGTGGCTTATCAGGATATTCCAGGCCACAGAAAAACTTCAACTGGTAGATTCGCCCCTCGTGAACAGTCTGAAATGCATAAATTAACATTATAACATCAATTTACCTATTTCACGTTCATTCTTATTTGATAGATGTGCTCTTGATGATAATTAAAAAGAGAAGGATTCAACATGAAGAAGTTAAATTAAAAGAACCGACAGTCTGTTACTTTGTTATTGTCATTCTTACTATGGAATTTCGCTTTTGAGTTATTTATTAAGACTGGTAAATAGATTGGTCTATGAAGAAGAGCCTTTGGTAGTTTGGTGCAACCGTGCAAATACTTACATATGTGTTTGACATTACCTTCGCAAGTCAGCATTCTCAATTAGTGGGAATAAAACATAGAAATGCACATAAACATTTGCCTCAAATACAAGGTGTTTATGTCAGCATAACTCTACACAAAGACTCCACAAAATATTTACAAACAAAAAAGATGAAAAACATACAAGGCAACAGAGCAAGAGCTCTGTGTAGGCTACTGTTTTTAACATTCTGAATGGTAGGGTAAGGGCTTTATAAAAACAGGACACCTGTGCAGTAACTGTTAATACAGGTTGTAAAGACTCTTACAGATTAATATAATCACAGTAGACAGGTAACTAAAAACAGAACTATTTCTCAACTTACTAGTTACCGTGAACATGTATATCACTTCTATTCCAACTAAAGCATGTGGATATGTGATTTTCAATCCTAAGATCATTTTTACACCAGTTCATAGAAGGTGCCAAACACTGTATGTTAATTCTCTATAATTAGATATTATAAACATGCTTAATGTAATAAGGTGTAAACAATATTTCCATGACTGAAGATGAGCAATTTCTTTTAGACTATATATTCAAATTTCAAAAGTAAAGCAATTCATGTCCAGGTCTGTAAGCAAAATGTTGATAGTATGAAGAAGAAACCAACGTTAGGAGGACCAATTATGGTCCCAGTCCATGACTGCATGTATATGTCATCAGCATCGTCCATTCCGTAGCTGACAGTTCCATCCCCGATTCCCTTTTCTCCTCTCTCTAGTTCTTCCAATAACCTAAAGCTCCGAGGCACTGAAATTGAAGGGGTTCAGTCAAATATCCAGGACTATGTTATGCGGATGATTCTGATAAACACCTACTTATAACATTTATAAAAATATGGCACAAGTAGACAAATGATTCTATAGGAAGCTGCCAACAACATAACCCAGTTCCATAAAATGAAATACAATATGTTCCTTCAATTATATAACACCTCTGTGACCAGTTCTAGAGCAAAAAATAGATATTAGAACATGACTGCCAAGACTCAAGAGAGCCACAAAATAAATTCCTTTAAATACAATGAAATCTAACAAGTGCACAAATTCAAGATAAGGAGAAATGAGTATAATAAAGATAAGGATGCAATCAGTTTAGTCCTTCTACCTGGGCATTACCAAACCAAAATATGCAGGAATACCATTCTATGCCATTCACGTGTACATACATAATCCCATAAGCTGTAAAAGCCTTAAAAGAGAACTTCCATTACAGCTTCATAAAGAACAACCTTTTATATAAGTTATTCAATCTTGAGGTATAAACAGTTATATATTCACTAGCATTATACAGCTTCTTCATTTTTTGAAATTTTAGTTTTCATAGATAAAATTTATGGGTTATTATTTGCATGTAGTTAAGCAACTTACTATATTATTATTAAGATGTTAAAAATTTCAGTGTGTGTGTGCAGTGTGCATTCATGCAAAACATGAATAATAAAAGAGAGATTAGGGCCAAGCTGGAATTAGTGACGAACTAAAAAACAAATGGCCAACATCGTCACTTATTTCTCGCCACTGGCTCACCCACGTAACTTCTCTTGACCGTACATAAAATTATATTATAGCTCTGAGGCTTCATTATTCACTTGAAGAAGTTTCCCAATTAACATCTCACAGACTCTTCTTTAAATATATTTCCATTTCATGATTTATCGTTAGTTTACGTATCTTCATAATTTTTACTATATGTGCATTATACTAATATACGTTTTGAACTTCCAAGCTCAAGTCTACCCCAAGTCAAGACAAATCTAGAAAAAAAGGTTGTCATTGAAGTGAGCAATACAGATGCATACATACGTTCTGATTACATAAACAGTTAAAATGTATTTCTGATTCTAGATTACATATAGTAAATGACTACAAGAACTTCTACGTACAATATTTTCCAATTTTAGGTTTGGACAACGGAATCCACGGAACTCTCCTACTGGCCACTGCCTTCCATTACTATTTAGGGACACGTTTATTGACCAATCCGAAGCACCAGGCACAACGAATGTGTGCACGAATTAAAAATTCTTGGGGAGTTTTTTTAAGAGTGCAATGTTTCACATTAGCTTACGATTATAGCTTACTTTTTATTAGCACATTCATGATGTTTGAATTACCCGATTAGCTCTAACCAAATGTTTGTATTTTGTGCCATAATCAATTATATTTGAATAAAACCTAAGAAGCCAAAGGGCCCCTGGTAATAGCTAGATTTTTTTTCAAAATCATCAACAAGAAAAGAAATTTGAAGGATTCCACAGATTTGTAAACTTGTGTATAAAGGCAGAATAAAAAATACATAAGCAATTACTTATTATTCAAATTAAAATAAGATTTACATAAAAAATGGTTAAGGTTTTTTTATGTTCAACTGCCTTCCGTAATTCAAGTTTGTTTAAGCACTGCTTAAGAAAATAATACTATATGATTAAAGAAAGACATAATTTATAATTTAACTTTACAGTCCATAAATTAATTAAGAATCCAACCCCAAAATTATGTACAACAAAAAACAGAACACAAACATAGCTATTTCATTTCACAAAATTATGTACAACAAAAAACAGAACACAAAAAATTATGTAGTTCACCTCACTTTTTATCAATTCCATGTAAATCAACATCTGGATACATTTTAAAGAAAACAATTCAAAGACACAGAGCTATTTACAAGTAAACCCGAACATAGCAAAGACCCTAAGATCTAACTTTACAAGCAGATCCCCTACTCTTAGGTTTGTGTGATTCAGAATATAAAGATTCACAGTTATTGCATAACAAAAACTTTAAATTTCGAACCCTCAATGCTAAAGATCAAAACTTTATTTACAATTGTGAAAAAAAAAAAACCATAGCTTTAGCAAGAAGCAATCTTGGAACTACAAGCATGTATATTGGACAATACTTTATGCTTTGAAATAACTCAAGCACAACAAAATCCAAACTTTAACAAAATGTTGAAATTTCTCCTACCCTGGTCAAGAAAAAACCCAAGAATATTTAACAAAAACCTAACTTTTCTAAACCCGATTGCAATGTAACAAAGATCAAAATCAAACAAAAACAAGAAACATAAAACATGCCTTCAAATATTTCAAACAGAACAAAATTCAAACTTTGACATATTACCCTAATCATGAAAACACCCAAGAAACTCTAAAAAACCCCAACTTTACTAAACCCGATAGCAATGTAACAAAGATCAAAACAAGAAACAAAAGAAATGCCTTCAAATAACTCAAACACAAAAAAAATTCAAACTTCAACAAATTATTGAAATTTCTCTTACCCTAATCAAGAAACTTAGAAAAACCCTAACTTTACTAAACCCAATTACAATGTAACAAAGATCAAAATCAAATAGAAACAAGAAACATGCCTTAAATGATTTCAAACACAAAAAATTGTTGAAATTTGTCTTACCCTAATTAAGAAAAAACACAAAAAGCAATAAAAAAAGACTCAACTTTACTAAACCCAATTGCAATGTAACAAATATCAAATTATAATAAAATGAAGAAACATGAAATTACAAGTAAAAAGGAGAAGATTGAGCTAAAAGGGTCAAGTTTAATTTAGCTCACCGACAACAGTTGATTCTTCTGGACCCATTTTCTTGCTGCAACCAAGAACAAAGTGTAGAGATATAATCTATAAAAATAAATAGATATATATCGAGAGAGAGAGAGAGAGTGCTGATGATGTATTGAGAGAGAGAGAGTGGTGATGATGTATTGAGAGAGAGAGAGAGAGAGGTGGGAAGAGAGAAATGCTTCCACCTCCTACTTGGTATGTTAGACTGTGGATGACAACTCAACACCTCTCTGCTACCATTTCAATCTCTCTTGCCTTTTCTTTTCTTTTCTTATTATTTTTTTTGACTAAATTACATATTGCATCCCTTTGATTTTAATTTATTTTATTTTGAATTAATTTTTATGACATAAATCAGTTTTCATCCTCATACTTTAAAACTCGTTATAATTTCCATCTCTTTGATATTTTTCAGATAAATTTAATTGTTACCGTTAGTCAATTTTAGGATATTTTTATCATTATAATCAATAATAATTTTAAAAAATGAACTATTTGAGTTATTATCATTATTTTAAGATTTTTATATATACCAAATTTTGTTTATAATTTCTAGATTTTTCAAACTATAATTTATAATATTAAGATTTTTCAAAAAAATTAAAATATATATTAATAAAACTTTCGTAAATTATTATTTGAAACATAATTTATAATTTAATTTTAAAAATATTTTTATAAAATATATATTGCAAATTTAAGATTTTTTAAATATGTTTCATTTCATTTTCATTTTTTTCTAATTTTTAAATTTTATTCTTTTCTTTTTTAAATTCTTTTTAATTTAATATAGTAATAAATGATTAAAATACCCTCAATTTGACCAACGGTAACGGTCAAATTTAACGGAAAATCAGTAAAAGCGTGAAAACTGCAAAAAAAAAAAAACTCAAAATTACGGGATGCAAAGGGGATAAATTAAAACAAATAAATCTTAAGTGCAATGAGCCAAAACCAAAGCGATTCAATATATAGGGCCTGTTTGGCTGCAACTTTAAGTTGCAGCTTATGGCTTATAATCCCAAAAATGCTTATTGGGGGTGTTTGTCAAAATAAATGAAACCAAATTATGACTACTTAAAATGGATAAGTTGAATGTTAAGAATCCTTAACATTCAACTTATAACTTATAACTTATTCTCGATACACGCAATATATAATATCCTTCAAATCTTCAAAACCATATATCTTTTGATCCGTTCATTAAAAAATTGATATGTATATATCAAATTTCTCTACTCATCGAGATCTATCCATTGATATCCATTTATATATATTAAAAAATAAATATTTTAAAAATAATAAAAAAAAATTAACTTATAAGTTCTGATTTACCCAAACACTCTACTGCTTATAAGTTCTGATTTACCAAACACTCTAGGACTTATAAGCTCAGCTCTACTTATCACTTATAAAGCACTTACTCATTTTAAGCTATAAGTCAACTTTTGCTTGATACCCCAAACGCCCACATAATTTTAAGTCTATTTTTTTGTGTGTTTATTTACAACTTTACTTACATTTTTGTTACCCCACTTGCTTAGACTTTACGTACCCTTTTTGGGTTTTGGCATATATTAAGAATTCTTTTTTGATGATTTATAAATTAGTTTATTTTATTAAGAATGTTCACTTTATAGTTTATAGCAAGAGGTTAAAGATAAAGGATTTAGTAGAGGTTGCACGCCAAGATAAATTAATTTTTAGTATGTACTTGTAATTTGAAATTTTGAAAAAAAAAGTATCCAACCCATTGGGATGATCTTTAAATTCGATTGGTAAATAAAATTTCGACTGTACTTTCTATGTTTTATTTAAAATTAACATGCAACTGAAAATAAGTCCAAGTCTAAGGGCCTGTTTGGCGATTGATTTATAAGCTAGCTTATAGCTTATAAATCAATTTTGATTTATGGAGGGTGTTTGCCAAAATAAGTGAAACCAACTTATAGCTACTTAAAATGGATAAGTTGAATGTTAAGAATCCTTAACATTCAACTTATAACTTATAACTTATTCTCGATACACGCAATATATAATATCCTTCAAATCTTCAAAACCATATATCTTTTGATCCGTTCATTAAAAAATTGATATGTATATATCAAATTTCTCTACTCATCGAGATCTATCCATTGATATCCATTTATATATATTAAAAAATAAATATTTTAAAAATAATAATAAAAAGTTAACTTATAAGTTCTGATTTACCCAAACACTCTACTGCTTATAAGTTCTGATTTACCAAACACTCTAGGGATTTATAAGCCCAGCTCTACTTATCACTTATAAAGCACTTACTCATTTTAAGCTATAAGTCAACTTATTCTTGATACCCAAACGCCCACTAAATATGTTTCCGGAAAAAGAAAACTTTACTTTCTGAATCTTCAAAAATCCACTTAACAATTGTCTCTTCGTGCAAGTCTGGATCTTTTCATATTCCAAACTTGTCAAGGTTGATTAAAATCTATGCTCTACAGAACTAAACTCACACACATTTCTGGTTCATTTTACTTTCTAAAGTTCTCGAATTTGAAGGTGAAGGCCGTTTTAAATGTGAATAGTAACTTGATTCCAGCAAAATAGTGCTGGAATAATAGTCTATCTTTTACATCAAATAAATGTTCACTACTTTCTCCTTAGCATTCAGCTCCAGCCATTGCATAAACCTGCTACACTTTGTAACAGATACCACAACTACTTGCGATTTACCTAAGAAGATGGCGTTTATGAGCTTTAGACTTCGCATCAGAGATAAAAATTGTCTTGGCAGTATTTTGCTTTACATTTTACTACAAAGTAAACTGGATGGTATCAAATTTGATTCCATGAAGAGCAGATTAAATACTCTCGAACAACTCATTGCGGATGATTGAGGTTTCAAAACCTCAAATCATGCCATCGAAAGTCATAAACAACACTATCAGATAACAAGACACCTCAAAAGCAAACATTAACTGGACTGCTATGCTTTGCCAATAGATTACAGTAAGATGAATGTATGCACCCAAGGAAGCTTTTAAAGAGGGTAATAGCTTATGTTACCTCCGCTTTTATTTCTCCCTTAGTATCCGTGTCTAAAACTTATGGGTACAAACATTACCCAAACTTAGGAGACAGCAGACTCCTGAGAAGAGAGTAACTTCACCCTCCTTGTGAGATCTCTCATTACATCTATAATTAAGGATTTCTTTTGGATTCTAAACTGAATAGCCAACTCAGCGGTACCAGAAATGTCTTTTTTTAATAACGATTCATCCTCCATCAACTTTGTTGGGAAGTGTTCCAGTGCAATTACACAGAGTGCAATACAAGTGCGAAGAACAGCAACTTCGTTTGGTATTCCCAGAGGCGCCTCAACTGATAATGACTTGAGAGTATCCAGATCATGATTTTGTACTTTTTCCACATCCCTTTCAAGTAGAACTCGAAGGGCAGCCAACAATCGGCCCTCCACTAGTTCTGGGCCTCCCAAACTTACCTTTTCAGAGAAAAAATATGGATATGTTGGTTTTACGATTAAAATAGGAGATATGCATGAGAGCAACATCTAGCCAGTTAAAGATCAATCAAGCAATCATTTACGCCTGAAATAATATTAGCTTGCAGCATTTGAGGGGTAAAGTAAGATCAACATATTAACTGTTGTCAAGCAAAGGCTCTTAAAGCTATTATATTATTAATAGATAAACTGAGAAAATGCATGGCAACAGTCTGTCCATACATGATATTCAATATAATTAAATAAATTATTGGTATGTATAACCAGCTGGGAATCGGCATAGGGTGTGCATATAACAAGAGTCGTTCAGTCCAAAGTTGGTTGTTATTAATCTAAAGTGAAGAATGTTACCTTAAGAAGAGGACTTTCTCCATCTAGATCTAGCTTCAATAATATATCTTGTTGCCAAGGAGCTGGTGTAGAAAAATTGGGGGATGAAACTCCAGCAGCCATGCTTGCAGCATCCAGAAGAGCTCCGTCATATCGAAGTTCTATACAATCATAGGGATTTGAGGGTATCACGAACCCATAATCTAGAAGAAAAAGATCATTGTTCAGACAACCATAATTAAGTACCAAGGCATCATCTTGTTTAATATCAGTTCCAGCAACCACCTGTTGTCATAAAGGCGACATATTAAAACCATGGATAAGAAAACAATCAAAAACAGGTGGTATTTTCTTCTTATGAAACAAAAGCCTATAACTATATCAAGATAGCAATGGAAGCATAAGCATGCCTTTACTAGCATCTTGGCATTCGCATCCCCTTGTTCCTGAACTATTTCGGCATTCGGACTAAAGCTGTGGTTGCACATATCAATGAGTGGAAGCATCATTGGGGCATTACTGTGGGTCCCATCTTGAAGCTTCTTTCCATACAAGCGAAATGCTCGAGATGAAACCGCTGACATGGCCCATCCAAGGGAAGATGCATCCACGTCCTGGCTTCCAAAAGGATGATCATTTGAGTCCAGATTTCCAAGTACACGTTCCAGCTCTTTCTCAAAATCAAGTAGAAAGCGACATCTCTTGTTCACCTACATATCATATTAGTATCAGTATTTTAATGAAACTAGTCAGTAGTCAAATCTTCAGAGAGGTACATTTAGCTAATATTGATCAAAAGACTACTAAGGCCCCATTTGTTTACCCCTGATCACCCATGAATGGTGATACATCTGACCGATTCCTACATTAAGTTCATTTGTTTAAAAACCTTTTTGATCTGAGCGAATCATATATTCCTGAGCCATTCATGCAGAAAATTGAAACAGAATGATTCATACGCGCTGCTCCCTTCCCTTTTACCCCTCTTTTGTATTTCAATTTTATATACTTTGTTATTATCTATTATTTTGTTATTCATATTTTATATCTTATTATACTGAAATCTAGATAAATTATTACTCAATAAATGAATAATTTTGTTTAACAAACAATTCTTTTCCAGTCAAGTGGGTATAACAAAAATAGTATATTTTTAACATTAATAAATAAATAACTCAATAAATAAATAAAATACTTTCATTCTAACGAAATTTACTTATTTCAATTTAGATGTATTATCTAACATCTTAACATACAATGTTCGATTAATTATGTGTAATAAATTGCAATTTTTTTATATTTTTTTATATTTATAATACATATTTTCTAAATGTAAAACATTTACTAGCATCTAGACTCTTAAATTCTGTAATTTTTTTATAATTCTTAGCAAAATTCCATCATTCAGAAATTTTAGAAAAAAGTTATATGCCAAACAATCTTATTCATTCAACATTCAGATTTTTTATTCTTTCAGATCATTCAGAAATATTAATCATTCAAATATAAATTATTCAGATTTGTCAAATGACCCCTAAGAGGCAGAAAACAGATATTAATGTTAGGCGTGCTGGAATTAATCAAGATCCCACTAAATTCTGATAGATTTGATATAACTGGAACTCAAAGTCTACGCACAGGCCAAAGTATGAAGCGTTGTTAGGAAAGCTCAACCACTTTCATCTATCGTAATCTACGTAGGCAATGGAAAAATATCTGTGCTGCATTATGCATATACCTGATAAAGAAGAGGAGCATACTGCAGATTCTTGATATCTTCTCCGGGAAAGAAAATAGGTACAGTGTATGTTTCTGGGAGATTGCTGATGTATGGCCACCAGAATGAACCAACTCTTGCCCTTTCTTGGAGAAGCTTTAATCCCAGCCGCATTGCCCACAGCTCCTCTGCCAAATGCTCCAAATGTCCAATTTACTCCGTATATTCAAATGTCAATATATCCTAATTTGCAAAAGTAGAGTTACTAACCTATGATGCAAAGGAGATACCTATATTTTGATATGTTCTAAGTACAATTTTCAAAATTAAATGATTTACATTATTGTTTTTAAGAAAAGATATGAATAAATTGCATTGTTTTAACCTTGAAATAACCAGAAATTTTTATGCAAAGCATCTGAACATCAATTCACGGAAATAAGAAAGTGCAACATATCATTGAAATCATGAACCCTGCTTCAAAATTATACAATAGTTTTTATTACCATAAACCAAATTCGAACCAATTTAGTACATTCTGATAACTACGAGAATCCGAGATCAAAATTTTCTGCACTTTTCTTTATGTTATATATACTCTTTTGCTTCAAATGTGCAACATTTGTTCTGACAACCAGTTTACATCATCGAATTATCAATAAAACCGCGAAACACGTACCTTTTATTTCATATTCTACACAATAATTCTAAGCAACAATTACGAAAAACTACCCTGAACATTGAACAACTCTAAATTTATAAAATCAACACATAACTGTAAACAAACAACACTTAATTTACAAAATAAACAAATAATTGCAAACAATACCGGGTACTTTCCGAGCCACATTGACCAAAACAGAGTCCCCATCAGCTCCACAATCTCCATCACTTAACCCGAACCGCAACGGAACATGGTCAGGAAGGCCAATAAGATAAGACCCACTTGCAATATCATCACTAGCAACTAAGCCAAGACCAAACTGACCATTTTCAGATATTCTAACAGAAGGGTGCACAAACCCCCCTTGTTTCTTGACCCAGTTGATTAGGTCAGGTGGGTTTGGTTCCAAACGTTGGGGGTATGAAGATGTTGTGGAAGCAGTGCAAGATAGTTGTCTGAAGTGGGTTAATGAGGGTTTGGTTGATTTTGTAAGAAATTGGGTTGCCATGAAAAGTGTTTTGGTTGGAGTTGAGCCTGTTAAGATGGGCATTTTGGTGAACAGGTTGGGGGATGTTAGATTGGATTAAGGTTGTCTTGAGTTGTGTTTTGTGGGGGTTTGGATGGGTGTTCTTTTTCCTGGAAAAAAAGTTATGTTATTTTGAGAAACGGTTAAATATCAAATATATCATTCATTATGTTCGAATTTATCAAATTAGTTATTCATTGTAAAAATGATTCAATTTAGTCACTAATTTAAAATTTTGTATCAACTTAGTCATTAAAATGTTGAAATTTTGTATCAATTTAGCCATTCTCAGGTGATAATCCTTGACACGAAATCTTAAATTAGTGACTAAATTGAGTCATTTTTGTAATGAGTGACTAATTTGATACATTTGAACACAACGAGTGATGTATTTGATATTTAACCCTTTTGAGAAACATAGATCAATTTTATACATTTACAGGTAGGGCTGAGCAAAACCGAACCGAAACCGAAAAACCGATCCGAACCGAAATATTTCGGTTCGGTTTGGATTGAGTTTTTTTCGAAAATTTCGGTTTTTTGGATTAAACTGAAATAAAATCGGTTCGGTTCGGTTTTCAGAATTATGGTTCGGTTAAAAACCGAAATATTTTTATATGTTTTTTAAAATTATATATATATATTAGCTTAAAACCCGTGCGATGCACAAATTGTTTGTAATAATTGTTACTTTTATGTTTTAATAGGTATTAAAATAAATAAGTAAGGATTTGTCCGTGATATTTTTTAAAAAGAAAGTATTTTAGTACGGAAAAATAGAAAAATTAACATGTTTTAGTTGAAAAAGTGTAATTCTCTGTATTTGTTTTTAGAAAAAGCGAGAATTTTGTTTGAAAAAACCATGTATTTTAGCAGAAAAAGTAATTGATTATAAATAATGTTATTATTTAATAATAATTAATAATTTTTAAAAAAAATGTTTTTAAATTTCGGTTTTTTTATAAACCGAACCGAAAAACCGAATTATTTCGGTTCGGTTTTCGGTTCGGTTTTAGTAAAACTTCGGTTCGGTTTCACAAAATCAATATTTCGGATTTTCGGTTTTTCTAATTCGGTTCGGTTTTTAACCGAATTAACCGAATGATCAGCCCTATTTACAGGTAATGTTTATATTTTTTATTGGAGATAATAAAATTATATTTTAAAGTATTAATGTAGTATTTATATAACTTCAATTTTTCTTTAAAAGATATACGAATATTTTTGTACTTTTTTTGCTAAACAGCATTTTTGTACTTTAACATCATCAACTCAAAAAATTGCTTCAAATTATTAAAATATATTTAATGTATAAATATTTTCGATACATCCAATATGATATTGATAACAACCGTCTGTTAAGAAAATATTATATATTTTTATAATGCTTAAAATATATGTAAAAAAAATTATTTAATCAAAAATGCAAAAGTTGTGACAATAATTTAGATTTTCTCAAAAGAGTCTTTTCTTTTAAAGGGCAGCTCAACCTGAGACATTCATGTGCAAAGGCAAATAAGCTGACCACTCTAGGAAAGTTGGATGCTGCAAAAGAGGGAAGGATTTGTAAATTATATGCAGCAGGCCAGGAATAAGAATGTTGGGAGAAAACAAGATGGTGCTAAAAAGGCACCATGGAAGATTTAACTTCAGTTAAGAATTGGCTTGTTTTTGTGATTGTTGCTACAAAAAGCACATTGTATATTGACCTAATTTGATCATACTTGTTCTTGCTTCTTCTCATTGATGTACATTGTTACTTGAATAGTTGAATGTAGTGCTACATTGCTAGCACACTACATTTAACAAACATTTAACAAAGACTAAAGACTTGTAAACGTTTCCGGGATTGATCACTAATGACATTTCATCGACTACATGACATTGTGTGCTCTCAGTTCTTATTACAATGAACAATAGCAAACAACAAAGCTAAAAGTATGTAGAAATAGAAAACCATGCAGTTCTTCGAGTTCTTGACTTGTTGTTCTTGAGTTGCCAATTCCTGAGTCTGTTCTTTGTTGGATTGAAGTCTCCTTAGAAGACCTATAATTATTTCCCTACCTTGATTGTAAAACGAAGCATCTACCCAACTGAAGTAGCCAGAACCATTTTCACCTTTTACAGAACCTAAAAACCTCCTACTTGCAATCGCATCAGTCCACACTAAACACATATTAGCCATCAATTAGGATTATGATATGTACAAAACAAAACTGTTGTTACTCAATAGATCAAATATTTCATTTCAAGCTGTAAGAAAGGATGTATCTGATCACCTCTCAAATAGCCATTTTGAAGATCAAGATGAATGACTTGGCCCGTTTTATTGTTGTAAGTAATTCCATGCCATGCACAACAATCATTTCCAATCCACGACGAAATGTGATTCCAGTTATCGGGGAGACTTCCATTAAGCAGCAACAAAGCTTGTTTTTCACAATCAATGCAGCCTCCAAATATGCTTGCATTGCCAAAATATGAACCTGACAGAACACCTAATGCAAAAACAACAACTATTAAACACACATGTTTCTGTATTTCCATATGTAGCTCAAATTCGATAACAATTACACGGTAGACTTGTTTGTGAGCTACACACACATGCATATATATAAATGATAAGGTACATGAACTGGAGTCATGAACTGGAGTCATGTTTGTTAATCAAACACGCGAAGATGTCATTGGCGTGAAACATAATCAACTTAATAAACAATTGTATAAGAATGCTAACACTAACATTAATATAGTATATACTTTGATCTGACATTCGGACATGTACATATGAACGTTTCAAGTCCAAGGTATGAGTTTGGACTAGGCTTTTAGCAGGTTTGTCTGTTTTTAAGAGGATCTCCAGTTTGATTATAATTCAAGATTTTAACGATAAAATCTTATCTAATTTGATTGTTTTAAATAATCTTTCGCTATATTATAATAACCGAAACATTAAAAGTTAGATGAATCCGGTTGCCGCAGGTACAGGCAAACCGGTACTCTTTTTCCATTCAACGAGAAGTATTTCCATATAAGGAAAAAGTCAACATGGTTTTTGGAATTATATTCTTTTTCATTGTATATTTGTTTTCAATGATTATATATTACTTTGGAAAGTTCAAAATTAATTTAAATACCCACCACCATGCTTCAAGTGATTTTTTTAACAATTTGGACTTTGAATCAGTAGCTAAGATAACAAAAAAGAGAAATATATCCGATTTGAATAGAATTTAGTGCAAGACAAAACATAAGAAAGCAACGACAACATTTACTGCATAAAATACAACCTGAAGTAGTCTTTTTAATTCTCTGTTTATATGATGTAGAATTTAACAAACACCTGCTACCTCCAACACTGCCGCTTGATGAAGAACCTGCATACACAAAAGATAATGTTCGACACATTGAAAAAATAGGCTCCAAGAATCGATGAAATGCAAAGAAGCGCAGAATCCCAAAAGGCCAACCAACACACCTGGTCCTATGCCAGCATAAAACCACAGGTTCTAAATGTTAGGGATCCCTCCAACTAGATGATTGCCTGCTAAATTCAAATTCAATAAACCACGGAGATCCATCAACTCTTCTGGAATCTCTCCAACGATATGGTTGTCTGACAGATCAATGGCAACCATAAACTCAAGTGTAAAGCTGAAGTTTAGCTCATATCATTTCATATCATCTATTATCATTTCACCATCGGACGAAAGAAGCCAGTATATCCATCATTGCTAATTTGCTATAAATTTTAATCATGGCACTAAAATTGCCAAAACAAGGAGGGATGTATCCTGATTCCTGTCATATGATTCCTTGCCAAATTTAGAACTTGAATTGATGTGGGGTGACAAAGCTGTGTGGGAATAGTACCATAGAAATCGTTAGACTGGAGGATTAAATACCTGAGAAAAGGTAATTCCTCTCCGGTCCAAGGGGAAGATAATCGCTCAAATTATTTTTTCCCACATCAAGTGCAACCAGGTTTCTCAAATTTTGGAAGGACAGAGGGAGTTTCCCTTGAAAGTTGTTTTTGAACAAATTTAGACAATTTAGACCTCCTAGAAAATCCAAAGAAAAAGGAATATGACCAGAGAGATTGTTATTCATCACATCAAGATTTTTGAAGCTTGTCAAATTTTAAGCAGTGTGGAAGCTCTTCGGAAAAGTTATTGTTGGAGAGAATTAAAATGGACAGGGACGATAGATTGAATAAAAATGCAGGAAATTTACCCTACAAGAGGTTATTCGAGAGTACTAATGTTTACACACTAGTTCGAGCTTCTGAAGTTAATGACAATAGTTCACCACTGATGTCATTGTAACATAAATCAATTGATTCAGCCTTAAATATAAGCACATTTACCAACCAATTAGCTGGTATGGTATCTGATATGCTTGTGTTTTTCATCCTAATAATATCAATTTGTATTTGTCATTGTTACTATATGTTTTCTTTTCAGGTGTGCGGACACGCAGAAGTACTTTCGTTTAGAGTACAGTTCTTTTCTTTTCAGACATAATTTTATTGTCTAAATTTCCGGGGACAACTCTGCATGACCTTCGTTTAGATGATGAATTTTCTTGAACGAAGGAAATTCCTTTTTCTGGATTTTTTTTCTTAACAGAATTTATCTCATGACAAAAAAATTATTTGGGAAGTTCATAGGTTATAGTAATTAAACCCTTGTGCTTACCATAGCTCTGTCCATGCTAAGAGCACATGAAGCGATCTCCCATTCTAGTGTCACTGTGTCATGGCTCATTGGCAAGTTGTATATTTATAGATGCAAATGGGTGTAATAGCAACGTTAGGTATTTCTCTGATAAGATCATAAGAACTCTTTATATGCAAGTAGAGTATAAATCTGAATAACTTTTATTAGAAACAAGGTTTTGTTTAATGTTTATCACCCAGTTCTAGTCCCTAATGAAAGAGCAGATTCATTAAAGACCAGAAGAAGAAAGTAACATTACAGCCACAGAATTAAGCCCTCAACATGGCTGATGATTCACACCTGTGGTGTAAAGTACAGACACAGCTCTCTAACTTAGTCTTACTCTTTGTAGCTGTCCATAAACTTTTCCCCGGTCAATCCACACACTAGAGCCTTTTTATTTATGCTCATCTTTTTAATTTCTTCGATACCTTCTGCAAATATAACTCCCATGCCCATATGCAAATGTGGCTCAATATGACAATGGAACGCCCAAACGCCTGGATTATCAGTTCTAAATCTTAGTGCAGTCCAACCGTAAGGATAAACCACCACGGTGTTCCTTAGTGGTGGATCCACCAGATTGAACTTACCTTCATGCTCTGCATCAATAAACTTCCCTTCTCCATATCCCAAAACCCAAAAATCATGCCCATGCAAATGCCAAGGATGTATCTCGCAGTGGTCATCTTTCAACATGTTAGCGTTTTGAAGAACCACGTCGATTGTCACATCTGATGGAAGATTGTAGACTGCACTGCTGGAAATTGCAGCTGTATTCAGCGGTGGCACCATAATGTCGTAATCAGGATTGGAGTAACGATCCGGAAGACTCTGTTGATCAAATGCTTTGTCTAAACTATATTTGATGGCACCTAAGTATGGCGTGCTTGGCAACGTTAAAGAAATGTCGTTGATCGTCCACTTTATCCGCTCCTTGATAGTGTTTTGTGTGTTGAGGAGCAAAATTCTGCGGTTTTGTTTTTCTGGAGGTGGTTTATAGTTATAACCTTCTAGTTTTGGTGCGTTAAGGGCTTTTATTTTATTTGAAAAGGATTTGCTGTGGGTGTAATTATTCCATTTAGGATGAACTGGGGGAGCTGAATTTGGATGCTTTTCCCATTCGGTGGGCAAGTAGTTTAGAATTGTTAGAGCTGGAGGAGTATCAGAATCTCTTCCTCTCACTCCTATTGATATCCAGTAGTTCCCTTTAGCGTCTTCTTTAGTCCTCAGCAGAACGGAATAGCTTTCTCCTGAATAAATATCAAGATCATCCACAGAAAATCGCTCCACATAGTTTCCGTCTGCCTCCACCACATCTAGCTTATGATCCTATATAAAGCCATGTCAACAATAAGAGTTTTGGATTTAAAGAAATTAGTACTACTTATTAGGGCAAATATTTGTTTTGTTTTTCTTATTGTTGTAATATTTAGAGAAGTTAGTTGATAGCCGGGGAAGTTTGAATTACCTGAATCATGAAGTTGAGGGAAGACAATGCGGTAGTACTAGCTAACCTTATCCGATATGTCTTGCCTGGCTCGACTTTCAGAGGCTCTGGCTTACATTTTGGACTGCAAACGGCTTTGCCATCAAAATGTGCAGCGGCAGAACAAGCATACTGTCCTCTTCCATTTATGAGTATAGCCTACAATGCATTATAAGATCTATACTTTCATTAAAAATTGCAAAAATGATATTTCAAATTTTTAACAAAAAATTTGCAGCTTAAAGGGAAGAGTCGAAAACAGGGTTGCCAATCATTTACTTGGTTATATTGGAGTTTAGACACACATGCTCCCGTGGTTTCCACAGTACTTAAGATAGTAACAATTAGAGTCATTCAGTCACCTATTTTATTTTATTTTTGTGCTATTATTCTGTATCCGTCATCACTTCAAAATAAAATCATGAATTACCTGAGGTTCACCAATAAAGCGAATAGGGACTCCAGAAAGATCAACCTCTTGTCTTGTCTGTGTACATTCTGATGCCACCAGTCACTCAACAGAAGTGTAAACTCTTCATCATAACTGAAGGGTTCCCGTAGTGGTTCAACTTCGGACACTATTAGAGCTCCATATAAACCGGCTGATCTTTGCATTCCATAATGCCCATGGTAGAAGAATGTTCCAGCCTACAAGCCGTAGTAACTTACATGCAACTTTTTGTATTTTCTTCTTTTAATTTCAAGTGCAAAGGAGAGGAAAATATTTGAACTTTTACCTTTTCAACCGTAAAACTGTACACAAAGGTCTCCCCAGCATTTATAGCACATTGAGAGATGGAGGCAGTTCCATCAGCCCAAGGTGTTCCTTTCTATATATAGAAAACATCATTAACCTTAGAAATGAATTCACAGAGATACTACTGCAACTTAGCAAAATGCTTCTTATGACAACGTAAACACCAAACGAAACACACTATTCTCTAGCTTGAGAAGTAAGAAGTTAGATAGACCTGAGTGATACCGTGCCAGTGAATGACAACACCTTCGGTGTGAAGATGGTTTGTTAGCTCAATGTTGATGAGATCACCTGCAGTAGCAGTAATGGTTGGACCTGGAAAGTTGCCATTGATCCCTATAACTACGCTCTCAATGCAATCCGGAGACCAGTGCATGTACTCCACTGTCCATTTCAGATCTATGACACCTGCAGTTGATGACTGAACTAGAAAAATTGGCAAGCAGCAAAACAAAAACAATGAAGCAACACCAGTACTAGTCCTTGAACTTCGGGGGTCAGGCAAGAACCCCATTTTAAGTATTCCCTTTGTTAGATGATAGGAAATAAAATATAAAGACTTATCAAATGAAGATGTTATGTGTGAAATGGTAATGCTGTGCTCTGCATGTATTTATAGACTCACTGGTTGACGCTGATCAAGAAAATTAGCGAGCCAATACAAATTTTTTATTTGTTTTTAAACTTGTGTAACAGATGAGACAGCTGCAGAAGTCTTTTAGTAGTATGAGTTAAGATTGTGTGGTCCATTTTAAATCCTGTTAGCCAGAAGACTTGACACAAAGAGAAAGGTACCGGACACAAATTTTAATATTAACTGTTTGTCACTTAGCTGTTAGTTGATAACGTTAGCTGATTGAGTTAATTGTTTTGACTAGTGAATTAAGTTAGTTGTTTAACTAACGGATTCAATTAGTTGTTTTATATAAAATTATTAGGTAATTATTTGTATGACTTAGTTGTTTGTATATCAACTAGACACGTTACAACCATCTAATTGAAAAAACTCTTCAAAGTAGCATTTTGAAAATTAGTTTTTTGAGTCCAAAAAGTTATTTCAATCTACTAATTATCAAATACTAATATTAGAGGTTTAAAATGATCAAACATCTGATTTAACTCAAATCTCTAATTTTTTTTCAAAACTTTAACTTCCGAGGCCAAAATCCAGGACCTTTCGTAATGACGTTCCAGATGAATGCGGCCTATATAGTCAATTACATGTAGAGCTGGTAATTTGATACACGACCCGTGAACACGGTACGAACACGACACGGATAATTAGTGTTTGGGTGCAAAAATTTGGTACACGAACACGAAAGTACACGAACACGAAAAAACACGAATATAATTAGTGTCGGGTTTGGGTTTTCACAATAGGTACACGACACGAAACGAAAGTACACGAATTAATGAAGTAAATAAATAATTTAAAAAAATATATATTATTTATAGTATTGCATACTTAGAAAATATATAAGGAATTACATATGAATAATAAATAAAAATTTCATGACTAATTAGCAGTAAGTTATACATTTATATATAATAAGTATATATATATATATATATATAAGTTATATTTACAAATTTTTGTAAAATTGTATATATTACATATTTAATACACATTTCATAAAAATTTACATAATTAAAATAGTTTTATAATATATAAATTTTAATTTAATTAAATTTATATTTTTGTTTAATGTACACGAATACGAAACGTAAAGTACACGACACGTTTTGAATTGGATATGTGTTTCAAATTTAGTACACGAATCCAAAACGGGTCGGATATGTATTTTACATTAAGTACACGAAAACACGAAAGTACACGACACGAAAGTACACAACACGGTCCAATTGCCAGGTCTAATTACATGCATGCATTATTGAAGTTAAATACTGTGCTGTTGGCCTGTTGCCACTTGAATTGAATAATGTTCTAAGGTTTTTAATAATGTGTGGTTTTAAGAAAATAGAGTAGATTTGCTATGCAATTTCCTCAAATCTTGAAACCGAAACCGAATTGAAACCGAAACCGAACTGAAACCGGTCAAAACCGAACCGAAAAAACCGAAATCGAAACCGAACCGGCGGTTGCGGTTTTTGATTTTTAAAAACCGAGACTTTCGGTTCCGGTTCCGGTTATAGGTTAAAACCGAACCGGCTAAAACCGAACCGAACCGATTATTAAAATAAATAAATAAATATATAATTTATATAAATTTATATAATTTATATGTATTCTTAAAATTAATAAATATATTATATCTTGAATTATAATTAAGCTTCAAAACGATATCGGATGAGGAAAGGGAAGATGTCGGAGCTGGATATATGTAATAAAATTCTTTATCTTAAATTCTTAATTATGTATTGGAATACAGATTCTTCATAGCGGGAGAGGTTGAGTGTCCGAGTTTTAGCAACCTAAACATTAGTTTTTTTTTTTTGAAAAAAAAACAGCAGCAGAAGAACTTCATAAGAGCGTAAATACAATAAAAGTTTTTAGCTCACATTAAATAAATATCTGAGTAGATTACAAACGTATAAGATTTTAGTAGCACCCAAATCCAAAGGAAGTGTTGATTTCATCATAAAAAACAAAGACTGTAGACTTCTCCTTTGCTTCGTAAACAAGAAATAATATTAATAATGTGTGGTTTTAAGAAAATAGAGTAGATTTGCTATGCAATTTCCTCAAATCTTGAATAACGTTCACAAAAGCTGGCTATTTTATATACCCCTATAAGAAAATTTAGATAATTATCAGACCACCTATATATAAATGCTACAATGCAATGCCATTAATCTGCACATCTAACATTAGCACTAACATATACACATATTGTACTCATTCAACAACTCAGTCACTTTGTTTAAAAGTCGAGAACGTTATAATTTATAAATTTAAAGTCTTGTAATATATTTATGATTTTTTCGTTCGGTTTTATAACCGAAACCGAACCGTTTCAAACCGAAACCGAGCTTTTTAAAACCGAAACCGAAACCGACGGTTCGGTTGCGGTTGCGGTTGCGGTTTTCAATTTTTAAAACCGAAGACATGCGGTTTCGGGTTCGGTTTCGGGGCAAAACCGCCCCGAACCGAACCATGCTCTCCCCTAAACACAGGTGCAAAAATCCATATAAAGTTCAAGTTATCTTATTTTCGTTCTATGCGGATTTTTGAAAAAATAAGTACTCGAGATCGAGA
The DNA here is from genome assembly GCA_030848705.1 of Heracleum sosnowskyi. NCBI lineage: Eukaryota > Viridiplantae > Streptophyta > Magnoliopsida > Apiales > Apiaceae > Heracleum > Heracleum sosnowskyi. The sequence continues at coordinate 291,757 of JAUIZM010000087.1, forward strand.
TTCACCGAATTAGTACTCGGACAACTAGTCAGATATTAATACATGAATAATATTTTTAGCAATATGTTATCTAGTTGTCTTGGTAGTTTTTATCAATATCTAAAAACAAATTCTGATAATCAAATAAAGATATTTTACGACAACATTAAAAACAAAAATAATATATTAAATAATTTAAAATTGGATTAAAGAAATTTGATCAGGAATCAACTAAATTATCTAAAAATACGATTTTGATCCAAAAGGATTCAACTCGAATCAAATCATTAAAATATAACTATACTCGGTGTCTCAGTCCACTTGATGATATTTGGGACACTGCTATAAATACGAGGGGTGGAGCAGAAGTTAACTAGTCAAGTACTATACTACTTCCTCCGTCCACCTCAATGGCTCAATTCCTCAATTCTTTACATTGAGATTTGAGGGGATGACATGCGGTTTAAGAAAAAATATAAATTAATAGGAAAAAATAAGAAAAATGAGTAAAGTGGTGGGATCAATCAGTATTTAATGTATAAAATGGGTATAAAGTAGGTATAGTGGAGGAAAGTAGTGAACATGATTGGATTTTATATTATAAAATGTTACTATTTCTTGTATGTAAATAAATGAGAGGAACGTACCAAAAAAAAAAGTGTAAAGAAATGAGAGGAACAGAGAGTACTATAAATGGTTATGGCTAGCAGTTGTGACTTGTGAGCTATAAATGCATAGACCCACGTTACTAATTCGAAATTTCGGAAAAACACGATATGAACGTTTAATCGAGTTTTGAGTTGAAAAGTTGCGATGTCTGAAACAGCAGATGCGAATATCGTCAACATGATTCAGCCCGACCGAAATTAAAAAATTACATAACGCGTGGGATTTGTATGATAAATTTTACAATCAAATATTCAATTAATTAATTTCTAAATATATTGTTTTAAAATAAATTAATTACAGGTTTTTATGTTTGAGAAAAGGCCCTATTTGGCACAAATTTAAGATAAAACGCCCGAAATGGCGCAACTTAAAAAAATGGTCCATAATATCGGGTGTTGGCCCTTAATGACACATATTATAAGTTTAATGCCCCAAATAGTACAATTGGGAAAAATGGCACCAAATAGTACAGTAAAACACAAGATAAAGTATTGTTTTCACAAAACATAACTTTAAGTATTGTTTTCAATAAAATGCTAGATGAAGTGGTGTTTTGATACTAAAAACGCTGATTTAAGTTGGGTTTTATATTTAAAACGCTACTTCAAGTGCTGTTTTCGGGTAAAAACGCTACTTTAAGTGGTGTTTTTGGGTGAAAACGCTACTTTAAGTTGTGTTTTCACGCTATTTTCAGAACGCTAGACGATGTAGCGTTTTAATGTGCTATTTTGAGCCATTTTTTTTAATAGTGCCATTTTGGGCCATTTGTTTTATAATTGTGTCATATGGGGCTATTTCTCCATAATATCACCCTATAACGCCTTTTCGGTTAGCGTTTCTACTTTTTCACTCACGTGTGTCGGTTGACAGTTGCCAGGCCCAAGGATTGTGGGTCCCACTTATTTACTTTTTCATTTTAAGCAGAATTTGTGTTGTAAAACGCAACATGAACATGGGTGCTTACCTATAACGCAACTCCAAATTGCGTTTTCACGATTTTTATTTTTAAAAAGAATTATTTTTAATAAATAAACTACTGAAAACGTGATTTCAAGTTATGTTTTTTGAAAACGTGAACCTAAGTAGCGTTTTGACGTGCCATTTGGGACCATCTTTTCGGATTGTGCCATTTTACTTCAATTTGTGCCACAAAGGACCAACACCCTTTATATTTTGTTTGTTCTAAATATATAATAATTCGAATTAAAGAAAAACATATCCGTAGTTGAAGAAAATTTAGAATAATATGAATGATGAACCGAGTATAATTTATTTTTTAATTCTACTAGCTGAAAAAGCCGCGATTCGCAGCGGCGTCATAATTTTTTTTAAAACTCTATCAATTAAATTACGAAAATTACTCGATCCTCTCTAATAAGACATCCTCCCGTGAAACACGATTTCCTTTTTAATATTAGAATCTCAAATTTAATATATAGAATACTTGTGTTATATATCAATTTTCCTGTTAACATACTCATTTTTCTAATGAGATGATCTCTCGTTAGAAAAAAAATACCTCTATCAATTAACCTACAAAAATTACCCGTTCATCCCTAATAGCCGTACTCCCGTGAAACACGCTTTCCTTTTTAAGATCAAAATCTCAAATCTAATATATTGAATATATACTTGTCTTATATATTAACTTTTATGTTAACATACTCATTTCTATTGATGCGTCATTTTTTCGTTGAAAAAACACCTATATAAATTCACAATCTTATTTTAATTTCAATATAACTTTTAATTATATGTTTTCCTATAATTTCAACTCTTCTCCTTTATAAATTCCCATACATATTCTATTTTGAATAGAATTTTAATTATGTCTACAAACACCTATTTTACTTTTAATAAAACTTTTAATTGTATGTATTTTTTATAAATTTGAACCCTTCTCCTCTATAAATTTGAACATCAATTCAATTTTCACTAGAACTTTTAATTATATGGCTTACTTACAAATTTGAACTATTTTCCTTTAAAAATTTGAACACCTACTTTACTTCAAATACAACTTTATTTATATTTCTCTATAAATTCGAACTCTTCTTTTCTATAAATTCGAACACATATTCTACTTCTAATATGCTAAAGAATATTTTTTAATTTATTAGTATTTAAAATTGTAAACTTCTAGAAAATATAGAAAATAGATTGAGACGATTGTAGAGACGCCACACACCTCCCGCGTATCCTCCTTTATATATATATATATATATATATATATATATATATGGTATCTCATTTTTCAAAAATATCACGGGCAATTTCATTTAATAAAATAAAACAATAATCTTATAATTACTAATAACTAGCCGATTAGTTTTTTAGCCAAATCATATATATTTTTTTATATTCTCTAACTGGCAATTTCATTTAATAAAATAAAATCTATACTATCTTATAATAGACTAGACGAAACATTATAAATAACTAATTGTCTTTTTCAGCACATTGTTGTTTTCTAACTAAAACAACTCATTTTCTAAAAATAACACAGACAACATATCTGTACTATCTATACTATATTATTAAAGCCAAAACATTGAAAGTTTTGGTTTTCGGTCCTTTATTATATTTAATAAATAATAAATTAATTTTAAAATAGTAACTAGCCGATTGCCTTTTATAATTAAAACAATTGTTTCTAACAAAATCTACTCATTTTCCAAATATATCACGGTTAATTATCTTTAAATTAAAATATATTACCTTTTATATTTGTTTTCACTAAAATATATCTTTTCCAAAAATACCAAGTGCAACACTTACTTATCTATTTTAAAACCTATTTTAATACTTTTAATTATTTAAATAAACTTACAAATTTTAACATGTCAACATATTTTTTTAACAAATACAATTAATATAATTAAAACACTTCTAAAAATATCATGGGCAGTTAAATTTTTAATTAAAACATATTAGTTTTTTTATTTGTTCTTATTAAAAAAACTTACCTATTTTAACATGTCAACGTATTTTTTTAACAAATACAATTAATATAATTTAAACACTTCTAAAAATATCACGAACAATTACTTTTTTTTTTTAATTGAAACATGTTAGTTTTTATATTTGCCCTTATTAATATCACGGGCGGTTACTTTTTTAATTAAAACATGTTATCTTTTCTATTTGTCCTTATTAAAAAAAACTTACATGTTTTAACGTGTCAACGTATTTTTAAAAAAAATATAATTAATATAATTAAAAAACTTCTAAAAATATCACGGACAATATTTTTTTTAATAGAAACATGTTAGCTTTTCTATTTATCCTTATTATTAATACTAGCTTAAAACCCGTGCGATGCACGGATTGTTAATTGTTATTTTTTTATTATTTTTTTTTAATATTTATTAATGGTAATTGTGCAAAAAATAAGTAGGCATGTTAAAATAGCTAAACACTTTTAATTAATTAAAAACATTAAAACAAATTTTAAAATAAATAAGTATGGGTTTGTACGTTATATTTTTGGAAAATGAGGGGTTTTAGTAAGAAAAAATAAAAAATGTAACATATATTTAGTTTAAAAAGGTAAATACCCGTGATATTTTTGGAAAATGAGGTTTTAAAATTTAATAATTAAAATTATTTAAATACATTTTAAAATAAATAAGTACAGGGTTTCCTGTGATATTTTTGGAAAAAGAACGGATTTAGAAAAAGGAAATTTCCCGTGATATATTTAGAAAAGGAGGGGCTTTGTTAGAAAAAATATATAATGTGTTGTAGCTGAAAAATTAATTGGTCATAAATAGGTATTTTATTATTTATATTTTAATATTTTTAGTAATTGCATTTGTTAAGAAAAATAAGTATACATGTTAAAATATGTAAATTTTTAAAAAATAATTATAATATTAAAATAGGTTTAAAAATAAATAACTAAAGGTTTGTCCGTGATATTTTTGGAAAAGGAGGGGGTTTAGTAAGGAAAAATAGAAAAAATAACATGTTTTAGTTAAAAAAGGTAATTGTCCGTGATATATTTGAAAAAGTAGGGGAATTTGTTAGAAAAAAATAATGTATTTTATTTGAAAATGGTAATTGTTTATAAATAGGTAATATTATTATTTAGTAATATATTTCTATAAATAAGTAAGGTTAATTAAGTAAAAATAGGAAATATAGCTAATTAAGGGCAATTAAGTAAAATCACAACATACCATACCGACCAACCAAACTTTTAATGTGGGCATTTAAGTAAAATCACAACGTACCATACCGACCAACCAAACTTTTAATGTTTCATCTATTATATAATAGTATTGATATTATTTATTAAAATAATATTAATAATACATCATTTATCTTCCTCAGCCCCATTTGTATTCTTTATTTATTTTTTCTATATTACAATTAATATTTAAATTTCTCATTTTATAATTAATCATATTAATTTTTATTTTTTTCTTTAATATTTTCCGTTTCCATTAATTTTTTTAATTTATTATTTTTTAAGGTCCGTGTCTTGCACGAGTTATAAGCTAGTATATATATATATATATATATATATATATATATATATATATAATGGTGATATTATTATATATTTATAACCAAATATATTTTCCAGTGAAAACAAATTATCTACTTTATATTTTATAACTAAAACAGCTCATCTTCTAAAAATAACACGGGCGATGTATATATAAATTAATAATATATTATATATAATTATAATAAATAATCAGTTGCCTTTGTCAGCTAAAATGCATTACCTATTTTATATTTTCTAACTTAAACAACTAATCTTCTAAATATAATACGGACAACTCATATATAAAAAAGTAATATAATTTTATATAATTATCAAAAAATAACTAATTTCTTTTTTCAGCACATCACCTATTTTATGTTTTTTTAACTAAAACAACTCATTATCTAGAAATAACACGGGAGACATATATATAAAATGGTAATATTATTATATTAAACTTATAAAATTCATGTTTATCATAAATTTTTATTACTTTAGATTCAAATAAAATAATTAATTAAAGATAAAACTAATAGAATATTGAGAGAAACCCATTGCACAGACACATATTTTGATATTTGTAATTTAGTCCCTTTGTTTGCAACTACATAAATACAACATCGAGTTCAACAACCACATATAACTATTCAAATTTTAAAATCATATTCATAAAAAAGCAAATGCAAACATAAGAAAGTAAAATATTAAAATACAAAAAGAATAACAAATTTTGAATTTCAACCGTGCATCACACAGATTTTAAGCTAGTATTTTGTAATCAAAAATTGCAAAACATATTATTTTGCAAAGAATGTTCTATTAAAATCATTATTTCATTGAAAATCTTGAAAATCATGCATGTTCTTCAAATTTAATATATTTTGCAGAACAATATGTTTTGCAATGTTCTGCTGAGAAAAGTTCTATGGAGACCATATTTAGTTGGAGACTTGGAGACCATATATGTTCTGCAACTAAAATACATTCATAAAATGCTCTATAAAAATAATATGTAGAGTAATATTTAGTAAACATGACATATATGGTCTATAAAATATCCAATTTAATTGTAATTTTAGTTCTACAAAGATATTATGCACATATCTTATTTGCAGAACATTTATAATGGGGTAATATGCATGACAATGTTCTGCAAGTATAACATGCGTGATTTACAAAAATATTCAATTTGATGATGATTTTATACTGCAAAATATCTAATTTGACAATGATTTTGTTACGTAAAGTATGTTCTACACGTTATTTAGGTTGCAGAACGTAAATGGTCTCCAAGTCTCCAACTAAATATGGTCTCCATAGACCTTGACTCATGTTCTGCTTGCAAAACATATATAATTTTAAAAAAATTCAATGAAATAGTGATTTTCATATACCACAATTGAAAAAATATCATATTTTGCAAGATTTTGTTTGCAGAACATACATGGGTCTCCAATGAAATGCGGTCTCCATATAACTCAACTCTTTACTTTTATACAAATAAAAAACATTGAAAAACTATTATTTACAAGTACCTCATGTTAGAAATGAATACTACTAGAAACTAGACAGAGGGGGGGGGGTGAATGGATAGTTTGATATATTTTTCGATTCTTGAAACACAAGATAAACTGTATATGATTATGCTATGTTATATGCAAAAAGTAAACAACACACACAATCACTTTAATCTACTTTGTATTAAGTAAATTAAATACTACAGCTTTCCAAAAATTCATAAATGAATTTCTGGCTTCTAAACAAGAACAGTTTGTATCTTGCTTGCTTACAGAGAAAAGAGTGCTTAAGATAAAACTTTGTGTATATCTCTTACAGCTCACAGTGGTGTGTGCACAATATATATATTCACCTATACAAACTAGGCACACACAATATTACACAGCTAACCCCCTTCTGAAAGTCCAACTTGTCCTGCCATAAGAAGTTCACTGTGTCAGGAAGGACCACCTGCTTTTCGAAGTCTTTCTCGTTTCTGTAGCTGCTTGTCTCTTATCTTTCTCTCCAAGTTTAGCTGTAGATTTGCCATCTGTTCTTTAGACCACCTTGCTAGAACAAATGCTTCAGTATTTGTCTCTTTTGATTCTTGGTTCTGTACCTTGATTTATCTTGTTGTAAACGGCTAAGTGTTGATATCGTGAACTCCAATTTATTCCTAACTTCGCGATGTCCCTTGTAAAGACTACGCGATATGGCCTTTGAGGACTTTGCGACATAGGCCATTTGATGACTATGCGACATAGGTCATTTGAGGACTATGCGACATAGGCCATCTGACAACTATGCGACATAAGCTATTTGAGGACTTCACGATCTAGGCATCTTTGACTTTGCTGACTTCAACACTTCACGACATGAGTCTTGAGGACTTCACGACATAGTACAAAATTGACTATGCGATATAGCACTTCTCGACATGGATATTGGTGACTTCACGACATAGCTTTCTTCTGACTTTGCTATATAATGCCTTAGACAAATTTCTGCAACTTATTTCTTCAGGGCCTTATTCATCTCTATCCTGCTGCATGAACACTTCTGAACTTCTACCAGGACAATTATTCAATGGCCTATATACAGTCTAGATGCAAGAAACTTTACTAAGCTCATTATAAGTCTGAGCATACATGATCAAACTAATGTTCATGAAAACAAGACAAGTACATTGAGAGACCTATACTATATCCCAGTGATAGAATTCACTAGGTCATGTAATGTGACATAGTCACATAGTGTAGGCTTGTTAATAGTGGTGTTCAGACATGTCTTGAGCCTAACAATCTCCCCCAAATTGTGAGTAAGATCCTTAGGCACAATTTCATGTCTGATAACAAGCCTAACTAAACATAAAAAGAAATAGATATTTAGGAGAATAGAATGATGAACAGAATTTGATAACAACTTGGAAGTTTAAGCTTACAGAGTTTCCACTTGAGCTACATGGCTTCTGTTCTCAATTGTTTCTCTAGTAAATCATCATAAATCTTCTTCTTCCTTATTTCTTCTCTTCTCTTCATGTCAATTATGGCTTCTTGAAGTTCTTCTTTTGCAATAAGTTCTTCAATAAGAGGAGAGTCTTTTAGATCATCAATTGCAGCTTTAAGAGCACTTTCCACATATGAATCCAGAAACTCCATCCTTATCTTGCTTATGCCTCCATTAGGATTTTTGTATTCCACAACATAAGGATTTTGTTTTACCCTGCAAAGCCCTTTCTTTCTCAACTCCTTTGCTCTTTCCTCCATTTCAGCCATTTATTTCTCTTTCTGAATTATCTTCTCTTCATTTTCCTTTCTCAGATTTTCTTCATAATCAGAGTGCATCTTCATGAACCTGGCAATCTCTATTTTCCATATCCTTTCTTCCTTTTCTTCAAAGTTCAGTAAAGCATTTATTCTTTCAAGTTCATACTTAGAGAAGTATTGCCAGCCTCCTTGCTTCATTGTTCTTTCTCTTCCATCAGTGTACTTGATCTCTAGATGATCTAGCTTCACCTTGACTTCAAAGATCCTTTGAGCTCTCAGAAATGCTATGGCATCTTCACATAGTCTTCATCTAGTGGAAACACATTGATGCCAACAACATTTGTGAGTTTTCCAGTTTTCTTTGTTATCCTTATTCTTCTGGGTACACTCTTGATCTTCATATGCTTCACAAGAGGTACTTTTATGGAACAAGGTGACTTTGTCTTTAGTGCCACATCATTTGGAAGTAGCTTCATTCCTTTGCTGTTGGTCCACTGCAACACTCCACTAGCTGTGACCTTGTGGAAGTGTTTTCTTGATATTTCTTTTATGGCTTCATCTTTCTTCTGTGGCAATTCAGGTTCAGAAGTCTTGGATAAAGATTTTGGAGGATCATTACTAACAGTACCCACCCTAGACTTGGAGTCTTGTGTTGTGGTTAAAGTACTGCTAGCAAAGTCCTTGACTTGCTGAATTCCACTTCTAGTTTCCCTGACTTTTTCTCTTGTTCCCTTGGAATCCCTCTTATCATCATCAGCACCTTTTGATCTCCTAGATGTTTTGCTCCTGCTGCTGTCACTTGATCCATCCTTATTACTCCTTGGTTGAGATCTCATTCTGTAGGTTTTCTCCTCATCATCATCCTCACCATCCTTCTTCTTGCTCCTTTCTTTAACAGACTCAGGAATGACTCCATGAATCAAGAAGGATTGTAGAGTGTGGATCATTTCAATTTCTTCAGCTGTCCTAGCTCCTCTCTTTGATCTTAGCATCTGCAACACCTGGTTGATCTTAGCATTGTTCTTCATTTTCAAGTCAGAGGGAATCACAAGTTGGTCCATGCTGTTGTCTTGAGATAGACTTTGGAAAATTATTGTCCTCGGTTTGGAGATAACCTCAGGTAATCTATGATGTTGGTCTATCTTCAAGTCATCAAACAGTCTCCTGTTGTTTGCCCCATTCTTTTCAATCAAGTCCAGGATTATTGACAGCTCAGTAAATCTCAGTTTCTCCAGAGTTTGAAATGATAGATGCCACAAGCAACTGTCCTTGCACACCATGATTACTTCTCTTAGATGGACATCCCTGATTTTCCTGACTGCTACAGTGAAGTACTTGATACTCTCCTTGAGCTTCTCTCTGTAGATCCTTGCATCTTCTTGAGCATTTTTGTAGATGGCTTTCAGAAACTCCAGGAAGGCCTAATCATGAAAGATATTTGAATTTGCAACTTCCTGTAGCTTGGCCTCTGAGATTATTGTGGCTTTGATAGGTTTGGCATTAGAAATTGGTTGAGGGGCTGAAATGTTTTCTGGCATTGTGGATGGATAGAAGGTGGTTGTGACTGTGCTCTTCTGGCCTTGTGCACTTGTGACCTCTACAGGGGGAAGGTTTATTGGCTTTATTGTTTCTTCAATGAGTTTGCCCTTAAGCTTTAGCTGCTTGGCAGGTACTCCCCCTCTCTTTTTCAGAATGACCTCCTTTTCTTTCTCCCCCTTAGGCTTGGAATCAGACAAGATGTCTTGAGCTTCCCCAGGGATAGGCAGGTTCATGTGTCTCATCATTGAAGTCATCATTTGCTGCTGCACCAACAAGATATTAGAAGTGTTTTTGCCTTGGTCATCCAGCTTGTCATTGAGCTTGTTCAAGGATTGAGATAGTATCCTATTTTCATCCTTTAGAGAGGCCACTTCTCTTTCTAGACTATCCACCTTAGAGAATAGTTGCTGAGATTTGAAAGAATTGAGAGATTGATCCTTGATCTTGGCAAAGTCAAATTTGGAGATGTTTGACAGAGGGACCTCATCCACCAATTTATCACCATATTGATTCTTCCACATGACATTCATCAGAGCATTAGAGGTTAGGTTGGCTTGGACTTGATTTTCCAGAGTGGTAGCCATTTTCTTGATGTTGTCTGTGACCATGACAAGAGAAAGATCCATCATGTTGACATTAGAAGATGTTTTCTGGACTTCTTTGAGGATGCCATCCACCTTAGGAAAATCAGAGAGGTAGGAGTTTCTTAGCTGAGTGAGGGATCTTTCTGTCTCCTCCTTTAAAGAATAGATCTCTGATTGAAGCCCTTTCCCAAGATAGTGCAGAGCCTTCAACTGATTCTTGTAAACATCATTAACAGCATCATAAATGGAAGCAGGAGAGAGATCTTTTGCATTGGAGCCTAGAGAAGTTAGGTATTTTTCCCTGATAAAAGTTAGGGCATCCTTGAGTTTGATAGTCCTCTTAGCATCCAACCAGGCATCCACATTTCCCTCTGGTTCAGCTTCATCCACTATCTTCTCCTGCTGAGCTTCAACATCCTCCTTGTGGCAAAGTAAGATGACTTCATAATCAACATTTGGTAGATTTGAGGTAAGGAGATGTTGAGCTATCTTTGAGAACTCATCTATCTGTGCCACATGAAGATTTTGTAATTCTTCTCCCGTCAATTGTGGTGGCACAGTAGATGATCCTGAAGCCATGCCATGTTGCACAGGCTTCAGCCATTCTGACAATGTGGCCTTAGCCAAGTTAGAGCTGTTTTCTGGGGGGTTTGATTGATGAGTGTCATCCAGTCTTGGAATGATTGTAGAGGCTGATGTTGTCTCCATTGAAATGGGATGAGTTACAACACCATCTCTATATGCCTGTGAGGGCAAATCCATGTCCATGTGGAATGGAAAGTTTGGCATAGAGTCTCCAGTAAGAACTGGTGAATCCTCTATGTTTTTGTTGGTGTCATTAGGATATGCCCCAGCATGCATTCCCTGACCAACTAGATGTGGTTCCTGGGTGGTGAGCACAGTGTCATGCACCATGTCACTTGAAGTTGGCTCAATCACAGTTTTGGATTGTGATTGATCAATTTCAGAAAAGTCATGTGAATGACTAATCTGTTGAGAAGAAATGTTAGATGTAGATTCTGGAAGAGAAGTGTGGTGTAGATTTGATTTTGGCAACTCCCCCTGAGAAATAGGAGGAGTTTCAAGTGTGATGTGCTCTCCACTCATGGTGTCATCATCCTTATTTCTCCTAGGGTCAAGAGTGAGTTCTTGACCCTGTGCAGACTCAGTACATGTTGTAGTGGGGAGGCTACTCTTTTCAATGCCAATGACCTGTTGAGAGGCCATTGACAGTAACAGGTGTACCCCTTTTTCCACATCTGAATCCTGTTGGGAGGATTCAGTGGTAGGTTTAGATTTGGATTTCTTACTGTGTCTGGTGAGAGGTGACTCAGGAGTCTCACTTTCTATCTCTACAGATTCTTGTATCACTTTTAAGGCTCTCTTCTTAGTCTTCTTTTTAGTAACATCAATCTTTTGAGAGACTGATGCACTTGGCTCCCTAATTTCTACAGTGGTGTTTGCAGAAGGGTTGCTGGATGGGATAGGGAGGCTTGGATTAGACTGTGTAGCTCCTTCAGTCTTAGCCTCCCCTGTCCAGGAAAGTTCATGGTATATGGGCTTATCAAGTGGATAAGATTCAAATGTGTCTTTAATATGCTTGGTCACACTTAGAATCACATCCACTTGATTCCTTGTGTCCAATGAACCAAATAGAATCTTGAACATGGACTTGGAATAAGCCATTTTAGTTTTATCTATACCCTCCAATTCATGGATATTTGCATCAAGATAGTTTAAAATAACTTGAAGGAAACGGGGGTAAAAGATTTCATTACCTGTACCACGAACTGTTCTGCCTAGCCTCTGAGCCAATTCCTTGAGGATGATTGCTCCAACATTTATCTCCTGATTGTGGGCTAGGGAGTAGGCCAGCTTCACAGCAATGTGACTGATTTGGTCCCATCCTGTCTTCCTGCATAAGAACACCTTTTGGAGTGTATCAAAAACAAACGACCACTCCCTCTTGACATGCTTCTTGTTCAACTTAGCCATGTCAACCTTATTTGCATACTTGATGAGGTCCAAGAAAGTAACCATTTCATCATCATTAGCTTCAACATCATGACCCTCGACCTTGAACCCTAGGGCTTCGTTAATCTCCTTCTCCCCAAACTGGAAGGACTTGCCCCCAATTGTGCAATTCACTTCCTGAAATGAGGTTCCATCGTCCCTTGCCATTGTTGCAACCAAGGCTGTTCTCCAGAATCCTTCCAACACATCGACATACAGAGTGGGGTTCAGGGACAAGGCTTGGCGGAGGTAGGAGGTGTTTAAGAACCGTACAAAGCACTTGTACCTTGGGTTTGCCTCCGCCTCTGAGGGAATTGAAAGTAGATTTGTTTCTTTGGGAATGGTTAATGGAATTGAGGATGATACTGTCTGAGATTTGGGTGCCATTTCAAAAGAGAGAGTGAAGAAGAGAGTAGAGAGATTAAGCTTAGGTTTGAGAATTGAGAGCAATAGACAAGATGAAAAGTTGTGAACGGTTAGAAAAGAGTATTTATATGATAGAGACACTGCGATATGGAGTTATGAATATGTACAGTCTATTTGTATGTCGTGAAGTCAAAAATAGCCTGTACCGCAAAGTCTTGCAAAGTATATCGCATAGTCTAAAAATGAACTATGTCGCAAAGTCTTAAAGATGAAAAGATTTGGGGAGACTTTGCGATATAGTATAAATACCCTGTCTAAAACTCTCTTTTTGGAATTTCAAGCAATTTGTCAGACTTTTATCAATTTTTGAAATAAAATTAATTTAAATCAAAATTCTGTCAAATATAGAGACTTGTCGATATAGTTATTCTAGGTCGCGAAGTCATAAAATGAACTATGTCGCAAACTCATGAAACGAACTATATCGCGAAGTGTCACAATCTTAACAGTTTGCGATATAAGTCTGTTTGATTTGAACTGTGTCGTGAACTCTGAAAATCATCTATATCGAGATGTCTCAAAAGCTCACAACTTCACCACCAATTATGAATTTGAAAAATATGCAGTAAAATACTGAAATATTTATAAATCATATCTCAGCTAATTTTCACTTCAAATAAATAGAGCATTTAAACACAGTGAAAATTTACTGCTGTAACAATTAACTAGCATACTTACTTAGAACAACTAAATGAAGGATTGAGCATTCCAATTTCACTCATCAGTCTGTTGAAGACAGCTTCATTCAGAGGTTTAGTAAATATGTCAGCTAATTGTTTCTCAGTTGGAACATAAGAGACTTCCATGGTACCATTTGCAGCATGTTCCCTAATGAAATGGTACCTGATCTCAATGTGCTTTGTAGTAGAATGATTAACAGGATTGGCAACTATGGATATTGCACTAGTATTATCACACATCAGAGGAATGTGTTCTAATACTAGTCCATAATCCATGAGTTGATTTCTAATCCAAAGCAATTGAGCACAGCAACTTCCAGCAGCAATATATTCAGCCTCAGCTGTGGATTTTGCTGTGGACTGTTGTTTCTTACTGAACCAGGACACTAACCTTTGGCCTAAGAATTGGCAGCTTCCAGAGGTGCTCTTCCTATCAATTCTGCATCCAGCATAATCAGAGTCTGTGTAACCAACCAGGTTGAACCCAGTTCCCTTTGGATACCATAGCCCAAGATTAGGAGTCCCTTTAAGATATTTGAAAATCCTTTTGATAGCCATCATGTGAGATTCCTTGGGATCAGACTGGAACCTTGCACAAAGGCATGTGGCAAACATGATATCAGGCTTGCTAGCTGTGAGATAGAGTAGTGATCCAACCATGCCTCTGAAAACCTTGATGTCTACTCTTTTGCCCTTTCTTGTCTTCATCAAGCTTGATTGCAGTGGACATATGAGTTTTTGCAGGGGATGAGTCTTCTAAACCATATTTCTTCAAAAGATCTTTGACATACTTTGATTGGTTTATGAAGATGCCATCCTCCCTTTGATGTACTTGCAAGCCTAGAAAGTAGGTTAATTCTCCCATCATATTTGCTTTGCATCAACTTAGATAACCTTTCACAGAGTTTTTCATTTGAAGAGCCAAAGATGATATCATCCACATAGATTTGAACAAGAATGATATCATTTCCATGCTTCTTGAAGAATAGGGTTTTGTCAATTGTACCCCTGGTAAATTGATGCTCAAGAAGGAATTGAGATAGAGTTTCATACCAGGCTCTAGGTGCCTGTTTGAGTCCATAGAGTGCCTTGAGCAGTCTATACACAAAGTTTGGGAAGTCTTCATTCTCAAAACCAGGTGGTTGAGACACATAAACTTCTTCAGCAAGATCACCATTGAGAAATGCACTTTTCACATCCATTTGATACACCTTGAAATCTGAGTGAGCTGCAAAAGCCAGGAAGATTCTGATGGCTTCCAGTCTAGCTACAGGTGCAAATGTCTCATCATAATCAATGCCTTCTTGCTGACAGTATCCTTTGGCAACCAACCTTGCTTTGTTTCTAATTACCACTCCTTCTTCATCCATCTTGTTTCTGAACACCCATTTGTTGTCAATAACATTCTTTCCTTTTGGAGGTGGCACTAGTTCCCATACTTTGTTTTTCTCAAATTGATTCAATTCTTCTTGCATGGCAACAATCCAATCAGAAATCTTCAAAGCTTCTTCAACTACTTTAGGTTCCTCTTGTGACAGAAAGCAGCTATACAGACATGTATTCATTGTTGCCCTTCTTGTTCTAACTCCCTCACCAGGATCTCCAATGATTTAATCCCTAGTGTGGGCTCTGTCCCATTTCCTTGTGTGCCCCTGTTCATTTCCTTGGTCTGTTCCAAGCTCATTTTGGTTGACAGTTGCATTCTCTTCTTCTCCCCCTGTGTTTGTGAACCCTTGCACAGGTGTTTGAAGAAGATTGTCAACTTCAAGAATTTCATTTTCTAGAACAGTTTGAACAGTTGGTTCATCTTCACTTTCAGAATCCTCAAAATAACCTTGATTCTCAAATCTTAATGGTACACTGTCTTGATCACTTGTTTTAAGTCCAGGAGTTTTCTTGTCATCAAAGGTAACATCCATGCTTTCCATGACTTTGTGTTGCTCAGGTACAAACACCCTGTATGCTGTCCTTTCCAGAGAGTATCCAATGAAGATACCTTCAAATGCCTTTGCATCAAATTTTCCAACATGCTCAGAGGTATCTTTCATCACAAAACACTTGCTTCCAAACACATGCAGATGCTTGAAGGATGCTCTTTTTCCAGTCATTAATGAGTAAGGAGTTTTGCCAGACTTCTTATTGATCAATGTTCTATTTTGCACATAGCATGCTGTGTTAACAACATCAGCCCAAAAGCTAGTAGGTAGCTTTGCATCCAACAGCATTGTCCTTGCAGCTTCAATGAGAGTTCTATTCTTTCTCTCAACTACTCCATTTTGTTGAGGTGTTCTAGGAGCTGAGAATTGTTGAGAAATTCCTTTATCTTTGCAAAACTCATACAATGTTGAATTTCTGAACTCAGTCCCATTATCACTTCTCAAAGCAACTACAGAGGAACCAGTGCTTTGTGCTTCTCTATCAACTCTCTTGATATGCTCTATTATGACTTGAGGTGCTTCATCCTTGGAGAATAGGAATTCCACCAAAGTATATCTTGAATAATCATCAACCATCACTAGAGCATATTTCTTTTTGGAAAGGGACATTACATTCACAGGGCCAAATAAATCCATGTGAATTAGCTGCAGAGGTTTTGAGTTTGTATTGAGCAACTTGTTCTTGTGACTTGATCTTTTAATCTTTCCTTTTTGACAAGCTTCACATGCTCCATCTTGCACAAACTCCAAGGCAGGCAAATCCCTGATGAGTTCTCTCTTGGTTAGAGAGTTCATTGCCTGAACATTCAAGTGTAGAAACAACAAATTTCTCCCTTGTCTGCAGCCTTGAGATCAGCTACAAACAGGCTTCCTTTCTTCACACCAGTTAGAACAACTTCACCACTTTCTCTTTTTGAGATTGAACAATGATCTTCATCAAATTCCACTTTGAAACCCCTGTTGGTAAATTGTCCAATGCTCAAGAGATTATGCTTCAGTCCTTCAACAAATGCTACATCTTCAATAATGACATTTCCAGATTTAACACTGCCATATCCCATTGTATAACCAATGTTGTCATTTCCAAAGGTTACTGATGGGCCAGCCTTTTCCTCAAAATGTGATAGCATGGCTATATCACCAGTCATGTGACTTGAGCATCCACTGTCCAAGATCCATATGACTCTTTTATTCCTGTTGCCCTGCATTCACAAAGTAACTAAGTTGTTTTTGGTACCCACACTTGGTAGGGTCCAGATGATTTAGAAACATTTTTGTTAACAATTCTTCTGTCATAAATTGCATTCCTCACAGTAGGAGACTTCACTTTTCTGTGGCTTTAGAGTTTACACTCTTAGGCTCACATGAAGTTTTCACCCTCTCACCCTTGATTGGGGATCCTGTCCTGTGAGTGTGTACATGTGTGTGTGATTCACAGGATTGTGCAAAGTCAAGTTTATGCTTAAGAGATAAACAGTTAGCAATCACAGTCACATAGCATGTCATGCAGTTTGGCTTACCACAGAAAGAATCATGACTAGAATTTATGCTAGCAGAATGGTTACTCAGGTTATCAACTTCAGCAATCTCAGGCTTACTACACTTATGAGTCAAATGATTAACAGATAGGCATTTCTGACATTGTTTCCTGGGAGCATTTGGCACATAAGCATAGTTGTTACCCTTGTTGACACCTACCTTACCATTTCTGTTTTGTTTCTTTTTCTTAACAACTTCTTTCTTTACTTTAGCACTCTTGACAAGGTTGTCTTTGGTCTCTTTCTGACTGACAGATTCAGGAGAGGAAGAAGTGTCTTTAACAGCCTCATCTTCTTCAAGAAGTTGTTGTTTGATGATCAATAGTTCTTCATCAAACTCAACAACACTCTTTTTGAAGATGGGCTTTTCAACACTAGACAGAATGGTTGGGGCATTTTTGTTTGTAAAAGATTCTTTTCCTTTGCCCTTTGCCTTCTTCCTTCCTTTATCATTCTCATAGTCAAAACCAACTCCAACCTTGCAATCTTCAGTGTGTTCCTTGTGATAGGTTTGAATAAGCTCAGATGAGTTTTTGAAACTTCTTAGCTTTAATTCATTTTCAGCAATTTGCTCTCTAAGTGCCTTTTCTATTTGTTCAGCACAAATTACTTTGTTTTTGAGATACTCAATCTCCTTATTCAAACCATCAAGGCTCACCACCATTAACTCAAGTTCCTCATTCTTTTCTGTAAGCTCAAGGTTCTTAGCAGTTAGCCTGTCAATTTCTTCATTAGCAACTAACATGCTAGTATGAATATTAAACATTTCAGTACTCATGTCTTCAACAGTCTGCTTGTATTGAAAGGGGGTCATGTTAAGAGAAGTAAGAATAGGTACCTGACTTGAAGAATCACCATCATCAGAAAATGCCATCAAGGCCTAATTTGAGTACTCTTTTTCTTCTTCTTCATTAGAGTCATCCCAGCACTTTCCCTCAGCAATAAAAGCTTTACCCTGTTGTTTCTTGAGCAGAGCTTCATACTTGGCTTCAAGCTCTAAGTATGCTTTATCCTTCTTGACCTATTTAGGCTTCTTGCACTCAGTGGCAAAATGCCCAAGTTCATTGCAGTTATAGCATCTTATTTTGGACCTATCCACACTCCCAGATTTGTATCCTCCTTTAGCTGCACCAGCAATCCCTTTTCCTTTGTTGAAAGAGTTTGAGCTACCTGAACCACCAGCATTTCCACTATTGAATCTAGACTTGAATGGCTGCTTCCTCTTAAACCTGATGTTAGGATATCTCCTAGCCATATAAGCAAAAGATTTGTTTTCCATCTTGTCCAACTCATCTATGCTGTAGAACTCATCATCCTCAGACAAGTCATAAACATCCTGAGTTTCATCACTTGTGTCATCACTTTCCAGTTCCTCAATCTTGACTTGACTGACTTTTAGAGATTCCATTCTTTGACCTAGATTGTCAGCAATAAGGGCATAAGAGGTACTGGCCATTAATCCTTGCTTTGCTTGAATAGATCTCTTTTGAAACAGCTCTAACTCATATGTCTTCAAAACACCATACAGCACATCAAAACCAATCTTTGTTAGATCACTTTCTTTAAGAGAAGAGATTCTTGGTTCCAAGTGATCTGGAAGAGTTAGTAAGAACTTCATATTGAGCTCTTCTGTCTCATAGTGTTTGTCATAGAGTTTGAGCTCATTTATCAGCTTGTTGAACCTCTCAAATACTTCTGTGATTTCCTCCTTTGGTTGAGCCATGAATGCTTCATACTGTGAGACCAGAATCTGCTTTTTGTTCTTCCTTACCTCAGGAGTTCCTTCACATAGCACTTCTATGAGATCCCACATTTTCTTTGCACTACTGCAGTGGGCAACAGTACCATACATGTTGAAATCCATAGATTCACAGATGATAAGTTGGAGATGTCCATCCAGTGCTATTTTCTCCTTTTCAGGATCAGTGTATTTTGAGGGGTCTTTAGGAACATGCCTTGCTGGTATTATCTCAGTGCCTACTGTTGTTTCACCAATCTCAATCATTGGAATAAAGGGACCATGCTTTAGTATGTCTAAATACATGGGATTAGAAGCTTTGATGAACAGTAACATCTTCTTCTTCCATAAGCTGTAGTGCTCCTTGTTGAAGGGAGGAATCTTGATACTGCTTAGTTTCTGTGAACTCATTCTTGATCTTTTTCTGTTTGTATGTTAACAGCCTGTTCTGATAGCACTTGTTAGAAATGAATACTACTAGAAACTAGACAGAGGGGAGGGGGGGTGAATGGATAGTTTGATATATTTTTCGATTCTTGAAACACAAGATAAACTGTATATGATTATGCTATGTTATATGCAAAAAGTAAACAACACACACAATCACTTTAATCTACTTTGTATTAAGTAAATTAAATACTACAGCTTTCCAAAAATTCACAAATGAATTTCTGGCTTCTAAACAAGAACAGTTTGTATCTTGCTTGCTTACAGAGAAAAGAGTGCTTAAGATAAAACTTTGTGTATATCTCTTACAGCTCACAGTGGTGTGTGCACAATATATATATTCACCTATACAAACTAGGCACACACAATATTACACAGCTAACCCCCTTCTGAAAGTCCAACTTGTCCTGTCATAAGAAGTTCACTGTGTCAGGAAGAACCACCTGCTTTTCGGAGTCTTTCCCGTTTCTGTAGCTGCTTGTCTCTTATCTTTCTCTCCAAGTTTAGCTGTAGATTTGCCATCTGTTCTTTAGACCACCTTGCTAGAACAAATGCTTCAGTATTTGTCTCTTTTGATTCTTGGTTCTGTACCTTGATTTGTCTTGTTGTAAACGGCTAAGTGTTGATATCGTGAACTCCACTTTATTCCTGACTTCGCGATGTCCCTTGTAAAGACTACGCGATATGGCCTTTGAGGACTTTGCGACATAGGCCATTTGATGACTATGCGACATAGGTCATTTGAGGACTATGCGACATAGGCCATTTGACAACTATGCGACATAAGCCATTTGAGGACTTCACGATCTAGGCATCTTTGACTTTGCTGACTTCAACACTTCACGACATGAGTCTTGAGGACTTCACGACATAGTACAAAATTGACTATGCGATATAGCACTTCTTGACTTCACGACATAGCTTTCTTCTGACTTTGCTATATAATGCCTTAGACAAATTTCTGCAACTTATTTCTTCAGGGCCTTATTCATCTCTATCCTGCTGCATGAACACTTCTGAACTTCTACCAGGACAATTATTCAATGGCCTATATACAGTCTAGATGCAAGAAACTTTACTAAGCTCATTATAAGTCTGAGCATACATGATCAAGCTAATGTTCATGAGAACAAGACAAGTACATTGAGAGACCTATACTATATCCCAATGATAGAATTCACTAGGTCATGTAATATGACATAGTCACATAGTGTAGGCTTGTTAATAGTAGTGTTCAGACATGTCTTGAGCCTAACACCTCAATTAAGCACATTGAAATACGTGCAAAAATAAGTGGCTCAATATTTTTGAGGAATATAACTTACATGAAAAACATTTTCCAAGAAAATATGTTCCATGAAAAACATTTTCCAAGAAAATATGTTCCATGAAAAACATTTTCCAAAATCAAGTTATTTTCTGGCAAACAAACGGAGCCCAAGGCTCAGTTTGTTTTCCGAAAAATAATTTGGTTTTGGAAGGTATTTTTCTTGGAAGATATTTTCTGGAAATCATTTTCCGGAACATATTTTTCCGAAAAATAATTTCTCCAGGAAATTAATTTCATAAGACTCTGCATTAATAGAAGAAGGAAATACACAGAAGAAACTCTTAGAGCATCTCCATTGGTGTTAGCTAAAATTGTTGGCTAAAATCATATAATATACTGATTATGTAAAATTTGTTGAACCTGTAAGGTATTGTGCTCCAATGGAGTTGGCTATATGAGTTATTATTATTTTAAGTTGTTAAAAATATAATATATAATTAGAATATGGTAAAGGTGGAGTTTTACTACAGGTCTACAGGTTCGACAAAAATAGTCAATATAAAGTGGTTGACTATATTTTTGGCTAACAGTAATGTTTCATTGGAGTTGAGAGAATTTTACATATTCTCTAAATTTTTTATTTATGGCATCTTATCTATAATTTTAGCTGAGGGTTATAGACCATTGGAGATGTCTTAGGACGGAGGTAAATAGTTCACCTGTTAGTTACAAAACTTACTCCACAACAAAGCAATGGTAAGCGCTATCCTATCCAAGACTTGTTCAACGTAGTGAAAGTAAGAATACCTCCAAGATTTGATGAAATGCAGAGAAGCACAGAATCCTAAAAAGCCAACCAAGAGATCAGGTCCTATCCCAGCGTAAAACCACAAGCTTTTGTCATCAGGATCAGCTTCATTGTAGTCATGAACATTATGCGATTCCGTGACACCATCACAGGGCTCCAATATTGGTCGACTACAGAGCTGATTGTTGCCAACATAGATGGAAGGATCGTCGAGGGTCTGAAGTTGGTATCCGGAGGGTATTTTCCCTGATAAATTATTATATGAGAGATTCAAGCGGCTTAAAAAGTTCAAATTTGATAGACTTTGTGGAATAGGACCATGAAGTTCATTTCCGGAGAGATCGAGAAATTCCAGTTTTTCGAGTTTCCCTATGTTAGGGATCCTTCCAACTAGATTATTGCCTGCTAAATTCAATAAACTACGGAGATCTATCAACTCTTCTGGAATCTCTCCCGTCATGTTGTTTGATAGATCAATGGAAAACATAAACCCAAGTGTACAAGTATATTTTAGCTCATAACCTTTCGAATTATCTAATATCACTTCACCGTAACTCAAATTATGGCACTAAAATTGCCAAAACAAGGAGGAATCTTTCCCTCAATTTGATTTCTTGCCAAATTTAAGATTTGAATCGATGAGTATTGGCAAACCTGTGTGGGAATTTTACCATAAAAATTGTTGGACCGTAGTATTAAATACTTGAGATAAGGCCGTTCTCCAGTCCAACAGGGAAGAATGTCGCTTAAATTATTTTTCCCCACATCAAGTGCGACCAACTTTGTCAAATTTTGGAACGACAAAGGAAGTTTCCCTTGAAAGTTGTTGTGCAAGTTTAGATATTGGAGATTTGGTAGAGAACCCAAAGAAATAGGAATATCGCCAAAGAAACTGTTATTCATCACATCAAGATCCCTCAATCCTGTCATGTTTCCTATACAGCGAGGGAGTTCTCCTGATAAATTATTGTTGGAGATAACTAAAGTTTTCAAGGATGTTATATTGCATAGGAATGAGGGAAATTCACCAGACAAGCGGTTACTTGAGACTGATAACGTATACAGACCATTTGGAGCTTCTGATATTAGTGACAGTTGTTCCCCGATGATCTCATTGTTAGATATATCAACATCGGAGGCATGCGATAACAGACTCACAAACCAATGAGCTGGGATAGGATCTGATATGCTTGTATTTCTCATCCAAAGAAACATTATGTATCTCTGTGACAGCAACCAGTTGGGAAATTTAGGCCCCAGTTTCAAGGACTCCATGTATACTTCACGGAGCTGAAATGGAGGAATCCAATCAGAACTAACACTCATCACTAAGTTCGATTTTGAAGATATAAGCAAATTTGTTAGCCTTGTGAGGTTAGCAAAGTGATGCTCCGATAAAAAACCGTCCCATGAATTAGAATAAAGTTCCAGAGATTTTAGATATGATAGTTGTCCAATGCATGAAGGAATGGTACCACTGAATTGATTAGTATGGACCTTCTAACTTTCTAACTTTGGCAGTTGGCAAAATGTTTTGGGTAGACAGCCCCCTAATTCATTTGTACCTATAGAGAGGTCTGTAAGTTCTGTGAGATTGCCCATTTCAGGTGGAACTGACCCATTCAATTTATTCTCTCTGAGAGAAAGTGTAGAAAGTAATGTCAAATTGCCTATATCTTGCGGAATCCGACCGTGGAAATTGTTGAATGAAAGATCAAGTACTAAAAGGGCACTCAGTCTGCCCATCGATTTAGGAATCAAGCCATTTAAATCATTGTGAGAAAGATCAAGTTTAGTAAGAGATGTCAAAGCCCCTATAGATTCAGGGATTATACCTTGGAAAAAATTGCCCCATAGATCAAGTTCACTAAGGAAAGTCAGACTTCCAATATATTTAGAAATTGGGCCAGTAAAATAGTTACGTTCAAGATTGACATGCACGAGACCAGTATTGTTAAAAATCCACAAAGGGAAAAAACTGTTGAGCTGGTTGCTACCAAGATCAGGTGAAAATGAAATAAGAGATCTTAGATCATTAAAAATATAACGATGAATGTTGTATGATAGCTTACAATTCTGCAGTAGAAGTACTGAAACCGAACTAGGAAGTTTGTTTACAGTCGACCCATCAGTAGCGTTGGAAAGATTAACCCAAGAGAGATCCAAGTATTCCAAAAAAGAAAGCTTATGTAACCACTTCATGCTATCAATGTCTAGTAGACCATTAAATCTTAAATCAAGGTACTGTAAACTTGAAAGGTTTCCTAGATGATGGGGAACTATGCCTTTAAAATTGCATCCAGAGAGGTTGAGATGCGTTAAATCCCTAAAGGACCCAAAAAAATCTGGAATTTGACCATTAAAATTGATGGAACTCAAGTCCAAATAATTTAAATATTTACAATCAAGCAAGGAAGGAGGTAACTGACCAACTAAATCACTGCTTTGAAGATCAAGTCCAGTGATGTGGCCCGTTAAGTTGTTGCAAACAATTCCACGCCATGCACAACAATCATCTCCAACCCAAGACGACAAGTAATTGAAGTCGTCAACAATATTTGCTTTAAGGAGCACCAAAGCTTGTTTCTCAGTCTCAATGCAGCTTTTATTCCAAGAGCCTCGAGTGATGATCCCACAACAAAACCTTAAACTTGCAACAATACATAATGCATAAAGCAGTAGTAAAATCATGTGTTTTTGCATTTCCATAGCTAGAATCAATTTATAGAATAAATATTTTAGATATGCGTGGTTATGAATGTAACTAGAGATCGATCTAATACACACAAATATACATAGAGAAAGATCATTCATGGGCAGGTTCATGAAATGTAGTCATGAAGAAGACTTGAGAGTCAGCCGTCCTTGGCATTTCCATCCCTTTCTACTTCTAGTTTCATGTCATGAGTCAACTGAGACTTGCTTGGCATAATGAATGAAGGGTCAATCCTGGAAGGATGATAGTTGCACCATGTCTTACCTTATTATCAACAATTAAGATTATTACCTATTTTTTATGTGAACACAATTACTATCTAACAGGGACATGCACCCATGAATAAATTGATTATTTGACAGAATTTACTTAATTCACCAATTGCATTCCAGTTCAGAAAGACGATACATTTTTTTGTATATTTAGAAAAGACCAAGTCCTCCATTATTCTACTGGTTCCTACCTTTCTCTATCTGTTGAATAGTGAATATTAATCTGATTGTTCAAGAGAGAGAAACAATTAGAAGAACCTTTTCATGTTGATGATCACATAATCATAAGAGGACAAGCAGACACGCCAATTATTCTGAATTCCAGGGTTGACTTGTCTATATATCTCTGCACCAACTTGAAATCAGAACCTTAGAACTAATTTACATGTTTTCTAAGTTCTAATTCAGAATAAAGTTCTAATTTGAACCTGACCCGTTAGATTTAATATTTAATATACTATCAAAGGTATAAATTTCGAAAGGTGATGACCCTATTTAACCGAAACTGAAAACAAGGAGGTCCAACATGCCTCACTGAGTAAATATAACATTGTCCCAACATAAATCACAAGTGATCATCATCGTCGTTATCACTGGCATCAGAACCATATTCACCTTGGTTATGCTGGCAAGCATTACCTGATAGTCTATTACCAGGTCAGATCTTCAGGATTGGTTGACCAGTGGCCATGTGAGAATCGATTGTTGCCTACATAGTTTATAGGTGGAGGGACTATTGAGGGTCTTGGTTTATCTCCACCTCTCCAATAGGTAATCTCACTGATAAATTGTTGAATGATAGATTCCACTGGCTTACAGAGGTTGCAAGAGATAGACTCTGGAAGCAAACTGTGAAAATGAATTATTTGAGAGTTGAAGTACCGAAAGATGTTTCAAACTTTCAAAGATTAAGTTATCCAACCAAAAAAAAATGTTCTCCAAGATTATGATAAGCAAGGCCAGTAATGTTAGAAAGTAGAAACCCATGCAGAATCTGCAGAGTGAAGTTTGTTGTGTCTGAGATCAAGGTAAACAAGAGATGTCAGATTATTCATAAGAAAGAAATACCCTAAAAAACAACTTAAAATTTTTAAATAACATGAATACAAGAGTGACCATTCATGTCATGAATCAAAATCAGTTAAAGATTTTCATGACAATAGCTAAACTCGACACTCAGTCGTTGTGATGAATACATGTACGAGCAAAAAAATCAGAAATAATCTGCTGATATAGAGATTCTAAAATTTGTAATAAAGAGATAGTGTTAATCTGAAAATGACTCGGATCTAAATGAAGCATATATCTTACTGCATCCATGAAACTAGATTTAGAAAATGATTTTGGAGACTCGAGAATCTGAACCTGATTCAAGACCATGGTACCTAAACCAAAACTCACCAGTTGACAGGCTTTTGCAATACAACTAGTAAAACCATTACTGAATATCACCATAACATACAAAGCTACCCAAGACCCTCTCTACATAAACCAGAAAAATATTTACTCTCTCCGTCCCAAAATAAACGAATCACTTCCTTTTTCACATATTTTCTTACATTTGGAAGATAACAATACCCAATAATAAATCTGATTAGAATGGGTGAATGGGTCTCATTGGACTAGTATATAAAGAACATACCGTCATTCATAGAGACACTAGAGTGAATAAGCTTTTGCATTAAGATTAATCGTGTAATATTGATAATTTAGCATAAAATGATTATAAATTATTTATTTAGTAATATCGCATAAAATGATTATAAATTTTTCAAATACACTTTTGCATTATAATTAATCATGTAATCTTGATAATTTCGCATAAAATGATTATAAATTATTTATTTAGTAATAGTATAATTCTCTCAAAACTAAATGCACACAAAATAAATTTAAGAAAAGGGAACAAGGGACGGAGACAAACCACAAAACACAAATTGACAATTTAAGAAGAAAACAAAATTTAGGTTGGTAGAGTGGCAAATAATTGATTCACTGAATTTTTTTTACATATTTCTTTGTATACATCATATTTTTTTTAATGAATAAACTACCATATCTCACTCTTAGTCAACCTTAATCATTTCTTTCTTGAATCAAAAATAAAAAATAATATTAAAATAATAATAATGGAAATTGGAATCTTCAGGTCATAAAGATGATGAAAAAAATTTCATTAGCCCAACTCAACCCCATGTCTCTTTCCAACCTGGTTTCTTACTTTCTCTTCCAATCTTTAAACCTATAGAATCATATTTGTATGTATACGTGTGTTTACATCTCTTTACAGAGGATTAAATATTACAAAGTTGAAGACTTTACACAACACTTTCAGTTCTGTCTTCTTGAAACAACAAAAGCAACTAAAAAACAGAGGTGAAAATCAAGAAACCATGTCGGTGAGATTCATAGCCCACCAATTATTTTTCAGTGCAGTTCTATCAGGAGACTTGAAATCACTTAAAGAAATCATAAAAAATGAAGGGTTGGACTCAGATCATGCAGTTGATGCTTCAGTTGTTTCTGCTCTGATGGAGCTACAGAGTGATAAGGGTGAAACTGCTCTGTTTATAGCTGCTGAGAAGAATCATGAGAAAATGTTTATTTATTTGCTCCAGTTTTGTGATCTCAAGATTGTTAAAATTAAGTCTAAGGCTTCTGGTTTGGATGCTTTTCATGTTGCTGCTAAGCATGGCCATTTAGGTACTGACTTTTAAATCTCTCATACTATGTGTGTGTGTGTGTGTTTGTTGCTTATGTTGTTTGATTGTGTTCATAATTATGTTTTTAGTTTAATTTTCTGTTTGATGTTGTCTTTATGATTACCATTTTTGTTGCTAATTTAATTTAAGGTCTGTCAAATTGTCAATTATTACTGCAAATGGTATATATTTGTAAGGGATGGCCATGTGGCTTAATCTCCTTTCTCAAATAACAAATTTAATTTAAGGCTGATTATTTAGCTTTCTTTTGGTATCGGTTTGAGCTTAACTTAAATGTGATGAATAAGACTGTAATAGTTTTTAGATTCAGTTTTAACAATAGATGCTACTATATAAGTGGTTCTTTAAGCTCCTCAGTCCTATTATTAAGCTTCCTATGTATTGAGCTTAGTTCAAAGTAGGGAATTCTGTAGTTTCGCTAGAGGCTGTCCATATGAAATGAGCAGAGGGGTTTAACATAGGTTTTAGCCTAGCTTACGGAATACGGAATGCCTCTTCAGCTCTCCTAAAGTTGTCCTTTCCTTCTTCTCTGGCTGAAGATGCAAATGTGGTTTTTCAAACCCCTAAGTATGGCAAAAGTTATATTTAAACTCAATAGCGTGCATAACATAATGCTTCTTAGTGTGTAAGACGCAATAGTAAATAATGTATTTAGTCGTACATGTAACTCTTTGATGTTTGGTAGGTTTATGTTGTGTTTGGTTGGGATGAATGGAATGGAATGGAATGGAATGGAATGATAAATTAAAGGAAAGTAATGGGAGTTGGAGGGAAGATTTAAATGTCATTCCATTCCATTCCATTCCATTCACCCCAACCAAACACAACCTTAGGGAATTAGGCCAAGAGTTGAAACTGGCACATATGTGATATGTAGGAACATACATTTTAGCATTTATATGGGTCAGCAACAAGTCGGTGTATTAATATTCTTAGATCTTAATAGTCATCTAGGTCCACAATTTTATGAACTAACATTTAGAAAACAATTTATCTGATTACATATTATCAGCCTTTAGCACTGTTGAACACATTAGATATGTCTCCAATTTCCTAGTGTACTACATGTTTCCGGATAACCAAGTAAACTGAAGTTGCTAGTGTCAAAAACAAAACAAATTTTTAATTTTAGGCATAAATGGAATTTCACAATTTCGCAGAGAGATTTTTAAAGGTGTACATTTCAAGTTACTAAATAATGATCATGAGGGTTTCCTTGTGGCAGCAGATCCAGGTCAGTGTAGACAATTTAACAGTAGAGGTATAAATGACATTTTCAACCACTTTGCCAGTTAAAGTAATTTGTGGTTATTGCTTTTGTATGTAGGAATTGTAAATGAGCTTTTGGGATTGTGGCCTGAGCTATGTAAATCATGCAATGCCTCAAACACTAGTCCTCTGTATTCAGCTGCTGAAAAGAACCATTTGGAGGTAGTAAATGCCATATTAGATGCTGATGTGAGTTCGATAAGGATAGTAAGAAATAATGGAAAAACTGCACTGCATAATGCTGGAAGATATGGCCGCCTTGGTGTGGTAAAAGCGCTTTTAGACAGAGATCCCGAGATTGTTTCCATTAAAGATAAGAAAGGTCAGACTGCACTTCATATGGCTGTAAAAGGTCAAGATACTTCCGTAATAGAGGAGATACTAATGGCCGATCATACCATATTAAATGAACGTGACAAGAAGGGTAATACGGCTGTGCACATTGCCACAAGGAAATGTCGTCCGCAGGTATGACTGTTCTGACATAGTTTTTTGTAGAGCAGAGAAACTCCTTTCTTCTGCATAACTTTTTGATATGGCTTACTTGTCTTAAGTGTTTACTTGCTCTTGGTTTACATACTTCTGATCTGACACTCCTACTTACTGTTTATCTGTTTAGTTTTGCCACAAATCCACGGTGACTATCTTTCTGTATTTTCCTATTGCTATGGGGAGCCATATTATATACATACAATTGTAGGAGTTTTTAACTATCATACGACACTTTGTATCCTAACAAATCACGAACACAATTTCGTTTTTGATATATTTATGCTCTAGTTTACATTTTTGTGTTTAGTGCTAAACGAATTTTCCATCTGTTTTCTTTCAGATTGTAAGTCTTTTGCTGAGCTATACATCTATCAATGTCAATGCCATTAACAATAATCAGGAAACTGCAATGGATTTGGCTGATAAGCTCCAATATGGAGAATCTGCTCTGCAAATTGTGGAGGCTTTAACAGAGGCTGGTGCCAAGTATGCTAGGCATGTTGGCCGACTTGATGAGGCCATGGAACTCAAAAGGACAGTAAGCGATATCAAGCACGAGGTTTACTCTCAGCTCATACAAAATGAAAAGACCCAGAGACGGGTTTCAGGTATAGCTAAGGAACTCAAGAAAATTCACAGGGAAGCTGTCCAAAATACAATAAATTCTGTAACAGTTGTTGCTGTTCTATTTGCCTCCATAGCCTTCTTGGCTATATTTAACTTGCCTGGTCAATATTTAACTGACGGGCCAGAAACAGGAAAAGCTTATATAGCAGGCAGTACTGCATTTAGACTATTCTGCCTTCTGAACGCTACTTCCCTCTTTATATCGCTGGCCGTTGTTGTTGTCCAAATCACTTTAATTGCATGGGACACCAGAGCACAGAGACAGATTGTTTCGGTCGTAAACAAGCTAATGTGGGCTGCCTGCATTAGCACTTGCGGGGCATTTCTTTCTATAGCATTTGTTGTTGTTGGCAAAGGAAGCTCATGGATGGCCATCACAATCACCGTAGTAGGAGTTCCTATACTACTTGGTACGCTTGTTAGTTTATGCTATTTTGTATTTAGGCAACACTTTGGATGTTTCGGAAATGATTCTCCACGACGAATCAAGAGGGCTAGCGGAAGTAAATCGTTTTCCTGGTCTGCGTATTCAGCAAATATCTCAGATTATGATCATGAGTCTGATCATGACTGGGTCTATGCTTTATGACTGCTGCACATTGCCGATGCCTTTTCTGTTGGCCTAGAGTCATGGAGTGCTTGGGGTAACAGGAAAAAAGTGCTTTCTTCTAGATTTAACAGAGAAAAGCATTGTTTTCTAAGGATTAGTTGCTTCCATTCTGTCTTGTAAGTAACTTAAAGTTCAGCCAAATGACCCCTTTATAGTTGGGTCATGTTCCTTCCAATGGAAAACTAGTAGTTTTGTAGATTTTGTAAATGCAAAATGTAAGAGCTTTTATAAAGTAATGCACCATTATGTTGAGCCGTTAGAGGCCTTGTTAGAAAGATGTCAATTTAGATTCTTGATGCCAATTTTTATAATTAGCAAAGTATTTCCTGTTTAATCTGAAAATGAAGCAATTCAAGCAAATCTTAAATTTCAGAAAGAGCAATTGTTATTGCGATTTTCAGAAAGAAGTGTCAAATATCAGACAAGAAAAAGCAGACCTTTTGTAATACACATCTAATTCGTTTTGTGAGGATGCATGTCACTTTCTTAGGATACCTGTTACTTCTAACATATCTGTCACTTCTGATATATCTTGGGAGAAGCACTATTTGAGGTGCTTATGATCTGAGGAACATTTCATTGTGGCATAATGGAGATGCGCATCAGGTACACATCTTTTTAACTGAAGCTCCAATGCTTGAATTCTTCTTAAACACGTGCTAAAGTACATTTCTCTAAAAATCAATTTACTCGACTGAGTACTCGAA
Organism: Heracleum sosnowskyi; assembly: GCA_030848705.1. Classification (NCBI taxonomy): domain Eukaryota; kingdom Viridiplantae; phylum Streptophyta; class Magnoliopsida; order Apiales; family Apiaceae; genus Heracleum; species Heracleum sosnowskyi. The sequence goes on from JAUIZM010000087.1 coordinate 322,559, forward strand.
AATCGAAGGTCAAGCTATTAGGATTGGAGCAAGTATTCGAAAAATCAGCGGATTACTCAAATTTAGTTTTGAAAACGCAACCAGTGTAAACGATTTTTGAGTTTTAAAACCTTGCTTAAAATGCATATATCTTTTACTCAAATGTGTCATTTTCCAAATTTCCAACATTTTATATTATCTTTTGCATATTTGTATTGTTTTGAACATTAATACCAACATGGACAACTTACATCAGCGAGCATTAATGGGACTCAGATTTTTCTCTTTCCTTTTCCACCAAACTAATTTACCGATTTTCCATTTTAATGCACTTTTACAATTTTTACATGTAATTATCATAATTTTCACAAAAAAAGGCTTCTAGTTAACTGTCAGCTTAAGTAAAAACATCCTTCACGTTCCAGTCAGCCCTGATCTAATCCCCTCATCGACAGGGGAGGGGATTTGGAGAATATTGCGAAACATGGCAAGTGAAGAGGATAGTTTTATATAAATTTCCAAGAACAAGGCAGGCACTTGCTTCAAACATTAATAAATAAAACAAACTGTGCATTTTTCTAAAATTAAATATCTACCTCTAGCTCATATGGTTTTCCAATAAAAATAACAGAACCATATGAGCATATGCCTTGTTTGTGCGGGGGAGGGGAGGGGGTAGCTTAAGACCACCCAAAAGCTTAATCAAAATCATTGACCTGTTATCCTGACCTTTGTAGGAAGTATAACTAAAAACACTACTATGATATACAATTTACATTTTATACCAGCACTATCCTCATCCACGTCTGGAACATTGATACTGCATCAGCAGCCTTACAAAAGTAGATTCATTTCATGGCAAGGAAGATAACTGTCAAAGCTGAGCTGCCCTGGACCTCTGCGAGCTGGTCTTGAAGGTCTATTAATTTCTGTCACTGTAGAAGACTCTATAGATTCTTCTGGTCTTTGTACATCCTGAATAATCATTTGACAGCAATACACTTCAGAAGGGGAGGTGGGAACAACAATAAACAGTTGAACACTTCCGTACAACTACACAATCTAAAAATCAGGATATAACTGAACATTTTTGCAAACAGCTACAGTCTGCCACGAATGAGTACCTTCATCCCCCAAGAACTCTTTTATAGTACAGAAAACTACAACTAACATGGGGATCTTTCATTTTAAAGAATCAATCTGAAATAGAACTACCAGTGGCAGGAAAAAGCAAGTGAGGGTTTGATAAGTAGATATTTATTATTAGTTTATCCTTATATTTTTAGTAATTTTTGCATGGAATTGGATTTTATTTAGTGTGTTTTAATGTTTTATTGTAGGAATCAAGAAAATAATGGATTGGAGCTGAAATTGGATTTTTGGGAGTTAATTCATTGAAAATTCAGATTTTTGGACAACTTTCTCATTTTTTGCTATTTTGGCTCTATCGGGAGTTCTACGAGTCAGTTTTGGGCCTGTAAGCCGTCATTGGAAAGCTCGGAAGAAGACAAATAATTCTGTCTTGGGATTAATATTTGTCTCTGCTCTCAGCAGCCCAAAATCAGCCCATGAAGTCAGGCTACGAATTTCCTATTTAGAATTTTATTCTATTTAGGAATATTTCTTTTATTCCTAATAATTCATTAAAAACACTTGTATATATAAAATATTAATCAGTTAGACATTATTAGGTAGCGGCTAGACAGAGATACACGTAGTTTTACTTAGACACAAGAACAGAGAAGAAGAACAAGAACAGGGGAGACACTTGAAGAAGACACAAACGATGGAGATTGAAGATTGAAGCCATATTACAAGTTTTATCTTTCCTTTCATCTTCTTTATTCCTTTGTGTTGTTTTTCTTTAAGATGTTGAACTAATTGTTTTTCTAGGGCTTTAATGAACTCTTGAGTTTATATATGAGTGTTCTTTTCAAAAAAAAAAAAAAAAAAAAAAAAAAAAAAAAAACTCAAGTGCATGTTTTGGGTACTTTGCGTTTTATTTTAAGCCAAAAAGATGCTAACTTTTCAAAAAAAAAAAAAAAAAATCCACCGGACAGCCAATCCCGAGTCTAGGTAACATCGGATTTTATGGCAAAATGGTAGAAATGATAGGAACCGACAGTCAAAGCTCAAACAACCCTAGGAGACTGGTCTGCAAAAGGAAAAGGATTTCTTTTTGCAAAACCACTAAAGATTGATTTTCTTCCACTTCCAGGAAATCTTTTAGAAGTTGGATTTTCCACTACGAATTTAATTATTAATTTTCACAGATCTTATTAGAGTAACTCTTAACTAATAGCTGAAAAGCTATTTCAATGGCATGTAGTACAATTTTTGGTTACCATTTTACAAACTTATACTATAAGTATATAATATAATAAGAATCCTACAACAATCACAAATTCCTTCTAGAAGCGTATTAGATTATGTAATTTCATTTGTATATTAAAAATTTTACACATATCTTATTAAATTATGCAGATTCATTTATATTTTTATTGTTCTATATATTCCCTTTATATTATAAAGTGTAAACAAAACCAATTTGCTGTCCCCACTGGCAATGGCGTGACAAAGCTAAACTGAAGATAACTTCGCTTTCAAAACCACATTCTCCTTCTGTCACCACTCACCACTTTCAAAGAAAATTCAATTTCTTTGGTTTCTGCCATTTTAATAAAGATAAACATATCTAAAATTATAATTTAACTAAATATTTGTCTTATATAAGAATATCCATAATCTATTACTAAATACCTAGCCGTATAATTATGTCGTAATGATTTTAACACATTCTGACAATATTTGTTCTTTGTTTCTTGTAATAATGGTTAACTACAGTCATTCTAATAATCACACCGTACCATATATTTTAACCCTCTCGCCCTTTATTATTCATACTTTCAAAACTATTATTCATGATTTCATATATATTTTTGGGTGAAAGCCCTAAATATATTATTCTGAAAAAGAACATACTAAAATAGTAAAATTCCTACCGACATGGATTGTTGCCCTAAATGCCCAGCAAATGCGCATTTAGATTATGCGTGCTTTGGTAACGCATTTCTAACTTGCGCAGTTAAAATATATTTTTTAATTTTTTTAAACCTTGAACGCATTTAAAGAATGCGTATTCAATTTTACTGTGTCATTATACGCACGTTAGGATTGCGTATATCTTGTACATTTATTTGAGGGTAGTGCACGTTCTTCAATGCACTTGAATGCACAACTTTATTAATACGAAGGCATGTACTGCCCACAAATATGCCAAATATGTGTTGTTAAATGTAATACAACATGCAGTTGTACTCAACTTTGTTTTTATTTAAGCAATGGTCAACAGAAATGAAACTAGAGTTTAGGCATTATGATTTATATAGTCTACGCATATGAATAGTGCGTAAGCCGTGGGTATATAGAGCAGTTATCCCCGCTGAGAGGTATTTCGGGCAATTTACTTTCATTTCTGAGGTAGTTTGGTAATTATTTCAATATTTATTTATATATAAATAATTTTGCATCTTCATTTTTTTATTATTGAAGTTTATAATTATAATATTTTTTAAATAAAAAACTCAGTTTTATTTCGGCAATTTACCTTCATTTCTGAGGTAGTTTGGTAATTATTTCAATATTTATTTATATATAAAATAATTTTTCATCTTAATTTATTTTATTATTGAAGTTTATAATTACAATATTTTTAAAATAAAAAACACAGTTTATAATTGCAATTTTTTATAAGATTTTTTTTCTAAAAAAAGTTAAATTTGGCCCGTGCCTTGCAGGGGATATATGCTAGTAAGTAGCGATATTACAAGCTGAGAATGATATTTAACACTTCAACAATATAAGCCACCTCACTATCTATCGATATGCATAAATCTTCATAATACCACCGCCTATGAAAACAAATTCCTAATATAACAGCAAGTAGGCTTCACAAGAGGATATAAAAGATACAGTGAAGCGACTTAAAAAGTTCATCGAACCTTAGATGACAACATGGAGCTGTAGCGAGCCTGTGCTTGGGATTTTGAATGCATACGATGTTGATCCTGCATTTGCTTAAACTGCAGCAACCTGGACGAAAAATTTACTCCACTGTGCATATCAAGTGCATCTTCATTCATGTCACCATCCTCAGATACATGATCTTCGCTAGTAATGTAATATTTTTGTGAGTAAGGATTTCCTGACGATGATCGTTTTATTTTCTCCCCACCGAAGGAGTACGGCGGCACTGTTTTCAATCGAGTCCGTAGAATTTTGAAAGCTGCACTTTGCTGCATAAAAAACAGTAAATCGGTTAGAGAATAAGAGCTTACAATTTCTAGATATATATTGCTATACTCAACAAGGTAAAATACCAGACACGGACAGCAAAGGCTTAACTACCTTCTATAGTTAACTACCTTCTATAGGTAAAAACAATTTGACCCTGATATACATAATTAAATTTAATAAATAAACGGCGAGGAAAAAGGTAGAATGCAGAAATAAACAGCTAAAATCTACTAATCGATCAAGGTAAGTACTAATGTAGTACAAAAGTCAACAAATGCTCTTCTATAAATTTATTCCTGAGTACAATAACCACAATTAGCATAGAACACATATGTCATAAATCAAATACATAACTTCTGCATCATATAAATACTTGTTTATTTATCCATATACAGTTCATAAATCTATAAACACTGTCTTTTACTTGTCAGTGACATGTTAATTAGGAGCAACACATAAATTTTGAAGTCTCCAACTTGTGCCTATGTAACAAACTCCTATGTAACAAACTGATAACATTTATATTTACTCAACATGTCGATTGATCATTTGGCATATATTAAAATTTAAAGCTTCCAGATGCAGAGTAATATTTACTGCACTTAACGAAATATATGTTTAGTTCAAATATACGTTTAGTTCAAGTAAAACCAAAAGCAAATTTAAAGAAAGAATATAACATACCTGAGGCAATAGCATAAGAAGACTATACAAGGCTTTTAACAGCCATACATGTCTTCCAGGTTCCAACAGCTGAAATCAAGACAGAAAAGTATTTCTTAAATACAACAAAGACTAGTTCTCCAAAAAGGAATGATGCATGGAAAGTTGGAAACTTCAAAGCAACTATCACCAAACATTACAGTTATTAAAGATAAAGAGTAATCTGGTCAGTTGGAGCAACTATAGCCTCAACAAAGTAACTGGCCACAAAGCAAATTTTGCACCATTTGTAAGAAGCGGCTACTTAAAGAGTGTGAACATGAATATCCCAACACTTGCTGAATCTTAAGACAGTAATACTGAAGTCAATGGCACACGACTATGATAAAGGGTTCAGGGCTGAATGAGTATCACGAAAGTCTAAACGTGAGGTATGCTTGATAATACTAGTAAGCAAGTGCATATCCTGATTCCAATGCTGAGTTAAGTACACAGATCACTAGTACAGAGAATCTAAACTTTGGCTCGTCAAAAAATATGCCGAGCATATTACAAATGAAGTGTTAATGGCCTTACAGTACACAAGTGAATATTTGTACAATCATCAGTAGATCGTAATACCAACAAACAGAAGCAATGTAAATAAAATAGAAGGTAAGAAAAAATTAGAGAAAGACCAGAGAAGTAGTAAAGCCAGGCAATTTCATTTCGAAATTTGAAAAGTTAAGCAAAAGCACCTGCAACCTAAGATATGCAAATATTGGAGTCTCCATCAGGTTTACTAATTTGTCCAGCTGAACCAAGAACTTGACACTGACATCCTCTTCAGCCAGAGACTGGATGACAGAACTTACATGCTGATAAGCCTGTAGATAAATGCCAACCACAGAGCATCAGTACCATGAACCAGAAATGTTCAGAACAGTGACACACAAAACTACATATACAGGAAATAAAAAATTCTAAAAAGTTTTCAGCTCTTGCCTGAGATAATAAACAGAGACTAATTATTGCCATGGGTGAATGGCACCATGAAGCATACAAGGCAAGAAATAAGTCAGTTCCAGCCGCATTCACCAATGATTTTCTAAGTAGATCTCGAAGGACAGACAACTCAGATGAAGTAAGCAAAATTAAATTCAAAGCCTGTAACAAAATTCGAAAGGGCAAAACTGTGTCACCTAGGCATCATATTAAAAAAAAATCTAGAGCAATTTATAGAACATAGAGACAATCAATAAGTAGTACAAGTACTGGGTGGTTTTGGTTTTGTCTGATAGATAACTTAACACAATATAGTGCAAGTACTAGGGTCTTTGGTTTTTCTGGATAAGTAACTACATACAGACTATACTATATACACCACAAATAAAGGAATTAGACTAAAAATTAATAACTCTGAAAAACATTTATCAAAACATAAAACTCTCTATGTAATTCTGCAACCTGAACCATAATAGATGCAAATTCCAGGTCAGATTCACCCTCAAGTATAGTGGAAAGCTCACGGTAAACTCTTTCAGCATCCAAGAGTACACAAAGTCGGCGGATAATCAAAGCACCACGTCTGAGAATAGAAACAAAATATGACGGACCAAAAAAAGAGTAAAAAAGATAGCGCCTCCTCAAGTACTTTTGATGGGTTGAGAACTCACTTCTCTAGCAAAGAGTTGTCGATACGAAAATTATGGACCAAAAAGACAACAAGATGGCGGAAATGCATCGAGTCTCTGGCTATTCCTGCATGCACCTCAAGCACCAGGAGCACTACCTGAGAAAAGATCGAAAAAGTTATTCATAAGTGTAAACAAGATAGGCCCTGCTGTTTGCATGCATGAGAAAGAACCCCCACCACTTGCATATTAAAACTTCAAAACTAGATGAGGTTCAATATTTGAATATTGAACAAATTAAACCTATCAGGCACTATATACTCAACAGAACGCACCTAAAAAGTGACATAATTGGAAACGTTCAATTAAAAATTTAATGTTCATTTAGCAAAAAAAAATATTTAATGTTCATTAGGAAAAGAAACATATAAAAAAAAAATCATGCATTCATATGTGTACACTTCAGGGTCCAAACTGTCATCCAGCCTTGATTTATGGATAGATAGCTATAAACAGCATTCTATGGCTGAATTTTGCTTTGTTTTTTAGTCCTGCAGACTGGTAGTGATAAATCCTATAGCTAGCTGAAGATATTGGCGGAGCTGGAAGGCGACTAAAGATAACAGTATACAACATGTGATGAATGACTAAAACTGGAATTGAACTGACAACTTGAAAAAACAAGCAAGCTATCTGCAGGACATAGAAACAGCAGAAAGATATATTACCTCATCAGAGGGGTCTGATAGCGCCTTCAGAAGTGTGTCAAAAACATCATTCAGGAAATTTAGAACCTGTTTCAGATATAGAACAAAGTGAGGCAACTAAAAAGCTAAGATATGTCAAAGGAAATGTAGACATTAGATCATAGAAATAAATCAATGTAAGATTACTCAAACAAATTTGACTTTACCCTCTACGTCAATATATAAATAACACACTCCGCCTTCAACAAAAAAAAGAAAGTGATAACAGTCATTATTAATTCTATCTCATTATCCTAACCTGAACAAATTCTACACCCCCCCCCCCCCCCCCAAAAAAAAAAAGACCACTGCCATGTAGCACAACAGGATACAGAACAGTAACGAGTGTGATAAAAAGACAAAAGTAGAATTACCTCTTCACGATGTCTATTTAACAGAGCCGACATCCAATGTAACGCTTCAATACGAGTAGCCTCCCATTCACTAGACAACTGGCTAATAAATGAAACAACAGAAGGTTAGTTCACCACAACTTGGTTCATGAAAACAAATATAGTAAAATCAACTTTGCAAATCAAAAGCAGCCTATTGGTATTTAATAAATATTTTTATCAAAATATACCTCCTTGCAATAGAGAGGATTGCTCCTACATCAAATCCTTCAGCTGGATCAGCCTCCATACTGCGAAGTTCCTCATTAGTTTCACAGGCAACCTGATGGCGATGGGTAAAACAATAATTTGTAACAGATGTGACACAAAAAAGCGGAGTAAGCAGACATGGACATGAGGAGACCCCAAATACTGAATAATGGAAAATAAATACTTATGAAAAAGCAAGCAAAAAATGGTTATTGGCCCTAATTAACTTACAACTCGTATTTTCTCTTCTTTATCGGCTATGCAAGGTAAAATGGCACCTAAAATATCAGCATAGTATGGTACAAGCTGGTCCCCACCAAGTTTCACAAACTCATTTATCTGAAGACAAACCATTGCATTGAGAAAAATGAATTTGTTCAAAACGTTAGGTAAGAGAGGTGGAAAAGGATAGAAAGTAATCCAGCCAATACGAAAGATATTTGATATTTTGTCTGAATATCCATACCCAAGTAAGAGCAGTCAATCGAGTAAATTCATCCGGGGAAGCTGCCCTCTGAACAAGTATTTCAGCCATGCGTCCATAATCTACTGACTTCAAAAGTAGCACTTATTGAGTCAGAAATTTGCAAAATAAATGAATTTGTTTCATGTAATATTATTTATGTTTGATAATATATATTAAATGCAATTGATGTAATCAAAATACAAACAGCTCAAATATGCTCATCAACAGCTACTTAATGGCCAAAGGGAAGAGCCATCTAAAATGGCACATAAAAGAAAAGTAGCACTGTTCGCGAAAACGAGGGAACAGGTGGAGTATGACAGAGACCAACATTAGAAGGGATTGCTTCCAAAAGCAGAGTGCATAAAAAGCAGTTTAATATATTTTTGATCTGGGAGCGGGGAGGGGGATTAAATTATTTAGGCAGCATAATATGTGTGGATGATGTCAGCACATCCTATCCTAAGGGAAGACACATACTGGGGAATTTTTTATCTCTTGAAGAAACTCAGACAATGCAGAATCAGCTTGTTGTCGAATTTCATGGCTGGAATCGCTTAACATATTAAATAGGCCTGAAATTTCATCAAATCAAACATTAGAGGTAGTAAACAAACCTTCATGCATATACGATGGAACCAATCAAAAAAAAAATGACGACAATTTACCATCAAGAAAATCAGGAAGAAAACCCAGCATATCAATATCTGGAACACTGTCCAACACGGTGATCCATCCGACCAAGAACTGGCGGACATAAGGATTAAGGACATTCATACGCTCCCGCAATAATGGTATAAATTCTTCGATGCTGATCAAAAAACCCCAAGAGAGTAAGATATACTGTCACAAGATTGCAATACTTATCCTTTACCATAAGAAACAAATGTAGCATGTTAAGTGAAATAGCAAACCTGAATTGGTCACTCTCTGTCACAATGTCCTGCTTCCAAGAAAATTTAAATTGTAAAACACAAAAAGAAGGGAGACAAAATCATCCACTATCAAGGTAAAAGAAAAGAATGCATTACCTTTACAAGCCTATCTAAGAGATGAGCAGCACTCTGCACATTGGCATCTGAGTCTGCTGAAAGTTTACACAAAGCATCAAAGATCTGATTGAAGAACACAATGAAGTCGCCTCTCACAACCTGAAAGAAGGGTAAGGTAAGTAAAACATAGCAAGAAAAAAGGTGGCAACACATAATCATTATCAATTACCTTGGCAATGTTATATAGAGCTTCACACGCATAATATCGAACTCTACTATCTTGGTCAGAGAAAGAATTAATCACCGGTGGTACAATTTGCTGAAAGACCACATTCAGATAAAAGGTCATAAGTACAAAAGAAAAAGAAGCAAGCACTTTGTAGATATAATATCATATTTGCAAGCAGAAGAATAGTTGACTGTCAGGAAACAGTGATGGACACAAACATTGCTGATTGTGAATGACTATAAAATTTGAGAAAGACATACATTCCAATTATAATAAAACACATCAAAATAACTAATAAATATGTTAACAAAACCTTTGGAAAAGTACTAGGCAATTCTTACACGCACAACAATAACTGGAGGTTGGAAACTCTTCCCACATATAGAAGAAACTAAAAGTAATAATGGAAGTTACAAGAGAGGAGAGCGACTAAACTGAATTATTAGTGAGATAGCCTCTTCATTTGAGTAGGTCTACTAATTATTCCTATATACAAATAAAAGGTTCAGTACACCATGCAAGAGGAAATGAAGTAGATACACGAATACAAAAGTATAAACGAGAGTTGTGCATGCTAAAAAAAGAGGGTGAAGGTCATATTTGCCAGTTCTTTACATAAGTATAACAAAAATAACTGTTCTAAAATTTGTGGCCAGCATTACCTGACACAATACGCACTAAGATACCACTGATGTGCATATCTCCCTAACGTATTATAATGATTTATTATTTTTTGAAAAAGATGTGCATGTTTGAATGGAGCATTTAAAAACAAGACAATTATATTAAAGATGGAATACACATGTTCATGTGGAGTTGGGAGTATCTTCAAAAAAATTATTTCTTTAAATGAGATACACAGTACAGGTGGCGTATGTGACCGAATATGCATGTACCATCTGGCTATCCCATGTCTTAATCTTCTTGATTTTACTCATTTTTTAGGTTCTCTCTCACACAAATTGATACATACATATTCGTTATTATCATGATATTGGCAGACCACTTTCTCGTGAGATTAGTTATTTTGACTATATCATGTTACATGAGTTTGATGATTGCGTATTCTCTCCCTTTCAACCTTGAAACCTTGGGGTACGGAATTGGGTGTGTTTGGTGTGTTTCAGTACATGGTACATACATGCCGTATACAAAAATGAATCGGAACAAGATACACACTTCTGAATAACGGATCCAAATTGGTAAAGACGGCCACCTCACCAAAATATGGTAATTTGGGCAATTCTGAGTCAATTTCAGTTATATTTGTCATCTTTTCCAAAGAAAACTTCTTGAGATAGAAAAAAATTCACATGTGAAGACATTTAACTTTCATAATATAATAAACCCTCACAATCTTGTATATGTGCAAGGAATATGAAAAAAGAAACCAAGCAGCAACTGTTTAAGCCGGTAAGGAAAACAACATCGTCGAAAAAAACAGAAAACTATAACCCAAAACAGTGTGGCACATGTTGCCAAAAACACCTCTAGAAACAGGAAAAGGATGTGGGAAAAGAACAATCTTATAAGCTTGATATGGGATTATGAAACTTGGCCAGAGAAGCCATCTTGGCAGTAGATCTGATGCTTATGTTATTATCTTCTACGTTCTCTGGCAAGTAGATGTATATCAGCCATTCAGGAAGGACAATCAGAAACAAAACACAATAATCTAGAATTGCAGATAAATTCTGCCAATAAGAGAACTTTGTAGTGACTTTCGTCATCTGGAATTCTTTAATATTGCAGATTATTAAAAAAATATTTTAGAAGAAATCGAAGAAAATAATTTCCTTCAATATAATAATTAAACTAGTAATATGGTTCAAAAATATAATTTTGCTATGATATTAATGAGGACTTTTATGCGATTAATAAACACTAATTACAGTTGTACTCGTTTACATACGAATCTTACTATACTGGTATTCATAAAACAAAGAGATAATCATGTTTTCCTAGCTTTTCTTTATCTTTCCAGTTTGAAATGATTATTGAGTTTGCTGGAGCAGTTGTTTATTTATAGTTACTCCTCAAGAAGTTGCAGTGTTTGTATCAATACATTTTCCTTCTTTAAATTAAAGATCTCTAAAGAATTTGGTGGAATCGTAAAACATTTTTTTTTTAAAAAGTTGATTAATAATAAATAAAACTAAAATCCACAGGGCCCCTGAACCCTAATCTCTGAAATCAATAAGCGAGCAAAAAACAATTCCATTAGTGTACTTGATGCTCGCACGTTATCCAACCAGAAGATACACAATCTTTCAGTAATTTCTCTTTTTATTCGGATAAGATAAAAAAAATTGGATTAACTTCATCTAATTTAAAGAAAGTACATGTATTGACACAATCCTACTAAAAACTCAAACCAGTTCAAAATGTTAAAAGCTTGTGAGAAACAACATTGTCAGTCACATACAAGCATATGCAAAATAAATATTCAATCTCACCCGAGTATCTACAATTCAATGTCCATATGGAAAAACACAAGTACATAACCCATATTATCACATTACGTGCAATAACGGCCAACAGAAAACAGATTATAGCTGTATAAAGACTTCAGTTCAGGAGTAAATATCCTATTAGGTAACATGCATTTATTACCATAGTAAAACAGTGCAATATATAAATACCAAACAACCTACACTGACAAGTACTGCAACATAATAACTTATAAATATCAAATAATCTATACTGAACCGTACCACAACACAATAACTTCCTTAGACATCCCAATTTCCCACACACAAAAACAATTCTCGTAAATTTACTAAATCTACCAAAACACGCATTAACAAATTACACAACCACCACACCTACCTCAAGATGCTGCGAAGCTTCACTGGTCAAACCAACCGTCACAGCAGCCAATCCAATCAACCCTCCCTAACAAAAAAACACCAAATTCACAAAATCAACAAAATAAATCCAATTTTCCCCTACAAAAACAAAATTCCAACACCAAAATCCAAAAAACCACTAACTTTACGATGATTGGCCTGAGACGAGTACGTAAACTCATGAGTCAACAAATTAATAACCGCGTTAATCTTATCGTGATCACCTACAGCTGTCAACTGCTTAACAACTCCTTCCACCTATCACAATCACATCAAGATCAAAACTTTATCCAAAATCAAACAAAATCGCACACCTAACAACTCATTCCACTCATCAAATCATTCCAAAACACATCAAGATCCAAACTTCACACAAAATCAACCGAAATTCCACACAATTACACAAAAAAAAACGAACTTGTACCTCGAGAGCAGCATTCTTGCGTTTTTCGTACAATTTATCGGCGAGATTGCGAAGAACAGCAGCGGGAATAGCGGAAAGAGCATCGGCCATAGCAAAAACCCTAGATTTTTGGCTGTGACCGGAGCGAACAAGTGAGATTAACGACGCCGTTTTGCGATCGAAGCACGAAACATAGCCCTAACTGAATTGAATTGATTGAATTTGGGGAGGATTGTTGGCTTATGGAGCTGGTTGTGTGTGTGTGTGTGTATAGGTGTGTGTATAGGTGTTGGGGAGTAATGTTAGATCTAAAATGTAATAAACGAAAAAGAAAACAAATGCTGGCTGGAGAATTATTTGGGGAAGTTTTTTTGTGGAATTTTGGGTGGACTTTGTGTTTGCCCAATTTAAGGGCATTTTAAGGAATGGATAAAATACTATGCTTTTTATATAGTACATTTTATAATTTTAATTAGATTTAGATGTCATATTGAGTATAATAAACAACTAGCGTAAAAGCTCGTATACTTACTTAATTTCTCGCATGAATATATATATTAAAATAATTTTATAATTAAAAATGTGGTAAAAGATAATATTTTGAATTCATCTTTTATTGGTATAGTATATTTTTTTAGTACTTTTTGAATTCATAAAATTTGGATAAATTTTTATAGAATAAAGATCAAATGATTATTTTTAATTGCCAAAATATTATTTAGTTTTAAATGACGTGAAATGAATTTTTATGCAGACTCAGATATATTTTAATGTACAATTTATGTTTTAGAAATTATTGTTTAATAATCTTGACTAATCGTTAGACGATATCTAATTGATTCAATTATGTTAAAATCGGGTTAAAAATTGAATTTGATAAAAACTGATAAAGAGGTCATAAAATTAGGTCTAATCATCCTAAAATTGGTCTGATTTGTAAATATTAGTAAATTTATAAGAAAAATTAAAAGGCTAAAACTTGATAAAAAAATCAATTAATTCCCACTAATTATCCTAATAATCTCCAATTATTCGATTAATGTGCCTCTATCGATTACTTCATTATGGGTGTTCATGGTTTACCAACCTTACCCAAATGATTTAGGTTACAATTTTTGTTTAATAATATATATTATACAACTACATATTATATGATATATCATACTTTCATTTATAGATGTGCTTAAATTTTGTGTGTATACACACGATTTACAACATAATTTACTTTACTAAAATTATAATGTTAATCGAAATAAAATATTAGTACTAAAATCGTTACTTATACGTATTTTAGTTTTACTTAGATTTTCGGAAGATATTATATAATATTTCAATTTATATATATATATATATACATAATAAAATTATTAAAGTCATTCAAACCAATTCATGACCCAAATCGATATATGATAGTTAGGGTTGGGTCACAAATTAATATTTTGCGAGGCGAGTTTAAATTTTTTCAAACAGATTTAACTGAGTCGAGTTGCAAAAATTCTTTTAACTCCGCCAACCCGACCCATAATTACCCCTAACTCCGATTCGCTTTTTTACAATACTAATTTAAAATATATTCTAAATTATAAGTAACACATAATATGTTACTTATATTAGATCAACTTTAATATTATATTAATGTATCAATACCTAAATTATTTATATAAAGTATAATAACGGACATATTATTAATATGAAAATATAAATAATATAAAAAGTAACAATCTAATTAATATTTAATAAAAAAATACAAGTGAAATAAAAATTTATTAACATAATTAAATACATCATCATATATAAAATTACGATGAAAAGTTAAAATTACAAAAAAGTGAATAAACATGTTTTATAAATAACATAAAACAACATGTTATTTATTAAAAAATTAAAATAATAAAGAAAAATATGATGAGAGAATGTAGTTTATCTAATAATATTTTTATAATGAACTCAAAACTCAATGTTACATACTTG